>VXBO01007146.1:652943-769503 GCA_013400135.1 Rhinoptilus africanus
ATGAATCCCACAGGGCAAAACAGTCTTGCTGTCAAGACACTACTAACGAGAGAGCCCAGTACAATTTTGTCTGTCAAGGACGAATAGATGTCGAACCTTTGCACATCCAGCATCCAGACACCACATTTTCAATGACAGCTACCAAAGGACACGCTCGTCCTCCTGGGCAGCCGAGTACAATTTTGGTGGTAGAAGACAGCCAGCAGAAATAAGGGACCTGTCCCCATTTGAAACATCCTGAACCAACATGGCACATACATCTAATCCCTACTTACCACAGCAGTTATAAACACTCCCTTAATTCCTGTTGTAGCCTGCAGGATTTAAGCACATGCTTACAATTAAATATGTGTTTAAAATATTTCAGTGAATTTAGTCTATGGTACAACTATAGATAAAGAAGCCAAGAGGGCAGTAAATGGAACAGAGGTAGTGAGAAACTAAAAGTCAGTCCATGCTCACTAAAGCTACATTTTTCAGAAATTAGCAGATTTCTATTTAGTTGGAAACCTATGCAAGAGAGAAAGTTGTTTCAGGGAGATTAATGTCCTACTTGTGCCTTTTACCCCCTCCTACAGATTAAAGAGAGGTTCAGGAGAGAAGTGTGTAGAGCTGCATGACAAGAAACCACTTGTAATTACAACAAACATAAAATAAATGAGAATTTTGTACAACACAATTCAATGAAGAAATCTTTTAATTAAACTTAGAGGCAAGACATCTTGTTCATTTCAGTGACCTGAGCACACTTTTTTTTATATCCTTGATTAAAAGTGAGAAGAGCTGCATAGGCTTCAGGTTTATAGGGAAATCTGGGACAGGGAAGAATCTGGCATCTTCTTTTTCTCCTGTATTGATTCTTATATTTATGTCCTTGGCCATGAATATTTCTGCACAATTCAATTTAATTCTGCAAAGAGTTTTTCCGTCCATAAAATGAAGGAATACCTTAAAGCTTGAGCTCTCCTATTTAATTAAAAAATGCATTTTAAAAGATACAATTTCAAAATAACTGATACAAGTTTGTTTTCATGAATCAAGAATGCTTTGATTAAAAAGTTCCTGACCTCAATTCTAAGGTGCTCCACTGGGGAGCTGCCAGCAGACCACCTCTTGCAATCAACTTTGTGCAGAAAGACCTGTAGAATCCTACAGAGCCCTTGTGCCCTCAGGACAGTGCGTCTGTGCAGGACATGGGGCAGGCTGGGGAGGAGGCTACACAAACACCTGGAAGATGGATTAGGTACATTCAGATTCCATGACGGTTTAGATGTCCTCTCTAACCTGATGCAGCAGGTGATTATCATGCCCAACACAGCTACGCTTGTAAAACTGTCTTCATTACAAACCATCCTTTCTTTCCTTTTCTCTTTTGTTCTCACACTCTCAAATTTTATAAAATTTGCAGTTTGGAATATAATTTTCCCCATCTGGTTTGTTGCCAAAAATAAGTTTTCATTATTTCTTTTTGAGTCAGAGCACAAAAAGCTTCATCTGTAATTTGTGGCTGGGGGCAGAATTACTCAATTTCATTTGTTTTCAAAATCATTTTTACCGTTTGGATTTTCAGTAGCCTTTAACATCACAAATGCCTTCTATATTTTTTAAAATAATGTATTAATAAAGACTGCTCACTATTAAACACAGTGTTCAGCACATGAGGAGCAGAAATACATAGCTAAAAATGAAAACAAAATACAGACATGGGGTTTTTCATGCAAACATATTGATGTTTCACACACATCCATTTAGAAGAGCAGCTATGTGAGGGTGAAATTCATTTAAGGCTAAGGGTCAGCTCTGTATACGTATGAGTTAAATCTCATTAAGTCTTTTTTTTTTTTTTTGCCTAATTATTGCATTGCTTTCTATGCTTGGCTGCTCTGGATTTCATCCTACATATGAAATTATTTGTTCAAGTTGTTTATGAGCTTTACTCACTAAGTAAAGGACTCAGGTCTATTGTTCTTGACCCTCTTTTATTTTCTTCCACTTACCCCTCCCCTTACCATCCTTACTTCATTTTGTCTTTGAACTTTAAAGAAGAAAAATACTAAACGTAAAATGCTGTGTCAGAGCACCATTAAGGCGGCAAGGTTAAAAAATCTTAGAAATACAAAAGTTAATGTTCCACTAGGCACATTAATTCCAACACACTGCACATACTTTATTCTTTTTATTCCCATTTTTCTTTGCTACATGAATATTTTAGTAGATTAGTTCTAGTACACTAAGATATAGAGCACAATCAAAACCATGTCATTTTTGGGGAAGGAACTCTGCATGACTTAAACTGTGCAACCTTAAGAAAAAAGTCACTACCATCGCTTGAGCTTTTTATTGTCCATTAAATTGGTGGCATGAAGAAGCAATACTCTGGGGCAGAGGCAGGTCTTCATAAACCTTGCTAAAATCTTTCTTTGTCCTTGTACCCTAATGTGTCAGAAAACAGAACGGCCACTGCCTTACAAAGGACCCTCTACATTTCTCCTGTGTGCCCCTTCTCATGCTCTGGCCTTGGAAACCAGAAGCAGCCCAACAACCTGCTTCTTACATGCACTTTTAAAGGCTCAAACATTGTTACTCTTCTGCAGTCTAACAGCATTGTTTGGTGAGCTTTTTGTCTCTCTGCATCTGCATACACTGAATCATTAGTCCTCAAATTAATTAATTCGGAACAAAGCAAAACTAGCACAAAAAATTCTTTTCTCCTTTCTGTTGTTTCCTTTTGCCAACATATATTTTTTAAAGTATGTGCCTGTTATTACTTTGTAATACAGACAACTTCTGGAAAATACAAAAATATCTTGAGTCTGATTAAATTTTTATATCCAGTGTATATATTTTTATATCCAGTGGGTGTTGAACTAGATGACCTCTAAAGGTCCCTTCCAACACAAACTATTCTATGATGTTATATGGAATAGCCTTTGGGATATCACTAGCTGTACACAGCCTATCTATCAATTCAGCTTATGGATGGGGTTGTTGCTTGCTCTGCCCCAGCACTAACAATCCCTTCAGCTGGGCTGCAGAGGCTTCTGGAGCACCCCTCACTGAGAACCACTTTGGCACGGCTTGATTTCACTCGGATTTGCGTGCAAGAGTATCCCAAAAGGCAAGCAGCAGGAATTAGCACTGCCCAGTGCCACCTCCTTGGCCACCAGTATTTTTCTGATACACTTCTTGCAAGAACAGCGTTAACTTTATTCATTAATTGTTAATCAAGCTGTCCATTTAACATGCACTCACCCTTTAAATCTGTTGAAAAAGAGCATTTTTCTTCACTTTTCCTGTTCTTACAGTTTAATTCTAATTCCTGAGGAGTAATTTGGAGTCTTCCACTCCAAATTTCTTCAGTTGCCTTTGTTTGGCTGCTTTTGTTTTAGCATTCACTTCAGTGTGGGATTTTTCTATTTTCTGTGTATTTTGCTCAGAGACAGCCCGATAGCCAGTGTTTTACACCAGTGGAGATCCTGAAGTGCGCGCCAATCAGTCAATAGAGGAAGGGAAGGTTTCAGAGTTGGATAATTATCAGAGCTGTATTGAAGTCCTGGTGTGCAAGAAGTACAGGTTTCAGCACCTCTGAGGCATATTTTCATTACCAACTGCATAAAAAATCATTGCACTCTTACTAAAGTTGCTGAGAACATTTTTCCAAAAGCAGGGTTGGGCCTTACAGTTTTATTGTATTTGCAATTGGTTTGGAACAGCTCTACTCAATGAAATTGCTCCCTTCCCCTTATTTAATCTCTGCCCTTTTCTGCTGTTGCCCTGAGCACACTGTCGATATCTTACACCAATGCAGAACGACTACACTGACAGCTACAAGAAAGAAATTTCACTGCTTTCAGAAGAAAAACTTTATTACTTCTGTGAAAGGGACCCCTAATTCACAAATCAATTTTATTGGTTATATTAGTGCTCAATAGCACTATTCCTTTTAAGACTTCTGACATCCACTTTTCAGTCATGATGCCTGCTGAAGTAAGAACTAAATTCAGATCCATAAGCCAAGACTATATAATAATTGTAGAAAACATTGCCTTAAAAAAGTTCACAATTCACCAAAATTGTGTCCTGACAAATAGGCCATTTAACCGAATTTTCTGTCTTGATTCTTAAACTCTTCACTAGCCACTGCCAGCAATATCCTTTATAAATACAAATAAATAAATCCAAAAACCACTAACTGGGATTTCAGACTAATGCTGGGACAGGTTGAATTTTGCTCCAGTTTCCCATTTGTTGCAAGTAATGTTCACTAACCTTGAAGCTGGTAAGCTGCTGGGAAAGCACATGCAGCAAATCTGACCGGGAATGAAAATGTTTTTCATGCAAGTTCCGCAGCGCTTCCACCACCCACCCCTCCTGCCCCGCACCGGGGCTGCCCCCGGCCGCTGTCAGAGGAGGGGCAGCCCTTCTGCCCCCGGCACTCAGGAGCGCTGCGTGCTCATCCTCACTCTGTGACCTGGTTCTCCAAGGAGCAAACCCAACACCAACCGATTTAGATGGCGAGTCGCCACCAACATCAGAGAGACAAATGGAAGAATACTGATAACAGTTCATCTTTTTCAGGAAACTAGGCATGAACAGCAATGAAAACATACACACAGCCTTTGAGGCCAATCCAAAGCCACTGATATCATTTGGAGTCCACAGGATCAAACTCCTTTTCACTCCTTGGTGAAGAACAGCCAAGTCTCAGCAGAGTAATGTGCTGTGGGTGGTACCAGCAGCTCAGCAGAGTAGCCAAAGCACAAGCTTCGCTGAAATCCTTCAGGCCCCCTTCTAACTTAGCAACCAATTTGCTCTGCACACTGCATGCAATTGACATTGAGAGTAGGTGTTTGGGGGTTTTTCAAAATGAAATGAATCTCTGAACTCTGCTAGACATCTGGATCTAACAAGTAGAGCTCTCATCTCAGAACAGAAAGACATGGATTTTAATTCTGCTCCTCCCACTGAGCAGTAGCTCGTGAACTTCTGCAAACATACATGCACCTTCTTCTCCTCCTACACTTTGTCTTGGCTATATGGACAATAAGGCTGGTGGCACAAAAAATGTCTTTTAATTAGCACACATACAGTTCCTAGCCTAATTGCGTGTGCTTCTATGCACAACTATAATAAATTAAAAAAAAAAACCAAAAAAAAAAAAAAACAAAAATGAAACCACTGCAGATGCTATTTCCCATTTTCCCTAATGTTGTTTGCCCTTTCAAAGTGATGTTGTGAAATTCAATAAGAAATATTTACAGACACCTCAGATCGTTGCTTTCTGATGGGTGCCATTTATAATCCAGGGAAGACACTGCTAGTCAAGAGTATTGAGCTATACAACTATGAAAAAAAAAATCTAGGCTGCAACAGCAAGTAAATTCAGATTGATTTTTATCATGTGAGTGGGAAGGGGGGTGGCATTACTCCTTTTCCGTTACACTGAGTGTACAATGCCCTCTTGCCACAGAACCTCATGAGAAGGCAGGTGCTGCCAAAGCAGTGCCAATTCTCAGAAGTCTTCCCTAAAGCTGTTGTTAGTAGAACACAGTGTTTGCCCAGACTACAGGAGGCCTGGACTCAAACCACAATTCCGCCTAAGGCATTACAGTTCCCTGTTTTTCAGAAGAACATTTTTTACTCCCTGCTTGGTGGTCATTCTCACTTATTGAACCTATTTCACTTACATTAGATAATTACATATTCACTGGGTCAGAGAGAGAAGGTGTACTCCACAGATCAGTCGTGAGGCACTTCCCTGAGAGAGGAGCCCGACCTAATCCTTGCTTTATTAATATTTCTTATTTTATATTAAATATTCAGTGGTGCAGGGACTGAAATCCAAGCGTCCCTTCAAATCCTCATCAAGCCTGACAAAATAATGGCGGTGACCAAAACTTGGAAGTACCTTAAGAATTTTAACACGGAGAAGGCAATTCCAAGGGCTAGCGGCATTGACTTTTGACTTCAGCACCTAACCAGGGATTTCGGAATCCATGCCTTGCTAAGATCTCCCGCAGATCAAGTCGCACATCACCTCCATCACTTCCTGATCCTAAAACTACAAAAGAAAAAAAATACTTCCTAAAAAAGAGTAATAAGTACTTAATTAAAACGTGTACTTTTCCTTGTCTTTAATGCAGCTATTAAAAGAATATAAAGAATTAAAATGCAATGTTCTTGCAAGCTGAACTTTCAGGGGTTATGATTTTCACAGGGAAACTGAATTTGCAGTGGGATTTTTCCATTCTCTTTCTAAAATTCGTTTCTCCAACGTTTTTGACACTAAGTTGCTCATTGCACTGCTGCTGAGACAGCATTCTCTGCTTCTCGATCCCCAAGCCCCAAGGTTAGAGCTAATTTTCCACTGAACTTTGCCATTGAGTCATCAAAGAAAACAGTTAGAGCTTATTCTCACAGTAGAAGAATGTTCCACAGCCAATCAAGGCGTATTAATGCTTGGGTTTAGATGAGGAGATACAACACCTGCACTGAGAGGCTGTGTACCACAGGATACCCAGCTATACGTGAATTTATTCCCAAGAGACACCCAAAAGCTTCTCTTTTCTTACTGAAGTTGTCATTTTTTAAAAGGTGACTGGCAGCTTTTGCTAGTGAATAGTCTTGTTGCATAATTGTACTTTAATCATCAAAACATTGTGTCTCTCTATGCTTCCTTTCATGCTCTGGTTCTGTTGGAGCATCACTTGAACCTCAGGAACAGCCCCAGTGTATGTTTTCTCCTTTCCTATAGCAACCCCTAAAAGAACATGCAATATAAATATTTCCAGTTAGATGATCACTTAAGATCTGCTGAGTACCATCATAGACAAGCAATGATACAATTCTTTTGGGTATAATTTATAATAAATTCACATAGAATCATAGAATGGTTTGGGTTGGAAGGGACCTTAAAGATCATCTTGTTCCACCCCCTGCCCTGGGCAGGGACACCTCCCACCAGCCCAGGCTGCTCCAAGCCCCGTCCAGCCTGGCCTTGAACCCCTCCAGGGATGGGGCAGCCACAGCTTCTCTGGGCAACCTGGGCCAGGGGCTCACCACGCTCAGACTAAAGAATTTCTGATATCTAATCTATATCTCCCCTCTTTCAGTTTAAAACCGTTCCCCCTCATCCTATCGCTCCACTCCCTGATAAAGATCCCTCCCCATCTCTCCTGGAGGCCCTTCAGGTACTGGAAGGGGCTCTAAGGTCTCCCCGGGGCCTTCTCCTGGCTGACCCCCCCAGCTCCCTCAGCCTGTCCCACAGCAGAGGGGCTCCAGCCCTCCATGACCAAATGGTGCATTTCTTTAAAATCTACGTAGACTAAAGGGTTGATTATTTGTTGCAGTCACATGTTAAATTTTTTGGAAATCTGAAAAATGTGGCTGCTGAAAAAGTTTTTTGGGAGACTACCGTAGAGGGTGACAGAACAAATTTCCCAGCAGGTGGTATTGATGGCCTCGGCCAGAAGCCAAAATAATCACTCTCTCAGAAAACCAGGTGGCAAATGAAAGCAACTTAAAAGAAAAAGGAAAAGAATAAGCCCTAATCCTTACAATAGTTTTACCGATTTCGTGAACACAAGCCATTCGCTTCCCTGTTTCTTACAGTGTTTGGTTCTTCCTTAAAAACTGATTCCAGAGATACTTTAAAAAAAGTAAGAGGTGGGGGAAAAGACAACAGGAAAAAAAAAAAGCCACTTACACTTCAGGGCTTCTTTAATACTCTCACAAAAACAGATTGACAGGAAAGTCTGGAGGGATTAATTTGCTGTTTAAAAAGAAAATAAATTGCAATGTTCTAATGGGTTAGGTCTTTTTTATATAGCATGCTGTTATTAAGCATCAGGTTGTTTCCAAAAGTGGAACAGCCCTCTTGCTTTTTCAGTTCGCACCGTACAGAGCACAACCAGACAGGAAAAACTATGCAGAAGGATTTGGTTTTATCCATACACATTCAGCCGTGAGCTAGTGCTGGATTGAAAAAGGTTATGGTACTACTTCTATCTCTAGACCAGAGAAGGATAATTAATTACCAAATATAACCATAAAGTTTGTTATAGGAGCAATATATTACTAGGATAATCTAACCTTGGCTGCTCTGGACGCTCTGCATATGTGCAAACAGATGTTCCTTCAGACTCCCTCCTTCTTCTAACAGGGACCTAGTGCCTAGCTCTGCCTTGGACTCAGCCCAGGAGAAGGAATTTTTTACGACAGCTTATTCCCAGAAAACTCATTACCTGTCTCTTCCAAGGACAAGGCAATGGAAACATCCCAAAGGGCTAGATCCTGCCTCTGGGTGCCAGATGGACCAGCCTAGATGTCATCTACTTCTTTTCTCCAACATTTGCACCTAATTATTTCTTCCACTATAGTCGCTATTGTTTTATCCATTTTCAAATCTCCCAATGCAGGACCTCTTCCACCTCATGACAGCTTTCTGCACAGACTATCCCTAGGTATGTTGCCAGTGTGAGACATGAGTCAAAATTAGCCCAACACTTACTATTTTTAATTGTCTAAATCTCTGCAAGTCATCTTGAAACAATATACCAAAAATCAGTCTTATTGCGCTATTGACAGCCATCTTAATCTTCTTTATAGTTATTATATCATGTGGTGAAAATCCTTGTTTTCCCGGCAGTAAACTAAGATGACAGACCCAGTGATAATAAAGAGGGAATGTCAAATTACAGAAGTTATGAAAAGGACCTTACAGTGTTCACTTTTCCTTACATTACAGGAGATTTGAGGGAAGAATTCACTTGAGTGGAATACTGATATGAAAGGGCACAGCTTGCTCAGAAAGGACATGCAGGGAAAAAGAAAGGGTATATCAAAAATGTAGACTTGCTCAGAGAGCCAGAAACTATAGGCAGACAGACCTTTGAAATACTTCTCCGTGGCAAAAAAAAGGCAAAGGACAGGGCAACAGTATGGCAGCATACGTCTATTCTGGCTTGCCAAACCAGGAGACTAATGTGGATGGGGTATTTTTTATCCCTAAACATCTCAAGCATCATACAAAGCACATGATTAGCTGTTAACATGGAGCTAGCTTCATTTAATTAATGGTAATTATAGTGAAATACAGTTTATAAAACTGGTATTTTTTAAGATTAATAAACCTGCAGCCAGTAATGTAACCTCATGACAATTTATTTTTTTCCCTTACTCTGGGATGTCAAACCAGGAACAACATATGTTAAAAATATGAAGTGGGGCCTACTTTGGTCTCCGTGCTGGTGGTGCCTGAGCTGGAGCATCATGTTGGGGTTTGGCTATCAGATTTCCAGAAAAATGTGGTCCTCTGGAAAGGCTCTGGAGGCAAGCAACAAAAATGACTGATCTATCACCAATCATGGCCTGACCAATCATGAAAATGTGGCCTGTCAAAAATGGGACAAGCTTTGAGTACATAAGTTTGGAGGGAAAGAAAGAAACTGTTGTCACTGTCCACTGGAGAAGGGCAGGCTCCTATTCGTTCTGTCTTAAACTGCCCTTGTAGAAACGTCAAGCTTTTTAAGAGAAGCCATCAGGAAAAAAACTTCTGAGCTAGCTACAGCCTGGAGAGACTCAAATTTCCATCACCAGAGGCTTTTCCCAGTATAAGTGATTGTGTTCTACACACAATTCAAACCGGTCAGGAGCAATTACGCAGCCAGTTACCACTGTTCAGCTGACAAGTGGCAATGAACTTCGTAGCTTGGTAGTTCTTTATGCCTGGGAACACTCTGCAAAACCAGTCAGAGACAGGGTTTATTGGAAATCTGTAGGTTTGGCAAATGTTTCTGGTTCTTAGCTTGAAGTCAGTGGGGGCCATAGTTTAATTCAGGATGACAAAGTAACAATCGCATCAGCCCATACACAAAATTTCTGTGGAATAACATTCACCCCCTGAGGAGCTGAACTCTGAAAATGATCTCTTGACCTGAACAGTCTCAGTGACCCTTAATTATGCAATGATATCAACAGAAAGATCGTTCTCCCATTTCCATGGCAACGGTGCCAGCGAACAGCAAAGCTATCAAGGTCGGGCGTATAAACTGAGAAAGAAAAGTAATTTTCCATGTAATGGTTCATATGAGCCTTAACTGCAGTAGTGGCAAATAAATAGCCGTATACTTGCTTGATCGCCTGTCTCAAATATACATAAGGGGAAAAAAAAGAATTGCTGAAGTACAGCTACAATCACGCTGCCTTGCTGTCTGGCTTCTAGAGACTCCTAGTGACGGCTGCTTCGGAGGGTAACACAGGCTGCAGAGAGGCGTTCAGCTGTGCAATGCTGGAATGTGACGAACTGGATTCTTATTAAACCGGCATTAAAGAAGCCAGGCAACATACGGCTTTTTTCAAGTTTATCACAGCTAATGTCATAGCTGATGCGGTATCACTTGAAGAAAAGCCCAGTCACAAAAGTTCCAAGAAAATATTTTCTAATATGTCAAAATCAAGATGTTTTACTAACTGGTTTGATTCCTGCCTTCTCCCAAGGACGTGCTTTGCAAATGGAAAATATGGAAAAACCTCTGTACTTCCTTACTAATTACTAACCTCCTCACAACACCCAGGCCCTGTCGTGCCAGGCTCTGGTCCCTTCCTCTCTGCCCCCTCACCCATTGCGATACCCGAGAGGTCTCCAGGGGTCAGTCTGGAAGCTGCCTGGTGAGGTGGGGGCTGCTGGGGACCTGCCTAGGGCCAGCCCTCGTGTCTGAGGCTCACTCAGCTTTTTGGAGCCCTCTCAAGCCCTTCACTTTAGTAACATGCTACAGTATTGGGTACAGCTGTGGTTCCATATACTTTATGAAAACAACAAATAGATTCTGTGGTCAATTATTTTTTTTAATTCCTGAGCTGAGGATTTGCTGATTCTCTTGTGTACAGTGGGCTCAGACAATAGCTCATGACAAGCTCCTTTAAGCGGCTCCATACATGCTTATGTCTGTCTTTTTGCTGCTTACTTTTTTAGACAAGTAATCTGAATTTGAACAAGTAATCTGAATCATTACTATCTCTACTCACCTGAAAAACCCAAGGTTTCTTACTTCTGTTACTGTATTCAGATGTTCCCTAGTTTTTTAATATCTTTATTAAAATAAGGCAACTAACTTGGGAGGGTGGCCAGAGAAGCTACTTGAGACTCACTGGGCATAAAAAACACAGTGGAGATAAAGAACATCACTCTTCACAGGGTGATTACAGCACCTCACTTTGAAAATCTCACTATTCCTGACACTCTCGTGCTTTCAATTGTCATCTGAGTTAACTGCCTTTTTGATTATTTCTAATATGCTTTTTATTCAGTTTCTTTCACTAAAAAATATGTTTCTGCCTCACATCTTTTTAAATTGAAAAGAACTCAGCATAGTTTCCAATTTTTGTTTTGAAAACACATGTAGCATATCTGTGGTTAATGGCATTTTATTACTTACCTGAAGATAGTACCTAAAAGTTTAAAAGGACTTTTGATTCTAAAACAGGACCTTTTCTTTATTGTAACTATTCATATTTTTCATTTCTTTAATTTTATTTTGAGAGGGCATTGTCGGGAAGATATGTAAATCACACTTAGTTACGAGCTGTGTCAGACTGGGTAGTGATTTACAAGGTTGCCTAGAGCTCTGCACAAGGTGCCTGTTTAAATAAGCATTTACTTTATGCGATGACATAACTATAATATTTGTCTTATTATTCTGCATAAAGCTGACATAGAGTTCTAGGATTATAAATTGGACCAAGGATGTAAATGCAGCAGTTCAAGCAAACTCTTGAGTTATTCACAGTGAATTGCACCATTTCATGATGAACGACCAGCATTTAATTGTTACTGTGGTACCAGGCATAAAGCTATGACTCATAACACTGTCCTCCTCCTACCGGTATTTTCATGGCTTAAAAGCAGATATTAAATGATTGAAAACTAAAAACAATAAGGGAATTTTTAAAACAAAAGGACGTGAACTTTAAAGCTCTTTTTTGCTATAGATTTCCAAAAGCTGAAACTTTCTGTTGTTACCTCTCTAAAGTAAAGAAGACATGCCGTTCTTTAGACAACTTTGGTGGAGGTGGGGGCGACACACCACCTGCACTGCTCCTGTACATCACAATATCATACCACTAACAACTTCTTTGACCCAACTCCCCTGTATGCTGGCACCTTGTATGCCACAAAAGATTGGTCAGGCATGATCTGACATTAGGCGTGGGGCCAGCAGAGAGTGTTTGTTCTTGTTAAATGGCATAGAAATCCCAATTTGACTTAAGGAAGCCCCATCTCAACATAGTACACCCTTGAGCTCCTGCAGAGAACAGCTTTCACCTGCAGCAACTGCTCTGAGCATCTATCAGGGACTGATAGGGTGGAATCAAGAAATTGATTCATCCACAGATCAATAAGCATTGGTTCCTAGACACTGGAGATGAGAAACAGCTGAAGGGTGACTTGATACAGCCCCTTCTCTCATACCCTTCCCTTCCATTACCGATTCTGTTGTGCTCAGTGCAAGGTTTCATCACAGGGATTTAATAAGCCAGTTTTAATAAACCTTATTCTATCCTGACATTCAGATATGAAAATAAACTTTACTAAGTACCTCTAATGAAAAGTACTAGATCTTCATACTCAGAAAATCCAGCACCTCTTAAATATCAAGTTTTCCTAATATATTTTGTACCTATATTTCTTACTGCCTTTCCTAATATAAGAAAGAAATAGGCACACAAGTATCAGAGCTGCTTGCTCCTTTGGAGTCCACAATCAACAGGCCCTGATCACCCTGGAACGGTAAAACTTGTTTAAGGAGAAACAACAAACAGAAAACAGTTCCCTCAAAGGAAAATTTTGGCTCAGAAGGAGACAGCCAAGAAAAAAATAAGCTGTGGAAGGACTCACAATTTCATCTTGTCCAGCTCAGCCCGGAGACAGGCACCAGAATTAGCCCTGATAGACATTTGTGCAACATTTCTGAAAGATGTTCAAAGACAGAAGCTCAGCAGCTCCTCAGGTGATCAATTCCATTGCTTTGACATTCCCCTCCCACTACTGGAAGCTAAAAGAGATTTGATTTTTTTCATTAGATTAAGCCTATTAATATTTGTCCCTTTTCCTGTCGTCTCGTGGAGTAAGCTCCTCTCTGCAGCTATGCTTTATGTACTTTTAAGCTTTTATTACTCCTCCCAAAATATGCCTGAAATGCGCCTGAACCATCACAATATGGCCTGGAGCCTCTCTCCAGTGCTATGACTCTTAGCATCTGCTGTAAAGAAAGCACTGCCATTACTGTCATTATGGTTCCTAAAAGATTAGCACTTCCTCATTAATACTCCCATTGGCAACATTCAAACCCATGTATTCTTAGTCTAAAACTCTGAGTCTAATAAGGAGATATCCAAACTGCATTTGTATTTGTCATATTCAATGAGCCAAAAATTTAATTAGGTTGAAGACATTATCATTGGCAGTAGCACTCCAGCTCACTAATCGTCAGTGCTTAATACTTCCATTTTAATTGTTTCCTTTATTGCCAGTCACTCTCCTCCTTCCAAGAGTTTCCATGAGGTACATTGCTCATGCTGTTTGAAGCTGTGTTCAATGAACATGATTCCTTACACACAATTAGAAATTGTCAATAAAAGGAATTGCGGAAAGCAGATTTGATTTGCCAGACTGCTCTTTCTTTCTGATGCCTCTCCTTCAGCAAATGGGAAAAGCTCTTCCCTTTTTCAGCAGAACACCCAAAAGCAGGGGCTCGGTGACTCTGAGGGTTGCAGCTGCAGCATCTGCCACCCAGCAAGGCACAGGAAGGATTTTCTAGTGCTATGGATCTTGAATCCCCGTGGACTTTCAGAAGAGTTTGACTGTAGATTGTAACTTGCTCCCCACCCCTTGTGGAAGGGGGAAAAAAATAATAATAAAAAAAAAAAAAAGAAATAGAAATTCTCTAATGGTATCACAAAGGGTTAGAATTTAGTTATGGCAGGAGATTATGGTACCTCCTTTGGCAGGAGAGCTCTCACAAGAGCTTCAAACAAGTGCCGTGATTGACAAGTATGTTCTTTGAAAATGAACAGCTGCAAATAATCCCTAGAAGGACAAGGTTTTGGACATCAAAGGACATCAAACGGGAATGGAATGGCAAGAACAAAATGCAAAAAATACACAGTATCTTGCAGAATAACACCTGATGTCAAAAGCACCAAAGGTATCGGCACTAACTGGGCGGATTGGTATCCGAGACAAAAGGTGACTGGGCTGAAAGGCAGGCGGTATGTTTATAAACCAAGTAAAATACTGACGCAGAGTCATGGCGTGGAATGGATCACTGATTAAACGGATGAGCAATTTGCCACAGTGCATTCAGTGTGCTGCAGGGATATAATAGATGGCTTTGCAAAGCGCTTTGGAACAGTCAATTACACGGTTAAACCATACAGATGTCTGCAGCATCATGAGCTGTTGGAGGACAGCCCTCTTGTATTTGTATCCGTCAAAAGGAAAATCTTTCTGTACAGCTTATTTTTTTTCTCAAGTACCCGAAGTAAAGAATGGATTTGCATTACCCTATATACCCTGTTTTCATTCCAAAGGGGTTTATGCTGTATTAAAAAAAAATGTGGAACAAACTAACACAAGAGCTTACATGACTTGCTTGCCCTCCTGAGCTTTCCTCGCAGCCCTGTTTTACTCCCATACACTGCAGCTACTGCCATTCGTTCCAACTTTCAGCCATTAAGTTAACTAGACAGAAAAAATGTTTTTCCTTCACTCAATAGAGCACTAAGAGGCTGTTTTATTATTTTACTGAGTGAAGATCAAGCTTTGAGGGATGAAGGAAATGAGTAAAATGAAAGAAAGAATGGGATAAAAAGCTAAGAAACATTTCTAATTTTGCGTAATTTCTTTATCCGTGGATGATTATGATAGCTATCACTTCTGGACCACCAGCTTCTGAAGTGTACACTTTATAAAAAAGACAGAGATTTTTCCAACTCATTGGACCATTTCAGAGCAAGCAGTGAGAAAGGATTCAGTAAGAAATGGACTTGGCAATTTATTCAAGAAAAGTTAATGAAACTGTCTCTCCTGGACAATACGATACAAAAGTGAACTAGCTGGGGAGGTGCTGTGGTATGGCTAAGCACGGCATCTTTTTAGTTTTTAGACTAAAACTATGATTCCTGCAACACAGACATGCTTTGCATTTCTTCCTCTGCTATGATTGGTATTAATTTTAGTGCCAAACTAAGATCTTTGAAAATTGTATTATACTTTAACCCTTGTGAACCCGGAGCCAGGTAACTCATGTAATCAAATGACTATCTGTGATAGACTTAATCAGGGAAGAGTTCTCCCCACGGGTAATGAAATGTGCACTTTTCTAAAACACTGTCACATTAGATATCTTTTCTCACTGCAACAGAGAAGTAACTTCACAAGTGAACACAGCAATGAGATTTTTGAAAGGGTAGAGCGGCAAGAAAAAAAGATGTTTAGGTCCTAATAAGAGCTACTGAATGCACTGACTGGCATTAAGACTTCACATGCAGCAGAAATAAGTAAGAAAAAGAGTTCAAATGGTCCGTAAGTCAGAAATGCAATCATGTGCCTTTTCAAGCACGGGAGCAATTCCATTAAACTAATCTGCTTTAATTGCATTAAGCTTAGAGACACTACTCATATGCTTAAACTCAAACATATGATTAATTATTTCCCTAAAAGAGGGCCCAGGCAAGAAGAATGGATAATGCAAACAAATGTATGTATGTATTTAAGTGTTTCAAGGTATTTGATTCGGTAGTCTATAAACTAAACCATTCAAATTAACTTTTTGGTGGAAAATATGTTCCCTGGATACAAAACATTCTCAGAAAGCAAAATCTAAATTATTACACAAAGTTGTTTTGCTGAGAGTCAATAGGTAATCATCTACTAAAAGGTTCAAATGTAATGAACCACAACTAAGTGAAACAGCTCGTATTTTATATGTCTTCAATATGCATCAAAAATCAATACAAAAAGCATGGGTTTTGCTCAGCTCTTACCAGTAAACTGCTCTTGCACAATTAAAGTTTCAGATGCTAAAAAAGTGACTATTTCCACACACACACAAAAATTCCTACAACAACTAAATACGTATTGCTCAGACTGTCACAGGAGTCTATCCTGCACAATCAGCATCTCTGATCATATACTGATTAATTAATTATATTAATTTTGCTTTCAATTATTGGTTATTTTGCAGTTTATGTATCATATAAACTTACTTTTTATGCTGCTCCTTCAATTTATGATGTATTTTATTTTGGGGGTGCTATTGTTATTTACTTTAAACAAACAAAACCAAATGTCGACACCAGTGTCTCTGAAACTAGGCTAAAATGTTCAGCAAGATGCTGTCTGATATCTCGTTGTGACAAGCAACATCTGAACTTGAAAATGCAATCAACCCATAATATACTGCACTTTATTCTGAGCTAAATATGAATGGGGAAGGTGAAAAATAAATTAATTTTATGATAAAAAAGGAATTTTGTGCACAACTTTCTTTTCTGTTTTGGCTTTTAAACATGAAGTCTGATGGACACTGCCTTCAGAGCAGGGCACTGGCTCACCCCGATGCATATTCTGCAGTCACGTTTGAGTCAGCATTTGAGAGGATCTGTTGCCGTATGGAAAATCAGGAACAATTACTCTAAATAATTACATCAGTTTCTTGCTGTCTGTTGCCAAGAGAAACAAGTCTTGTTGGTAATATCCACTCGCGTTGCCAAGTAACTTAATCTTTAGGGAAACTAAATGCTCTCCAGTACTAGCATTTCTCTAACAATAAATATCCTTTCTAACTGATATCATCCTGACTCATAACTGCGTCTTTGTTATGACAATTTCCTAAGGTAATCTCTACCCTCTTACGGGTCGATGGACTCAGAGGTATGAGTTATCACACCTGGCTTGAGATGTGCACAGAGACGGTATCTGAGTACGAGCTGTGCAGTCTAGGCTACCCTCACAGTATCTGGGGAGAAATCCGAACTTTTCACAGAATCACAGAATGGTCTGGGTTGGAAGGGACCTTAAAGATCATCTCGTTCCATCCCCCTGCCCTGGGCAGGGACACCTCCCACTAGACCAGGCTGCTCAAAGCTTCATCCAGCCTTACCCTTGCCTTGAACCCCTCCAGGGATGGGGAACAGGCAAGTGAGATGGACTCAGATGAGTCCAGATGAGATCAACTGCATGGTAGAAGCACCCATTGCTCCATTATTCGGGAGTCCAGGTGGAGGTGTTTGCTTTACTGAGCTCAAAGTCCAGGGGAGATGAACCCAGGGCAGGTGCTCTCCCATCCAGGCTGCCAGCAGAAATGGAAGCCAGTCCTTGTCAGTGTGATTAAACTTTCCCTTTGGCAGCAAAGCCCGGCAAGAGGCAAGCCTGATGACGAGACTCTTCTGTAAAACCTGTAAGCCGGGATTTTCAGGCTACAGCGGCTGTTCATATTTGAACGCAACAGCAGCTGCCAGAGTGAGGTCTCATAGTCCGGTGCTTCAAGGCAGGTAGGAATATTGTCCAGAGTTACCAAGGAAAGGCAAGCCAGCGCTGGCTCTTCCCTCACGCATCTGCCACAGGCACTTCTGTCATTCTCCAGCCAGTTTTGCTATGCTTTTCAGTTCATTATCACTTGCAAACTTCGAAACCCTGCTGTTTAAGTACTATCATCCAAATTGTTGCAGACAGCAACTTACTGTTTCTCATTGTGCTTTCCACTTAAATGTCATTCCAGCTTGAAAAGACAGCACTGAAATCCCTCTTTTTTTCCTTCTCAAGTTTATTGGATTGAGCAGGCTTCCCCTGCACAGCTCCTTGTACTTCAGTTCTCGTTGTCTGTCTTTGGCTTTCTAAAACCATGAAAACAGACCTAAAAAAACCCACTTCTGCCTTATGTGCCTTATGCCACTGCAGCATGGTGACAAGATGTTTTCTTATCTCATCAAAATCACATTCTACAATTTTAATTCAGCTGCTTTTTAATGAAGTGCTTGATTATTTTTTTTTCTAACTTACTCCAGTTTCCCCCATAGCTAATATCAAATAAAGGCACTATTCAGGTGGATGCCTGACAGACCTTCTATTTAAGGCTCACATTACACAAAGCTTTTTACAGTCTTAAGTGATTCTTCCCTAAGCCAAGTGAACTTGTTGATTCAAAAACTACCCTGTAGCCCTTGTTGGCAGCAACTTGACAGAAACTACAGAGCTTATTGCATTTTTCTGATCTCTGTGCTCTCTGACACTGATTCGTTTTACTGTGCTTATCCACTCTCACATGTTAACAACCTCTAATCAACACCTAGGATCCTTTAGAGGTTGGAGGCGTGTTTCTTTTCACTATGAAAACCACTTCCCCTGCAGCTGTCAGAACAGAACCCTTTTTTGTTTTGTTCTCTAGTTTTTAGGAAAAGGGTACCATGGTCAGAATGATTTCACACTCGGCATATAAGCTTCTCACCAATAGAAGGAAGACTGATGAGAAGAAAATGAAAACTGGTGTAAGAAAGGCCTTATATTTATCTTTTTTTAAGATAGGCCAGTTACTTTCTGCAGGATATCCTCTGTAGATGAAACTCTAATTCATGCCTCACCACTATGTTGAATCAGAATTGAATACTCTCTGAGATCTGATTTGGACAGCCGTTTATGACTTTCTCATTTCAAATTTATTCTGAGGATCTGTTTCTGTAATGATATCTACCCAAAATGAGTTATTCTGTATGTTCTGTTTACCTTCATCTATATTTTATTGAATTACTTTAGTTCTATAAGGAAAGCTGTTCTATCAAAGCATATCTCTGCTTAACCAATAGTTCAATGATCACATGCTTCCAGATATATCTTCACAGTGATTATAATTTTTCTTCACCACTATCAGTTTATTAGGTCAAATCCTAAAAGTGTAATTTAAAAATTACCTGGCACAAGGAGCATTCCTTAGCCAGGGTGTCTGGAGAAGTCACATTTTCCGTACAGAGCTTCACCATTCCAAATCTACAGCTGATAATATCTGAACAAAGAACTTACACTCCTGACTAAATGGATTTAATCTTATTCCTAGACCAATCATTCATAAATTGTTTTACTTATGTACACACACATAGTTTTCTTTTAAAAAATTAATATATGTTAGCGTACAGGGTACAGCGTGTATTGAATCCATTCTTTGTAATACAAGTAAGAAAATATCTTAGTATATAGAGCAATCTGTGAAACTCCTGTTTACCAAGGTTGTTCCTTTCTCTTCATAATTCTAATAGTTTATACAAATTGGCATTGATATTTCTATATTTCCTTTGTATTTCTGAAGCTCACAGGGACTCAGCCAAACCTGAAACAATCATTTGAATCCCCAGCCTTTTAATTTCACTACAATGTAATTATCTTATAGATTTGTGTGTAGACTTATTTATAGTTTTTCCTTTCCTGTTGGATAAGTATACAGGAACTAAACTAACTTCAATTAGGTAACTGTCACCAGTATTTAAAACTTAATGCCATTTTTAAAATTACGTAAGTAATCCAAGCATAAAAATTATTCTTTATGATACCATTTCAGAGCAGTGGCACCAAATCCTTATCATACAATAGTCTGTGACTCAGAAACATTATACACAAACCATCATCACATTTTTCTTCTACCAAAGTTACATATTCCTTCAGTTATATACGGTGTCCTTTTTATATTTCAATTAAAGCATCTTTAGGAGATAAAAACACAAAATGGAATATTCAGCATCTTAATTCCAGTATGTTAAATTATCTTCTTAGCCTCTCATATGTGATCCTATAGGTTTTAGAAATCAGAATTTGTCCTTGTGTATTCAGACGTAGCCATGTGTCTACCTTACGTTTCCCCTCTACCCTTGCTAGTGCAGTATTTAAAGATGATGCACTCTCAGAGAGGCCACCACCCCAAGAGGCTCAAGGCACCTTAATATAATGACACATTTAAATTTAAAAGCGTGATACGCACACATTTAATTCCAGCATGTCTGTGTATTTTGCAGTATCAAATGATCCTTAAATATAAGCCTATGCCTACATATTATGCTGAACTGGGGCTAGGAACAAGGTTTATCCTCTGAAGGAGCAGAATAGTTGCAATACCCCAGTACAGATTAATGATGCTCTGTGAGATTTATCTTTGAATATAGCAGGAAGAGAAAAGTCTCCATTAATAAAAGGGAAAATCATGAATCAACAAATTCTGGAGAACCTAATAAGCAGGAAAACACTTTAGTTCATGCTGTACCTTATGTTTCATCCTGTGTAGCATTCAGCTTTTCATAAAATATAGGTTAACCGGCTATACTCAAGAGAATGATATGCTACCTTTAACGTTATTTGCTTTTTACTAACTTAATGAGATTATTAACTCGTGATAATATAATTTGAACGACAAAAACTTACTTGAAGGCACTGGCATCTCCATGGACCTTATAGTTGTCTGCACTGATTCTTGAGATAACTCTTGTGACAGCGATGAGAATACCAATATTGACCTGAAGAAGGAACAAGAGTTGGTCAGGAGAGCAAGCACTGACTGTGTCAGAGGTGCAAACCGCCCTCGGGCAGTATTGTAAAAATACAACAGAAAATAGGAACTTTGCATGTTGTATTTATTTGTCAAAAGAGGGTTCCAGTTTCAGACTAGTATAGTTTGACCCGTGTCAGTGGATTTCTCTCTCCCCACAGTGGGTAGTTCTCCCTTTGCTCTCCTTCTATAGGGAACAGCCCTTGCCTGTTTAGGATAAGGCTGCATTGATATGTTGCTTCACAGCTAAAGGAGCGCTCAGGATTCCTACTGTCCAAATAAATACCCTAATAATCTACTACCAGCTGACACATTAGACAAAAACTTCAGTGAACAGGAGCACGTGTCTGCATGCTCTTCGTTTTTGTGCATGCATGTGCATGGACTTCAGAAAGCACCTTTCGCGCTAGACCACACAGTGCAGAATTCCTGTTCCTTACCAAAGTCTGCTTGCAATTTAAGCATAAGATTATTTTAAAACAGCAACGAGGGAAATATGTTAAACCTGAACTCTGCTCTTCAAAAGCGCTGCTCTTTTTTATGTCGGGCCCAGCAGAAACATCAATAGAATGAAAAGAACTCCCACTAGAAAAGTAGGAAATCTTGAAAAGACTAACGCTGAAAATATCTAACAAAAGAGAGTTTGCTCTGGAGTGACAGGTGAAGAAAGAAGGAAATCTTTATCACTTAAAGGAAATGTGGCAAAGACTGTCTTGCTGTGCAAAGACCTTGGGTTTAAAGAGAACAAAAGAAGAGAGAATGCGAAGGCGAAAGATGTATTTCCCCTTTCCTGTCCAAAGTTACACATCAGCTACAAAGCTGATATTTAGCATCAAGTTAAGAACAAGGGTAGAACAAATCTATCCTGAACTATAGAACAAAAAGAAAGAGAAGACTTCAAAATAGTGCTGTTCCTCAGTTAAAACTCAATAATCATGCTCTATTTCAGCATAAATATTCTAATTCTGAGGATAAGAGGGTGAGCTAAAAAATGTCAGTTTGATGATAATAATTTCCTTGGTATTTTTTAAATCTTCTGACCAGTCTTCTGATTTTAGATTTCTAAAGGCAGGTCATCACCTGTTGTAAATAGGAGCATAGCTATGATAGTTCATTTCTGCCACGGCTTTCTAGCCCATCCAAAGAATATCCTGTGGAACCTGACTGCTTTTCAATTACAAGTGTACTGCTTGTTCAATCAGCTTTACAGAGATGAATAAGAGGTGAAATTCAACGGTCTTGGGATAATTTTTCCCATTCCCACCAAGTCATATTTTGTAAATATCTTTTACAAATTCTTTGAGGTTTTAACCAGAATTTTTGAGAAACCCCATTATACGCTAAATATGCATGTTGACTGAAGCAGCAAACAACGAACCTGAACAAGTTACACTTTCTCTTCTTTTTCTCCTCCAAACTCTCCAATTTTCCACTGCATGTCCACCAAATGATCATCACCATTACTTCAGCTTTTCATGGGAATTGCACAGAAAACGCCTCTCTGTACCTTTAACTCCTTTCCTGACATATTAACTTTCAGCAGCCTTTTTTAGTCTTGTATCCAAAACATCAGACTCCCCTTTTGACACTTCCTTGTGGATGTCTCACTGACAGTTCAAGTTGCTCCAGGGTCCCTTTCCCTGATGACTGCAGACAACAGCACACTGCTGCCAGCCTCACAAGCCCTTAACCCTAATGCTTTCTTCCTTCCCTAATTCTTTTTAGATACTCATAGATACTGCTTTCAGCAGAGCATTTTTAAAAATATGCCTAAATATTGTATATTCAAACACACCCCCTAAAATAATTAAATAAAAAAAACCCAACGACCAACCTCATTCTTCAAATTCTGAATTTCCCGCATCTTACAAAATTCAGTGAAAACTATGAATTATAAGCACCAACAACTGAATACTCATAATCTTGCAAATTCTCACTCAAACTGGATATGAACCCTAAGATCTGGTCGTGAAAACAGCACAAGCAAGATAATCTCAAAGGAGAAAACTTAGGTGGTTTTCTAAAGCACAAACTGCTCAGCATTTCTAGCTGAATTTGAATTTCTTTATAAAAAAGAAATTAAATTGGAAATTAATTTCCTAGGTATTTTGCATGGTCTAAAGTAGAAATTCTAAAAGGCCTTGAGCTTCTCCTCCTGTGCAGTCAGTGTGACTATAGCCTGTGCATTAGTAGTATGTTTAAAAGATGAGAAGGAAACACTATGATCTCACTGCTGATAAAAACCAAGGTACCTGTAAAATTAGCAATGAGCCATTATGCTCAAGTCCCAAAGTTCTGTATTTAAATTTCCTGAACCACTTGAAAATTTGTGCTTTGGTGTTTTGAGAAATTAGACTAATCTCATCCAGCCTAAACAAACAGATTAGTTACAATTGTCTTCCTTTGCTAATATTTCAGTAAGTAAACCATGGAGGTATTCCCACTGCCCTTATAATGGGAAACCAAAATACACCCACTGAATTGTTCCTCCAGTGATTTTTTTGGCTTCCGATGTAAATACTTTGCCAATGATCTGAATAGGAAAATGCTCAGTTGATGAAACACTCATTATGCTTTAACCTATATCAGAATGTTCAAATTGTAAAAATAAACATTTAGGAACTGTAGGCCAGAGTATCTGACAGTTGCAGTTATTTTGCCTAAAAATTACACAGGAACTTAGAATATTTTTGCTTGCAGGTACTGGCCACGCTCTACTTTTCAGGGAAATATAGCTAATAATGTTAGCGCTGGTTTCCTCACTCACAGGACTCTTTTAAGGCGGCTTGTCCAACCCCAGGCACTCGCAAGTCTTTGCGAAATCAGCAGGACCTGCCAGTTCCTATTATTGTAGGCTTGATCCAAAGCCCCCCGGAGCCCATGGAAAGATCCCAATGACATCAGGGAGCTCTGGCTCACTCTGGTGACAGCTTCATCTGACTAAAAATTGTCAGATCAGGAAGAGAGTTAAACGAGTAAAAAGGACCTCTTTCAAGATCTTTTCTCATCAAAAATTTGTCAGAGCAGATACAGTGACACAAATTCTTTCCCTCGCTTAGTTTTTTTTTTTTTGCAGAGGTTTCACCCAGATTTCCTGCAAGTCTTGTTAGATTTTTGTTTCTTCTGTAGCGCAGAAATCCCATGTGTAAAACCCTCTGATGCAGTGTGCTACATCCTAGCCAAGAAAAGGCTTGGCAGCACAGAGGAACTAAAAAAAAAATAAATGTACAAAACATACTGCCTTAATTAAATCCATTGACCAGCTTTCCTCTAAAACCACGGACTATTTTAGGATCCACTTCAGTTTCAGGCAACGGTACAGGGAGTTGTAACTGACTCTTCCAATCTGAGGTTTAACGTACTCTCCCACGGTGGGGGTTAATTTGATCCTTATCATGACATCATTAGTAGCACACCAAGGCTGCGCGTGGTTGCAGTTGCAGGCCAACGTTGGGTCACATCAAAAATCATTACTGGGTGTTATACATTTCCAAACACAGCTAGTTGATTAAATTAGATCGATGTTGAAATCTGGGAGAATGATTTTGGAAAGCCTGATTCCACCCTGAGCTATCCCAGAGCAGCTGCACTTGGAATGGACTAAACTGAGGTATTTTAGACTTCTGTGTACAGGACTTCATGTTAACGCATGTAGTATCACACCAGTCAGAGCTGAATATGAGAGCAAAACTTAGAGGCTACAAAGGAGATGCACAACAAAATAAATAATAAATAAAAGGTGTAACAGATCCCTGACTTCTACTCCTTCCTAAGAGTAATCCCTAATTTTTAATTTCTTACAGTCTGTCCCCTTGTTTGAAAAAATATTGCATGCTTTCCCGTTTGTTGAGTAAGAAGAAATTTAATTTTAAAATCATGAAGGAATTTAATTTTAAAATAGTAAAAGTGCTCATAACTAAGTGCTAATAAGAAAAAATGAGCAGCTTAGCAGCTGTGGCGTGTTTATTTGTGCTCTAATCCACCACAGCGCATGAGTATGTACTTGGTCTCAATGACTCCGAGGAATCCTACTATTTCAGGGACTTTAAACACTATGGGTCCAATTCTGCCACCTTTTCCCATGGTGAGTGATGTCTAATAAGGGACACCGATGGTCACTTTTCAATCAGTGGGCCTACCTGCAGAGTAAGGTACCATTCAACATACGAAATTGATGCTAATTCTGCACTGGTACATAAAGGTAACAATAAATACCATGAGGCATCAGAACTAAATCAGGTATGATCAGCAGGTATAAGGGAGAGAATATTTTTTTTAGACACTGAATATTCATAAGCAAGTACCAAGTGAAGACAGTGATGGCAATCTCAGCCCAGGACCCAGGTTCCACAGGGAACCATCTGAAGACTCTGGTTACAAAGCTGATGTCCCCACAGCACAGAACTGTTAGCAACATGCTAATGAAAATCATTTAGCTCCATAAAAATGTTGTTTATCTCAAAGACTTGTAAAAAATCACCAGAAGAATAACTGCTTACAGGGGAAATAGAAACGACTTGCCACTACAGCCCAGTATCTCCCCCCCAGTGCTCACTGTCTGCAGCACACCCACTGCTCCGTGTACACAGATGCTTTCCGCAGAATTTCCTTAATTCTACCATATCTATGGAAACACACCAAGGCAGCAGATGGTTGATAACAAACAAAGGCTTCTGCCAAAAGTTTAATGTCTTGTTCCAAAAATTCAGGTGCTTTGTCAAGTTTTTTTTACTTTGAAGACATGTCCCAGGCCCGTTTTGGCTGAGTTCTGGTTTGCAAATCAATTGCAACTTTTTCTTTTTTTTTTTTTTTTTGCAAAGCTGCTTTAAGAGGATGCTATAGAGGCTTGAGTGTTGTGGTTTGAGGGGTGGGGAGAGTGATCATTAAACTTTAAGATGCAGGTAGAAGCCAAAATACCTACACATCCCTTGAGTCAAACCCCAAGGAAAGAGCAATTTGGGTATGGGAATCCATATAGGGCTGGGAGGTTCTGTGAATTACTCCCTAGAAAAGTATGTGTGAGTATTTTTTCCCAGTCACACTCCCACCACGTCATTCATTTTTAAGGCTCCGTGATGCCGATATCGCCTGCGAGGCTGTGGCAGGACAAAAGCAGACTGTGTCTGCCTCGTCTCTAGGGAGCGGGAGTTGAAAAGAGCAGTCCCTCTGCTTTCTTCACAGCATAATCCTTTCCCTTGGCAGACAAACTGTGGATGGAAGCAGTCAAAAGCTGCTTTTTGAGATGTATTTTCAGAGCTAAACACTAGTTCATGCAACTAGTGGCTAATTTGTTATTTAAAGAGCACAGGCGCACATGCACGCACAAAATAGTGTTTAGCCTTGTTATTTCCCCATAGGCACTAGCACATTTTTCATCTAGCATATTCAATGCCCAGAGAGAATAATTTGTCAGCTAGCTTGCTGCTATTTTGGGCAGAGATAGGTTTAGACTATTTAACAAATAGCTCCATGTGGATCAACCTTGTGAGCTCATTTTTTCTCTTTCTCAAAATATTTTTATCCCTACAAGAATATAACTTGAGCTGCACAAATATTATATATATCATAAGTGCGAGCCAGACAGTTAAAACTGTACTTTCATCGGCCAGCAGCTACACATGCAAATTGTTGAAGGCTGTGCTCACTCAGGTGAGTAAGAGCTTCACTATCTGGCATGTTTTGATTAATAACATCTTTGGACAGCAGCTGGGAAAGATTTTATTTTCCTGGTTGCATCTCATTTCCTTCTTTGCTGCTGAACGATGGCCAGAGAGCAAGTGCTAATGTGAGAAGGAGACATTTGAATATTAGTTTATTATTTTAATTGCTCGCCAGTCATTAATATCTACATATGTTTGAATATAAACTCACACAGAGAAGCTCCAAGGTACAGGCCAACAAGAAATTAAGTTTGTTGGAACAAAGTCCAGAGCTGTTTAGCCAGCTCTAATCCAGTGACCAACATTTCTTATTTACACATATATGCTTTCACTTATGTAAAAGAAATTCTCCCCTTATTGCACAGGGACTTTCAGTGTTGCCATTAATAATTTGATTAAAATGAGGCAATTTCTGCCACATCACTACGGCAACTATTTTCATTTTTTTCTTAATATATGTTTATACAGCCTAGTTTTTCTGTGTATCTTGGGTGGAAGATGCTGGACTGGGCTGGGCTGCCTATAAGATGTGCTGATTTCGCTGTCTCCCAGGCAAATGGTAGGATGGCCACTCAGCCGCAGTGTAAAATTGCCTGTGATGGAAAAGGTCAGCCAAGGAGCCACCTTCTGCTTGCCAAATAGTTACAGAGATATGCAATGCTAAACACTGGCGGTTCTATACGTATAGCTCTCCTTCCTTCCTCTGTGAGCAGGATTTGTGTGTGTGTGAAATTTGGGGAAGTTTCTTTGTGTGTTCATGGAAATCCTAGTTTTCGT
This sequence comes from Rhinoptilus africanus, assembly GCA_013400135.1. Lineage (NCBI taxonomy): Eukaryota > Metazoa > Chordata > Aves > Charadriiformes > Glareolidae > Rhinoptilus > Rhinoptilus africanus. The sequence continues at coordinate 679,966 of VXBO01007146.1, forward strand.
AGCTAAGTACAAGGTACAGTTAGTGTCTCCTTTTGGTGCTCCTCCGTGCAAGCAGTCAGGATCTTACTTTACCTGACCCTCCTTAAACACCACAGCAGGCAGACTCTGGTCTAGATTTGGGCTCATGCCTTTAAAATCTAAGTAAAGCTTTAAAGACAACCTGTTTTCACTAATCAGTGAGTCTATTCCATGTTCATACTGTCACTCTGACATTACAAGCTGCGGCAAAAATTGTAGATAACCTGATCAATTAAAGTATTGGAAACAGTGCTGAAAAGGAATAATCTCCCACTTAATCCCTGCAAACACCTCTGAATACTTAAGTAATCAGAGTGATTAAACTACAACTCACCGTAATTTAATGTGCGGGCATAATTAAACTGCTGCAGAGCATTTGTGCAGCAGCAGCAGAGCCCTGAGCCTGCACTCTGCCCTGGAGAGACGACTTTCATTACAGCTGGCAGCGGTGTCCGCAGCAGCCACCTGAGCCTGGCAAACTCCCCTGAACAGCCCTGCCTCCATCAGCAAACTGCCCTACCTGATGCTGAATTCCAAAACCAGAGGAATAGCACAAATTCCTTGTCGTTGTGAGAAGGGAGGCGCAGCTTGTTACCTTCCCCCGAGCTCACCCACAGGGTGACAGCTCACGCTGTTGTTTTAACCCATTCCTGCCAGCTCTGACTGCGATGGTCACCTTTACTGAGGGCACTCGGCTGTACTGGGAAAAGCGAGCTGTCTACAAGCACAACCTTCGAATACCAGTGGGGTGGAATCAGCCTTTCAGCTTTCGCTGGTGTATATGAAACACAAACCACAGAGTTTGTTTTTTGGGGGGATCTTTCTGAGAATTAAAACTCACAAGATGACTCAATTCTACGTCGTTATTAATGGCCCCAAGAGGGCTGTTTCAGGAGAGGGCTCTGCTGGGATTTTAGGCTGAATTTTTGTCTTGGAATAGTGAAATGAACGGTGTGAGAATTAACATGCATAAACTAATACACAACCTTGTAAAACACAAAAATCGGAGGAGGTGCAAAAGAATTCTGGACCTTTGGTCTCTGTTGTTTCACTGGCCTGGCCCAAGGTCTGGCGCCAGCCCTTCCGCCAGCTCTGCCCTGTGGCTGACACAGCCGGGCAATAAGAAAACAGCAGCAGCCATGGGTTTACCTACCAGAATTACAAACAACGCCGGCGCCACGAAAGCCCAGATTGCTCCATTCTCTAGTGAAAGCCAGCAGCTGCAGGGAAAAATGAGAATGATTTTAGATGAAGCGCACGGTCATTTAATTAGTAATGTTCTTAATTTAAAAAGAGTCTAGAAGAGAGTGCAAAAAGAGTGATGAAGTTTAAAAGCAAGAGACCAGATAGAGCATCAATAAGAAGCTCCTTTTCCCCTCGCACGTGGGGAATCTGAAGCAGGATCTCATTTTGATTTGTATCTTGCAGAGAGCCAGTGACAGCTACCTGCCCCGGCACGCCTTCAAATAGCATTAGGGGGCGGAAAGATGGGAAGAAAGGAAAGGTTTTATTTGCTATTTGTTGTTCTTCTATCCCGTATCACAGGCAGTCATTTCAGGGCTGGGAGCACTGTCATTGAAGCAAGAGACAAATTGAAGCCGTCCCTGCCCTGCCTGGCTGGGGGTGAGGGGGCTGGGAGACGCGCTGTCAGCTTCACGCCTCTCCCCTACAGCGGTGACAACATAAGCTAGTTCACCGCACACAAAAAATAACCCTTCCTCCAAATCTTTCGCTTACATCATGGTAGGACTGAATCCTACAGTGCTTTCTCAGATAAATTTGCTTTTCTTTTTCCAAATTAGAAAGGGACTTAGTTTTCAAAATTTTTAATGATACCCATTCTAGATCTTCAGATGCAGTTTTCTTCAAAAGATTAAACCTTTAATCAAAAATTATTCTCATCTTGTTAGAAATGTTTCAGCCCGCGCTTTGCTCTGTGCATGGGGTCGGCAGGGAGCTCGCCAAGGGGGCCCTGTGCCTCCGCAGCAGAAGGGAAAAGTAGGCAAAACATCTCAGGAGCTTTTTTGTGCTTCATCTCAGCATTGAAGAGCAAACCTGAGGCTTCTGGGTCTAAGAATATCCCTACACAACAGTCATGTTTTTTCAGGCCATCTATCTGCCCTCCTCCTCAGCAGGATCTTGCAGAACTTCAGCCCTCTTATCAGATCCACGAGTTTTTCTCCCATCAGATTTTTCATCCTTATTGCACCCAGAGTGAAGACAGTTTCATACTCACTTGCCATTTTCTCCATAGCTGTCCAGGGACGATGTTGCAGAAATTACACAAATCACCAGCGGGCAGCCTGCAAAAAGGCAAAGTCGGTGGCAAAATTAGTAACCAAAGTATGTCTCCCTGTAAACTCTGCAAGTTCAGCTGCATTTCGCATGGACAAGAGAACAGCTCAGAGTAATTTTAGAATTAAGCCTTACCCAACATCCTCCTGCAGCTGTGTAATACAACACGGTTTATTCAATTAATGTTAGGCAAACAAAATGAGTTTTCAATAAAGCACTAGTTTAACAATTAATCTGAGTTAGTGCTAATTTTGCTGAGAATCAGAATCCTTTTTCAGACTGGTTTTTGTTTATGAAATTTCTGTCTCTTGCTGTTCAAGCAGAGATATCCTGCGGAGCAAGAGCAGGCTGATTTTAACCACTTTCCCCCACGTAAGTGCACCTTATTCAAGGATTCAAAACAACCTGGAAAACACAGTTGAGTTTTTCTCAGGGCTGCATGATTAGCAGGCGAGAGGACAGACGTGGTGACATGTAGTTATCCACAGCGTCAGGAGAGGCAGTTAAGAACACACCGAAGCAAACTCAGATCCCACTCCGGTGCCCCACCAAGAGTTGCCCTGACATAAGTGTGTAATAGCTCTACAAGATTCCTGCGTTTAAAGTAGACCGGGTTTCCAGGTGGGTTTTGACAGTTCCAGTGTGCTGCATCCTGGGAGGCGGAGGAGCGCTTTACGGGACCACACAGCAATTAAACAAAGGCAGATGATTACGGTCCTGCTGTCGGGGGGCTGCACGTCTCCAGCCCCCAGCACCCCAACATCCTGCTGAGCCACCTCAGCACAGCCCTCCAGGCCAGCAGCTGGAGAGGAAGCGAGGGGTTTCTTGCCAACGGTTCTGAATATAGCAAAACTTTATCCGTTTAAATATTAAATGATTGTCTGCTAATTCCTGTATGATTTAATAAAATGTGAAGACTTGAGCTTTTATCATCTTATGGAATTTAATAACCAGGTCCCAGACAGAGTATTAGACATGATAGCTTAAAGTTTCAATTTTCTTTTGAATTCTTCAGGTTTTCTGCATGAGGCTTTTACAAAATTCTCTGACATGCAATTTCTGCTTAATCTTACTAATATCATCCTCACTAAATTCTGTAAAGTTTTCCTGTACTGGCAGAACTATAATTTTAGGAGGAAGTATTCGTGTTCTTTAGTGATTGTGGCTAGAAGCGTCTTGTATTTATAAATAAGAAAGATACGTAGTAGTTAAGAGGCAGCGTCTACAGGCATTGTTTAGGTCATAGACTTTGAAATCCATTCTGCAGGATGGAGTTTAATATCCCATGAACTTGATTCTCCTCTCCCAGGCTTGTCCAAATCAAGAATAACCCCTTAAATGTATTATTAAATGTATTATTCTATAATTAATGTATTATTTAATGTATGATTCTATTTGTGTAAGATGTAAGTAAAGACAAGATTTTAGTTTACTATCTCATTTGTCTATTTAAGAAAGGAAAATTCTATACATATTTGAGCAAAGTCAAGAATAATTATACTCATCAGAGCAGTTAAGCACAGATATAAGCCTATCTGCTGAAACCCGGTCTGCCGTGAGCTACCTGGACTAAAGGTCCCACAGGTATGTCTACACATTCCCAAGTACATCTTCAGTTCCTGAGTAGATGTGGTTTATTGGCACAGTTTGTCTTCCGATGCAGATTGTTTTCCCACTGCAGGGACTTTGTCACATAAGGAAAAATGTCCGTGCTCAACTAACTCTCCTTTATACTTTTAACTGCCTTTTTTTTCCAAGTCAAATGCTGGATATTCAAAGGATTTAGGATGACTCTTTATCAATTTTAAGTGGCAGTGAAGAAGAAAATTAAATACAGGGTTCCTTTTGAAGATAATAAAACTTATGCAGATGAAACATAGAGCAGTCATCTGCATAAAAAGAGCTGTTAAGTCAGTGAGAATAAAATGGTCTGCAGCCTACAGTGCAGTGTTTGCCTTTTATTCGCATTAACAAGATTATTAAATGGATAATGGCAATGGAGGCAGAATCAAGGTTTTCTTACAGTGAAATTGAAGTCTTTTTCCTTTAAGAAACAACCATTCAATAAATTCCATAAAGGTTGAAAAAAAATATATATATAGCCTAATAGGACTGCAAAATTTGATCTGGGCTGAAGAATTTGTATGGATTATACATTATACACAAAAGTAAGTGTGTTTGCTGAATCTTTTGTCAGTAATGATTACATTGGAGCTGTGCAGTTTAGTCTACACCCACAATAGGTAACATTAACGTTGCGCTGGCACCAGTTATCATCCACAAAAGAATTATGGTTATGGTTTTTTACTGTATCTGAATGTTTTCTCAGTTAGCAGGTGCTACAAATATGCTCACCAAGCCTAATCCAAATCGCCAAATTTATGACGCAGTATACCATGCTTTGCAGAGCACAGTATCCGATGAAAATGTTCTAGCACACCTTTCCGGCTGCTGATCTATGGCGCTGCTGTCATCTGTGTCCCTGCAGCCCTAGAGCAATACAGCATCTCATTCAAACGGGGTAAATCAACCCACACGGAGCCCTCTGCTGCTGCAGCTCAACTCCTCCAGGTCCCCAAGCCAGCTAATTTAAAGCTACCTCCCAAACACGGCATCAAAATACCACCTGCAGAGCAGGCATAAACTCGTAATACCTGGCACAGGACGCCCAATAACACAGTCCTTGCTCAGAGAAAATTCTCCTTGAATTCAGCCCAAATACAGTCACTAGGGTGAAGTCTAAAATGAATGTCAGCTAGGTCCTCTTCTTCAGTATCAAACTTCATATCTCATCCATTTGCTTTATGTTTCTGAGGCACTAATGATAAATAAAATGGAAAATGCCTGTAAATCTGTATGCTGTATTTTGAAAGCTTCTGCGTCTTCTATACATAGCAAAAACCCCCAGACAGGCTATAGAAACTCTGCAGCAGACAATTTGAAGCAATTTTAGGACATTAATTCTAAAAGGCTACCTCATTTATTGAGAAAGACGAAGCATCAGACACAAATGAAAGAATATTTCCTTCCAACACTGAAAAGGTCTGCTTTTCTTGATGGGGAAAAGTACATTCTCCCATTTATTTTGTAGAATTTAATTTTCTATTATTTTCTTTTTCTTCAGTTATGTTATATCATATCTATGCAGAAGTCTGAGACTACATCAAGCAACAGCAAATAAAGATATTTAGGTCTTTTGACAGCTTAGAACAAAAATCTTCATTCTAAGGCAGTCTATAAAGGAAAGGAAATTGTCTAAAATAGGAAAACGTGTTAAGGCCAAAGTGCCACAGCTAAATCTCCAGTATCACTAACTATCAACAGCGTACTACAAATGGGTGGGTGGGAAAAGTTTTGCTGCAATAATCTGTGTGTTATGCTGAACCACCAAGGCAACAAAGTATTCCCCCCACCCCCACCCCCTACTCAATCCCAAGGTGGTTTCAAAGGTAGGATATTATCACCTTCCTCAAATTGCTCTTCTTTGGAATTCCTTTAGCCTGCAGTCTTTGAGGTAATTTTAGCACCCTTGGGACTAAAGATAATACACAGGAACTTCAATCAACTCTGCATATTTGGTATCCTGTCTCTATGATTACAGCTGAATTCATTTTACAGGAGTAATATCTCTCAGAAATCTCAATAGATGCAAGGGAACCAGTGATACTCAGTGTAGAGTTCCTTGTCCCTATCTCCTCTCATTGCCTCAAGTTTCAATCTGTCATTAATATAGACTTTGCAAACTTTTACACATGTACCTAGCCCAGTATTTCTGCTTAAGTGAGAATGGCAAGTCTTGGGTTTTTAAATTCAGAACTGAGGTTTGTCATTATTCCAGGAACTATGAGTTTGCAAAAGTCAAATGAATTCACACTTCAATTACAAGCAAAGAATGAAGAAATGAATTATCTGTTTTGATGACTATGAGATGAAGCATCCTTGTTTTCATCTTTTTTCAGTCATCTCTGGTCAGTATAATAGTTAGCTAAGCAAAAGTGTAAAAAAATGGCCATTTTTATTAGATACTGAAAAGTATGTATGTATTATGGTCTCAGGATGGCACAAGAATGCTCGACTTGCTTTTGATAGTTGCATTCAATGCAAATTTACCCTCATTTAAGAGCCAAACAAAATAATTTTAGGACAAAACCTTTTTAGCCTTTTCCGCCAGACTTGCAAGACTTCTATTTAGATGTGGGAATTTTATAGAATATATATAACTTCTCTCTGTTGTACTTTCATCAAGTTCATGAAGAAACAACCCAAACACTACCTTGCAGGACGTGAGCAGACACTGCTGCTGAAGGCAGTACTGAAGCTCCATCTCTAATTAAATACTTCATATTCAGTGCCAATAGGCCAACAAAAGAGAAAGCTGGGAACTGACAGACCTGAGTGTTCTTTGAAGTGTTTAAGTAGTGAACACTGCAATGTGGATCTTCTCCTTAAAAACATCATTCTTCAGCAATGTCTATTACCAGCTGAACGAGCAGCAGAGTTACACACCGGGCAGTGAGTTGGGATGCTGTTGACTGAATGAAGGTTGCCCTGATACTTATCAAGAGATAAACAATTTGGAATGCAGTTGCCTAGTTAAATTGCTTCAGGGATGTTTAGACACATTTGCAGCAATGATGTGATGTCAGATATGATTAAGGAAATTCAACATTTAATTCAAATGTAAATACTTTGAGCTATACAGAAAAAAATAAAGAAGTACAAACTACTTTCCCAACAGCTTGGTAGATTTACTGGATTTCAGAATTATTTTTTTTTTCCATCTCATTGGAGGAATAATAATTGGAACGTGGTTTCCAAATTTAGACTATTTGTCAAAGAAGGGCTTTTGAAAGGTTTACACAGAGAAATATGTTACTGTTACATGAATAATGTCTTCCGCTACCTAACTCCAACAGCACCTGTGCTACATTGAAGGAACAGAGCTTGCCACTGGGTTTCTTACACAATCCTTGCCACGAAGAACATGGCTAGAAAAACCGATATAGAAACTTCTAGTGCTGGTGCCTCTTGTATTTTGCTATATACATCTGTTTTCATGATAAATACCTACTCTTGAGCCTGAAGGATTATCCTCCAAAGCATCACTCAAAAATGAAGAGACTTTTTAGTAACCACATTTAACATCCCGTCAGGTTATGTACCAATAGGTTATGTACTCATTGTGCTAATTACTACTAATTGAGTGATAGCAATCATATTGCAACAAAATGAAGCAAAATGCAACATTTAGTACTAGTCATATCACAGTCATATGCCGTGTTTATCCTTGTGTCTTCTAAATCACTTTGTAGATCACTGTCATTTTACAATAAATAAACCTTACTCAAAATGCCAGAAAAAAAAGGGTAAAGGTGCATTGCAGCACATATAAATCATTAATTTGTTTTCGTAAGTTAATTAATGATTGATTGTAAATTGAGTTAATCAACACATCTGCTAGCAAATACCCCAGTGAATTAAATGCCAGCTTTTAATTATTTTACTAACTGTTGTGGTTTTTCACATAATATTTCTGAAGAAGAAAGTTCTCAGGGATTTATGAGAACATTTTCTTTGGTTTGATGTGTTTGGATTTGTAGTCCATGAGCTCTGGATTAAATAAATCCACAAGAAACCTCTCCGACATCAGCAGGCTTCTCTACATTTAGCCCTGAATCTAGAAGTATCTGTAAATCTCCCATGTCTTCAACCCTCACCCTGTCTAGGTTCTCTTACTTTTGGGACTATGTGCAAAAAGATTAATTACTCCACTTGAGCAATGAGCCTGTTTTGAGTAGTGGTTTTGCAGGGGGTGGGGGGACGAAGTATTTTGCACAAATTTCAAACATCTCCAGAAACTGAAGCTTTAAGGTTCATTTTGTTGGCATGCAGGCCCTTTCTTAAGAGAAAAAAAGATACCTTAAACATCCAGGGTAAGGACATATGTATGTGATACTTTTGAACCTGTCAGAGAGAAACAATGAGGGCAAAGAAAAACTCTTCTAACCAAACTGCAGTTTGTCCCCTCAATCTAGCAGATTCACCACGTTCACCAGAGGGCTGTATCAAATGGCTTTTAGACAGAACTGCTAGGGAGAATTTAAAACAAATGAGAAATTATATACAGAATAAAAAGGCCATACTAAAAAAGTGAACAACATGACTATCACCCAGATCTATAGGGTGCCAATAGGTATTGAACATTCCAATTATGACTGCAGAAGGTCTGTATTATTGGTATAATTGGTTTTCATTCAGCTTCCGAATGAATTTATGGGGGAAAAGATAATGCATGTTTTAACATATTTTGAAATAATCTGTAGTTACATAGATATTCCTTTACTGCCTTTTAAATCTCTTCTTTTGACTCAACATATGAGGTTTTCTTCTTCTAAACACAAAGGTTTGTCAAGCATCGTTGCTTTACTTCCAGGACAGGGAAAGCAAGCCAGCTTTCACCTGCTGTGAAGAGTCTGGAACAAAATATTCAGTTTCGACTCCTCAATAAGGCACACCGATTATGCTTTCGTTAGTGCATTTAAAAAGCTGTGAGTTGTTATCTGTGAGATTAACGTGTCATAGGACTACTTTTTTATTCTTAATAATAATATTGAGGTTTTGTGCAGACTTTTGCATATAAGCATTTCAAGGCATAAAACATCAACTCATGAAGTTTTGTGATACTCCTGTGCTACTGTGCCAATTTTTTTTATGTATGGATCGCAGAATACAGGCAGAATAAACCAGTGTTGTGAATTAGAACCAAAAAAAAGAACATACCAGTGCAGTGACACCTCCCTCCCACACTTCTAATATTGATTTGGTAATTAAGGGTCTGATCTGGCCTAGTGAGGTCATGGAATTCACTGCAGTGGAATTAAATTTAATGGACTATACATTTTAAAGACTGATTACAGTCAGAAAAATGATGCATTTTCTCATCCAACAGACCTACTCTCAGTGAGGCAAACTATGGTCATAAGATGACAATTTTACATATGCTTCTGAATATAATCTTGTCCTACAGTGAGGAGACTTAAAGCAAGCAGCTACTAAGTGCTTACCCCATCCAATTCCATAATAATATAAGTGTTTGCTCTCTTCTGATCCAAATACTTTGATCACCATACTGTAAAGATGAAATCCTTCCACCAGCATCCATGCAAAAGCACTCAGGAAGAAAAAATGAAGTAGAATGGCCAAGATCTTGCAAGGCACCTAAATTAAGAACAAAAATGAATACATTACTTCTTCATGATGCAATCACATTGGTTTTCCAGTTTCTTTGTTATTTCTGCATACATCTACATGCTAAATGCTAAATCACTGGAGTAAATTAGTCTTAAAAACAAAGCACTAGAGAATTTAATTTTTCAACAACATTTTCAGATAGCTTCAAAGTAACAAATCCTCTTACCTTTTAGCAAAAAAACATTGCCAAACATGATGTGGAAATCTAAACTGATTATTTATTTATAATAGTAGGAGCGATACTCGTACTAAAGTCTACAAAACATTTAAGAATTCAAAACTGAAGGGTTGACATCCTGTTGCTGAACCTGTAGGAAATATAGAAGAGTCAAAGGAGCGGCGGTACAGGCATTGTCCTGTAATCCCTCTTCCGTGATGGTAGAAAAAACAGCATAGTTCATGCCTCATTTTCTATGAAGAACTGGTAGAAAGTCAGTGGATCAGTTAAGCTTGAGTGAAACGTGGAAATTTTAAAATAAGATGCAATGTTAAACCTGCTTGTTACTTACACTCTGCCATGTGGCTTTCCTACTTTGCTACTCTTCATATCAAAACTAGGGTAATGCACAAATTAAATCACAATGTATTCCAGTGTCTGTCTGTCCTGATTAGAAATTCTGTAAAAGTCTCACATGCTCCTCCATCAGCAATACTAATATAGACACTGCAAAAAGTTATAGTAAGCTATAACTGGCTCTTGAGTCCTAATTGCTCTGTGGTGGGCATCTAGTTTCCCAGCCTGTTTGAATTCTCAGTTTTCCATAGTCTGACGTACCAGCTGTATATGAATTCATATTTGACAAGAACACATCTAGTGATTAAGGCAGAGAACTGAAAGTCTTCTCTGTAGGGTGTTTGCAGACAATGGGAATACTCCTCGTCAGGCCTTTATTCACTATGTGCTATCAAGATTCTAGAAATAGGACCTAATACAAAAGTCAAAGCAACAGAAGAAGACCATCTAGAAAGTGAGCCCACCTGCTGTAAACTGGACTATCTGTTTCAATTTAAACTATAACATGTTTTGAAGTGAAACAAATGCTGCCCCAAAAGAGAGGAATGCCGTGACTAAGGCAACGCAACAAGAAGTGAAAACACCCTCTTGAGTCCTGTTTACACCTGCCTCGGTGCTTATGGCCCACTGTGGGCTACAGGAAATGCAGTCTGGGCTTAAGACCTGACTTTTCCTTAAACTGCTCCTCAAAAAGATCTTAACATTTTTCTCTAAGTCTCCTGTTAGCCTACCTTATGAAAACAGAAAAACCTAATCCTTTCTTCCTCCCCACTCCTCACGTACTTGCAGAGCACATTCTCCTTTCCCCACTAATTGCTTTTTGAGGATGTCTCACCACAAGTGGTTTCGCTCATCACACAGTAATTGAACAGATGTGACTGCCAATGATCTTACCACAAGATAACCTTGTTTGGTTTGCTTTCAGTTAAGGCAAATTTTAAACACGGTCTTGGACTGAGTCCCAGCTATATCTCTGCTTTGTATCTTGTAGCATACTGATGATGGTCATCCTGCTCTGTAGTTGTAACATCCCTTCTGTGACACCTACAGAATTTCAGAGGGGCTGCTTGCATGCAGTCCATGTAAATGAGAAGATTTATTTTTTCCTTCTTCAAGGTTTCCCTTCCTCACCCGCCAAGTCACAGTAAGGTGTCCAGGCAGGTGGAGTCTGCGTGCTGAGGAAGCGTCACCAGTAGGAACCAGCTTGCTGACGCAGTGGTCTGCAGATATTAATCATTAGTGCCCTTTGTTGCATTAGCTTAGCTGTCATGTGCTGGCATTTTTTTCTTTTTGTTGATGGTTCAGGATTTTGTGCATTAATGAAAATTAAAATGTTGGGACTGGATAGTATAATGAAAATTGAAGATTTCCCATACCTCTCTCACTTGTACTCAGCCGGTTCTGCGCTACTGCAAGGACATTCTAATGCAAATTCACTGTGACTACATGTATTAAAAAGCAATAACTTTTAAATCATGTAAGTGAGATCTGTAAGTGTTTTAGTATTTCACAATGTTTGGTGACATATAACTAAACCAGATTTGCTTATTGACAAAAACTGTAAAAACCTTTCCAGTTAATTTTATCGTAAGGCTATGAAATCCATTTTAATGCCTTTTGATTTCCACCAGATTAGTCCACAAAAATATAAATGCAACATAAAGCTGACTTACAAGCTAGTTCTGTCAAATGGATGCTTTCCAATTCTTGAGTAGCCAAACAATATGAATCACAAAACAGCAGAAAAATGAAACATAGTGAAGTAGCAGGAGGCTGGTCTGTACATAATTTTGTATAATACTAAGTTGCAGATTTTTACATAAAATCCATAGCAAAGTTGCTGTTCATTGTGCATTTCTGCCTTAATTATTACTTTGAGGATACTCTTAAATGACAGAATTGCCTTCCTGAAACAGGCATTGAAAAGCTGAGACTTCACATATTAAAAACAAGCAGGCGTCCCTTGCTCTACCATATGATGCACATGACTTTTGGTAGAATACCTGTAAAAAGACAGATCTCACTACTATTACTCCTACAGTTGATTACTTGTGAGTCTGTGGAAACAGAAAAATCAGTCCAGCCAGTGGCAAGGCCTATCATGTTATAGTTGTCGAGAAAGTAAAGCAGACTCTCAGAAAATAATAGCCATTTGTTTACTGAGGACAGTCTTAAAACAGATCAGTAAATTTGCATTCATTTTCTAAATTCAACTTATAATAGTGTTTTCAAGTGTCAATCTTACCACATAATATAGAACCCTCTGAAAATGTCTTTCCCTGCAATCTATATACTGCTTTGATACACAGTCTTGAGTTTCTGCAGGTACCTATATCATAAACAAAGTAGCTCGTACCATCTCTGAATTTGGAAGTGTTTTAAGCAATGCCATACACGAGTACTGAGCGAGAACCGGCTCAATACACTGAGTAACTGCAAATAGGACACATTAAATTTTCCGGTTGTGCTGGAAAAACACACTATACTTCAATTTTCATTTTCCTATGTCTAAATAACACTTAGTTTTCTCCCACAAACATGCTCAGGTCTTTGGAAGGCTTTAGTAGCCTAAAGAAATGTTGATGGTTAATTCTTTTTAAACATGCACTGCTATTTGGGATTCTGTTTTAAAAAATGGTGCTTTCTAGTCTATATCAGAGAGTAAGTGACTAAGAGCAAACCTCTCTGAAAAAACAAATGTATTATTGCTGGAAGTGTCTAAGGGAGGTTGTTAGACTGGCGTGCGGATAGCAAACGTATCTCAGGGACTTGGCAGTATAGGAAGAAAGTGCTGTGTGCGAAGATACTTGCTTTCTCTAGAGGAAAGATATCCTGGTTTCAGGAATAATTGCCTTCTGGAATATGGCATGATCATTTAGGACTGCGGTTTTAGCACTACTGATGTTAAGTATCAAGGACCAGCTTTTAAAAAAATAAATAATTAAAATATGTTCTTGGATGTATTAGAAAGATCAAAGTCCTATGCATGGAAAGAGAGTTTTGTGATTAAAAATACTCTTACTCTACAAAAGGGAAATGGCTGTAGTATAAATTGTAAGTGATTAAATAATACATCTGAAATTATCAGGGAAGTACTGTATGCTATATCTGGAATCAAAAATGAATCCCTAGAGACAGAGATGGGAAGAGGATGGAGTCCTCTCCAAAGGCAGTTGTGCAAGAAGGTGGTGTTCCTACAGTGCCATTCCCCATTGCGCTCTACTTCCTCAAGCAAACTGGTGCCGCTTGTCCTCTCAAGCAAGGACACTTGTAAACTCTTAAGCACTGGATGCACCCATCTCTGGCAGAAGCAGAAGATTAAGAAATTTACGTCTTCTAGTGTAAATACTGCCTCCCTCTTTTTGTAAACTACCATTTAGCAGTTCAATTAAAGCAGCAATTAAAGGTATTAAAACTGACGTAAAAGCTAGTGAGAGCAGAGCGTGCAGAAGGTAAGGACATAAGACTAATAAAAAGATGAATCACAACACCCCTGATCCCAAGAGGTTCAAACAATAAAAATAAAAGTGTAGCAGATGGTATGTACATCATGCATTTCAGCTTTAAGGTCTTTACAGTATTGTGCCCTATAATTACTGCTGTTACAGAGGAGAGAGGGCTGAAATGTGAAAGCCTGTGGCATAAAACAGGTCTTGCTTTCTGTGTGCTATTGTTTCAATTTAGCTAAAGTAAGTTTTGAACAGGTTTAAGATAAATGAAAATGTACACCTGCTAAACAGCAATTTAAATCTATATGAGGGTTTCAGAAGCTTAGTTACATCTGCTTAACTAAACAAGCAAGACGTCTGTGTGGGGACAAGGCACGTTGTACAGGTGGGTGGACACTGGGACAGGTCTCTGGAGAACACGGGCTCTACCAGGAAATACAACTAGGATTTCATATTTTTTTTTTAAAGACCGGAGGTGATGCTGGCTTTGGTAAGGTGTAACGAGGCTTTTACATGTCCTCTGAAGTGACTCAGTTGCATTGTCTGAAAATCTGGAATGGATGAAAAAGGAAAAACTGTGAGAATAAGGCACCCTGTTACGCTGAGTGAACTTTTTATTGCCCTGAAGCCTGTGTCCTTTCAGCAGTATTTTAGCTCTGTGCTTACTCAGGATTATTTTAGTGCCTGGTTTCAAATGTCTTCAGTTTCAAGTTGTATCTTTTGCTGCTCTCCACCATCTCCATTTCATTTCCCTTCTAAACTGTTCCCTACCATTTTATCCCTTGCACATTATCTTACTCCTTCAGGCCCTACCTGAATGTTAAATAGCAAAAGAGTATGAACTTAGTTTTACAAAGTGCTTTTACATCCTCAGGTAATAATAGCCTATGTAAAAGCAGAACTTATTTTTATTTATAAATTTAACAGAAGTCCAAGGGATCTCATTTGATCTGAATATAAATTTAAGTAGATGTTTCATTGGCCAAATAGAGAGTGTGCAAAGCTCATATTTACTTGTGCTGAGACTAAAAAGAATAAAAGATTAATAGAAGAGTTTTACTGCTTGTCAAAAGTAATACAGAGCAACAGCTGGACACCAAGGTAGCCAAGTTTTGACCATTAAAAAAACAGAGCACATTGGAAGATTGTCATAAAATCAGGTTTTCTTTCTGCTTTTTGCAGGTGGGACTTTCCATCAACAGACCTTATGTTACTTTAAATAGCTTTTTTTAAACACAACAGTGGAAACAAATTGGTTTTACTGGTACGTAATACTGTTAACTTGGCATATGCATCTTAATGTATCCCAGCCATTTTAGATGCCAGTTTTAATGGTTTAGATCCTGGTAGTCTGCATAAGGAATTCCCAACTCTAATAGCAGATCCATAAAATCAAACTGTAATTTCAAGGTCCGATCTATGTGATCAGGCAGAAAAAGCCTATACTTGCATAGCGCTTAAGTACCACATAAGCAATATGAAAATGTTTGTCATTTTCTTAAGTGGTTGCCTTAGGTGCCCAGAGTATATACATCTTTTACTGTACTGAGGATCTTGGATTAAATTGTTACACTGCAATACTTGGAGGTAATACTTTCTGCCACCTCTGGCTAATAAGGAATAGTTGCTATACCTTTCTCTTTGATTATTACTCAGGTCAAATAAACATGAATGACACTTTAAAATCCAGAGTAGAGATCATGATCAGTAAATCTGCTGTTCAGAAAAACAGCGTATTCTACCACACAAATAAAAGTTTATGAGCAAAAAACAAAGACCTTCTGGTTTGCTCTCCAAGAAAGCAGAAGAAATTGCCACAGCTCCATCAGAAAGCTCATTACCTTCCAAGAAGAATAAAATTACTTTTTAATGTGGGAACAAAAAGGCAAACTGTACCATAGCAGAGAACAGACAATTAAACACACACGCACACCCCCCCCCCAAAAGACCCAACCCAAAACCCTAACAGAAATACAAATAGCTTACCCAAATACAAAATTCATACCATTTTCTCCAATACAGAATTCCTACAGTTTTCAATACAGAGACTGGATGAGAGAAAGCATAAACCACGTCAGGCCCCAGGCAGCCGTGCCATTTGCACACACAAATGTACTCCCCCACCAGAGGGATTTTCCCGTTTGATGGGGGCATATCTCTTTCAGTTTTGCAAACATCCAGACATGGGCGGATACTGTGATAACACTATTTGAATGCACCAAAGGCTTTATCCAGTGTCATAGGAAGCAATTTTTGGCTAAGGCATGGTGAAAATCAGAGGTCTCACAGTCAAGACCCTTGCATGTGGCATGTGTCATTCGTTCCACAGAGGTGCCTCCCTAAAAATGCAATCACTCTTTTTAGTGCTTACCGTCCCAGGGCTGAACTGGAAGCTGGTGAGAAGCAGGATCTGAGCCACCAAGACAGCAAAGGACAGATTGGCATGGATATGATAGCGCTGGTTGCGGATGGTGCTGACAGACCTGGCAGAAGATAGAAAGGCACATAAATAAAAGAGTATACCAAGAAGCATGAACGCATGTATAATTTATCACCAAGCATTTTGATTGGCTTTTATAATTCGTTTTGATGGAGTTACCATGATATCTTTTGAGCACTCCTTCCAGCAGGATGGAGAGGTACCTTACTGGTTTCTCTTGTATTCTGCTGCCATCCTGAAGGTAGCAGAAAGACTGATTTGCACATTAACTAGCTCTGCTGATGACTTGTGATAGAATATTAACAAAGGGCCTGATCCTGAATGGTGCTGCGCTGCCAAGGCAGTCAGATCTGCACCTCACAGAAAGCATACTGCACCTTGCACCACCTGGCTCACACTGTGCTGCATAGTGTGTTTCTGGTTTCATTTTGTTGGTGTTTGCCTGCATTAGAAATGCGGGAACGTGAATAGACATTGGTTAGGAATGTTTTGTTATCAGCTTTTGAGCACAGGAATTATAGCTACTTATATGGATGGGCAGTGCCTATCTTGAAAGAGACCTGACCTTGATTACAACATCATTTGAACACATCTCTCTTGGCTTTGCAAAAACCATCTGGAAATCTGACAAGAACATGCTTTCCTGGGAGTCTTCTGACCTCGTGTTTCGGTTCTCATCCCAAAATGGGAAATAGAAAACAAAAACATTTATCTGAACATTTCAGGCCTTTTGTATAATTGTATTCTTCTCTTTAAAAAAAAAAAAGAACAGTACTAATGATAACAGGTTTCCTATTCCAATCCTGCCAGCCCCTATGGTCAGCTTTAATCGTTGCAGGAGACCTGGACCGTTTGGCTATGAGAATGGCGGTGCTTCTGCCACACAACAGGACACACTCCCACCTTTTTGTTGTATCACACTGGAGATGACTTTTGGTGACACATTGTGCATGTCCCCTGCAGCAGGGTGGCACGGGCTGGGCAATGCAGACGACAGCTTGCTGTCAGCCCTGCTCTTCCAGCACTATTGTAGCCAGGGCTCCATTAGAAGGGGGGAAAGAGGAAGACGACAAGAAGTATTGATGTCCTAAAAGTAATTCGAAGAGACAGATTGTGCTGCCTGGTGCCAACGGCTTTCTAATAAGGAACTTCACGTAGTCGCAAAGTGGAACATCGTTACCTGGAAGGCAATCAGGACTGCCCTCCTGGGAAGTGGACGTCGTTGCCAGTACGTGGAGTAGCAAAGAACTTGCCAGATTCCTCTCCACTTACCTCATGGTCATCTAACACTACATTGCAAAATTTCGCTTCAGCTGTTTAATGAGGTCCGGCTCTCCAGTGAAAACCTAATCAAATTATTTTAATTGGCAGTTTGAATGATCCTGTATGTAGGTGGGGTGCTTAACCCCATGACAGTCAGCTGGGTCCAAGCTCTCTTTTCAAGTCATCTGTTTGCCTCCAGTTCGTTGAGGAGTTTTCAGCCCCACTGCAGCTATACCAGCTCCTTTTGCTCCCTTTTTTCTTTTCTAAGCACTCTAACATTCTGTTTTGCACTCATAAAAAAATGGAGCAGATCATTCCCCTTAGCCTAAAGACGCCAACAGCGCAATGCCAGATAGGCAGACACTGGACTTATTTAGACTAGACTTTGCCATGCATTATGCACTTAATCCAAGTATGACCAACACAGATCTTGAGACTTGGAAATAATACGGGGTTTGGAACAAACAGACATTGCAATCAGTTTGCTGGGTTTCAGCAAGTCCTTTTTCCTAGAAACTGGTCTCCTAACAGGATGTCCAAAAGACATGCTTAGGCACAGAAATAAAAAACTGAACTCTAGATTAGGAAGAACATGGTTTAGTGTGTGAAAGGAGACAAGAATCCCATTTCTCGCTGTGCTCCCAGTCTGCTGCACAACCTCAGACATGTTACTTCACCCTTTGTCAGGTTTCCTACTTTTTATTTAGACAGAAACCTCTATGAAAGTTTTTTCAGAAATGTTTGTATCAAGCCTAGTGGAGCCTCTAACTCAATTGTTGCTACTGGAATATAAACGGGCATAAAGTCCATAAGTGTCTCATGGCAGAAACCTTCCCAGTGCTGAGGGTCCTCAAAGGCGCTGCCGTGTGATAGGCACGGTGCTGCAGAGATCCAGAGGGTTTAAACTTAAGCCGTGGAGTGAATTTCACAGTGCCTATAGCATCGTTCCTCCTACTAAAGCAACATGTTAGAAAACCAAGCTAACAGTTACTTGAAACGAAATGTGAGTTGCATGATGTAACTGTGCCCAAACCATATGAAACAGAGGTGAGACAACTCATGTTGACCAAACCTTCCTATTTGGGCACACCTGCTTGGCTTTACAAGCACACTGCCTTACAAACAAGACGGTTGAAAAGCAGAAAGAAGCACCATTTGTACTCTCCAGACAATCCAAAGATGTCTGTAGGGGGGAAGAAGGGGTGATCCTGCCAGCCCTGCTCATACTCCACTTGCCTTGAGCTCCAGACCAAGCCCTCCTACATCCTTATTGCAAGATTCCTGAACTATAGAAAATCAGGGAGAGTTTTAAAAAAATCAGAAAATCCCTTATAGGATGGAAATAGCTTGCTATATAAAGACCACTCCATTTCAGGAAATTAAAGTAATTTAGAAAAATCAACCAACTGTTACAAATAGATGTGCAGAGTCTAATTAAGGAAGGTTGTAGAATTGATAGCCTTTGTTTTATCCTGAGCACCTGAAGGGATCCTTACCAGTGGCCTGAAACGCAGTGCTTGGCTTTCTGCACAATAGTTTCTCAGCAGGTATTAAGTTAAAATTACTCACGACAATATAGCAAATGTGACCAGGGTGATCGTCAAGCAGAAGATGGACAGACCGCAGCCAACGTAAGTGATGGAGGAGAGGGCCACCTGGTGTTCTCTTGTGAGCTGTACATAAAGAAAAAAAAATTGAAATAAAAACTATTAATTGATTTATTACAGTACAGAACCACAGGTCAGCCCCCCTGCACATAGCGTTTCCTCCTCCATCCGCCTGTATATAAGCTGATGTTTACAATCATTCGCCGCTGTTTCTAATGCGGGAAATGAAGATGCAACTCCAAAGTCTGTCACGCAGCCAGGGCATCCACATGCCCATGGCATTTTAGTTTTCTCTTTTATTTCAAAAATCAGCATTTCCTCAGATTAAGTTAGTTTCTCCGGTGCTGTGATATTGCCAAGCCTGAGATCAGAGCAGTTTATTGGGCTGCACAATGTCAGCAATGGGATCATTCACAGCTCGCCGGGCGCTTTGCTCCCGCTCTCACGCTGCAGTAATTCACATCGCTATGCAAATACCAGAAGTGCTCCACAGCAGTGAGAACTGACAAACCAAGATAACCCATAAATCACAGGCCATTTATAGCCCACTTGTTTTGCTTAATGTATCATGTTTTCAGTGCTTGTTGAAGGAGCTGGACTGACATCTACAGAATAAAAAAAAAACCACAGAAAAGACCCAGCACAAGCAGTCAGGGTGTAAGCCTCTCCTCTCAGCCTCTGTTTTTACCTACAGGCACCTTTTGTAGAAGTAATTTAATTTTCATGAACGTTTCATCTGTAACTCCAAAGTGCCTGCCACTAGGATCTATATTAAAAACTGGATAGATTCAGTGGGAGAGGGACGGTGTGTTTTGACCATTCATCCTAAATTAATCAGAAAGCGTGCTTTAATTTTCCATGCAAGTTCTCATAAAAGAATGACAAAAAAGCCACACCCAACAAAGGGAGCCAGGCAGTATTAATATATAATAAGTAGAACAGAGCTAGGCAGGAAAAAATTTTCTCATCTCAGAAGAATTTTCAAACATTTTTCCTGACTTGAATTTGGATAGAGTTGACATTTTCATAAACTGAACATTTGAAAAAAAAAATAATGTGGTCAATTAAAAAGTTTTAATTTTGATGTTTGAAATACTATGTTTTTATTTCAGTGTCTATAAATTCCTAGCTAAAAACTAATTCAAAATATTTATTTATTCTGAAAAATACTAAAAGGAACAATACATTTTCCTATTTTTTGATAGTAACTCTATCTAATAAAAAATAACCCTTTCTCACAGTTTGGGATTTTCTATTAGTTTATAGACATACAATAAAAACTCACCCCCAAACAAAATATTTCACTTGAGATTATCAAATCCAACCAGTTCTACCAATAAACTTCCCATTAAAATTCCTTTTAAAGGAGAGAGATAACATGCCATGTGGTTATGAGGGAAAAAAAAAAAAAATTTTAAATACAGACAAAAATGATGTGTTGTACATACACATTTTTCTTGTAACTATCTGCCAAGAGCATCAGCTCACGTGCAGTAAGTTTTACAGCGGAGTAGACCGTGGAGCTCTCAGCAATCTGAGAACCATTAAGCGATGCAGCAGCAGCAGCATTGAAAGACAACTGTTGCTATGGTGTTACACTTCCTAGGAAATATGATGCAGCTCTTCAGTGTTTTTTTCTCTTTCAGCCAAAGACACATTTCTTTTTCCTGACTTGGGTAGCATCAATTACAGAAACAAAAGCGTTCTGTGTGCTGGACCAGTTTAAAAGGTCCACATAATTTCTATAAAAGAGCTCCTATCGTCCCTCATCCCCCAGAGAAGCCATGTGAAGCCATTCTTCACAGATTATTCCTGAAATAGGAATAACTTGTGCAGTAAATTGGGCAGTTTGAAAGTGATTTCCTCATCAGGGATATTCATGTCCAAAATGCATGGACCTTATTTCCTGATTGCTCCAATACACATCCCTTTCTCTACTACAGGTGGCTTGCATTTCTACAGAGGGAGGAGGGGAGCAGAAGCAGCTTTTCCAGCTTCAAGTCATTCTGAAATCAGTATTTCTCAGTGGTTCAAGGCTTTATTTCGCTCCTTTCACTCCCAACACCTGCAGCCAGAAAATCTTCCCTACAGAGGTCAAAGCTGCTCAGTGCTCATTTAGATTTACAGTGGTCTATCACAGTGTTTGCATTGGCAAAGGCGGGTAAGAGCTGCCAAGGAAAGGTAATATCTTACTATCACATCCAAGTACAGAAGATACAGGGGATCCATCTGGTGGAAATGGGCAAAAATCAAAGCCTTTGGTTTTTTCCATAATACATCCAAGAGAAGGTAATGATCACAAAAACATCTTTTGCTAACAAATTTCTACCGTAACTAACATGCCTCTCAGAAAGTCTTTCTCTGGGTTTTAGCTCAGTCTTCCTCCAGAAACCCCAGCAGGGCGAGACAAGACATGAATCAAGTTCTACAAAGTGGAGCCTGTATTACTTACAAACGGAAAAGAAAAAAAAAATCTCTTATCAACAAAATGTAGAAGATTCCTTCAGACCTGAAGTAACCTACATAGGTCCCCACACCTATGGACTGAAAATTGTTCTTGCTCTGGCAAATGCAACCAAAATCTGATGATGCATTAAAGAATCACGCTCTATAATCAATACCCACATTGGTCTGGTAACAACTATTTCAAAAGCAACATCACTCTAGATCACTTTCTCATCTTGCCCAGTGTGAGGGACAGAAAGCCTGTCATTTTCTGTTTATTAAGGAAAAGGTGAAGCCTGTGATAGCTGTTCTCAGTCTGAACTGTGGGGTTGGAGAGGTGCAAGAGAGCAGTCCCTGTTCCCAGCGGCTCCAGTGAAACCAGCTCCTTTCTGTTGGTGATATGAATTGCAGGGGGAAGGAAACAGCACAAAAGGAAGGCCTGGAATGACTCCCAGGGTGTGGAGCCTCATTTCTAAATACAGGTATATGGCATGGGAGAGAAGAGAACCTGTATTTAAAATATCAGGTCTCTAGCAACTTCTCACAACCCAGCTATTACAGCACAGCTCGATGTTGTGCGTGTCTGTTCACACTGTAAGGGGTAAGAAGCATGCATATTTTTAGAAATACCTGGGTTGTCAAAACATTGTGCATCATCAATTAAGAAATAATTTCCTATAAATTCCTTGCTCTGATACGAGCTGATTTCATCTTACCTTGGCTTGTATTTTTGAAAATTTTTAGACTTTGTGCATGATGTGAAATATAAGACAGCAATTTGGGATGATCTTGTAGTCAGCACAAAAATGGTAATCAGGCTGTAGTGCTATTACTAAGGAAAATAGCGTTAAAAAGTACCAAATAAAACATTGAGCAATCTGTGAAGTAGTCCCATGAGCCTGATTCTCACACTTGTCCCAATCTACATTAAATTATTCTTTTCTAAAAGGTTTTGCTTCCTTGAGTTTATAAGGTCATTCTCTTACTCTGCAGCAAGCTGAAAAGCTAGGAAGGAAAAGAGCTCATGCAGTTGTGAATGTTAGTAATTATGAACACAAAAAGACAGATGTTTCTTAGTTTCAGCTCCGACAAACAGACAAATCAAAATTCATGCTTGCATAAAACTCTCCCCCTTTTAGTTTAGGCTGTAACACCCTTTACCTTGCAAGTGTCACTAATAGCATGGACAAAGATCTGACGGTTTCAGTAGTTACACCCACCTGCAATATTATAGTCTATTGTCTTACCCTTGCTCTCCCACATAAAAGAAGTCAGTCCGTTGCTCAACATTTTATTTCGGGAACTCACAGGCAATTGGATGGCCTGAGAAATGATCCTGGAAAGATACCATTTCAGACTCCAAACATCTATTTTTTCCTTTATGATGTTGTTAATAACAAGAAACTCGGGGACATCTAACTCCTCTGTTTGAAACTAACTGCACAGGAAGATAAAAATATATTACTATAACGGGATGGTACCTTTCACCTCTGGAGTATCTGGAAAAGGCCAGCTCAGGCTGAAAGACGTATTCAGTGGGCAATATATGAAAAACATTTTGATCTCTATCTAGAACAGAAAACCTACTTTATGTAACATTAATGAGCAACTGCATATACAAGACAGCACAACAACCCATAAAAAAACTAGATGGGCTACAGGAACACAAAATAGCAAGTGGCCAGATCAGAGCACCTGTCTGGGCAGCACAGGGCTGTCCCTGCTCTGCGTCCCCTTCCAGATGCCCCCCTCTGTCACATGGAATTTGCACTCCTGTCCCTTCTTCTCATTATTAATCTCTCAGGCAGTTCACGGCACATTTTCTGCTGAGCAAAAGGGATGCTTTTGGCTTTCTCCAGAGAAAGGCACATTTTAGGAAAGTACAAATCTAAAATTTTCTTCTTTATATGCTGCAAAATCTCTCTCTGTGTCTGCCTTTAGAGGCAACACGTCAGACAAAGGGCTGAGTTCAAATACTTAAAACAAGGTTTGTCATAGCTGATCCTGAAAGGGTTTGTCCATATACCAAATTACAGCTTCACAATTTAGCCACCAAAAGCAGTAATTTCATTGTCTAAACTACTTTTGAAATCTCTTTTCTGAAAAGCAATTCATCTTCTTCCAAAAAAAAGACAAGTTCTTGAACGAAAAAAAGTTTGACAGCCTTAAAAAATGAGCCCTGCAATCTAGGGACTATATCATACCTATCATTTGTATTTTGGTGTTACTTACCAGTAGCACACAGAATATGATATTTTTGCATGTGCTTATATAGTGTATACATTTTATGAAACCAAAGTTATTTGTTTACTGGTAAGACATGGAAATTGTATTTTGCCCTAAGTCCAAACATAAGAGCAAGTTATATTTTAGTGTCCCTTTTGGTAAGCTTTCCATCTCAAAAAAGCATTCCTACCATGAAGTTACTTACAATGACATATGGTTTTTACCCTGTTTATCAAACAGACTGAGATCTGCCATGAGATGATCAGCCTGGGCTGAAATCCGCTCTCAAACCCTTCTGCCAAGGCCTGAAACAACATCTTATGAGACATTTCTTGGGGGGAGGGAAGGGAGGAGAGGTAGGGGTGAAAAATTAGAGCTCAGCCAACCCCATTGAAGCTGCACCTTTAAAATGCAATCTGAATCCAATTAAGAAAAGGATGAATAATTATCTTTGGCAGCCTCAGTGTTTCAGAGACATTAAAACGCTGGACTTGGCTGATGAAGCTAATGGTTTTAATTGCCTCCAGAAAGGCTGCTGAAATTCAATTTCAGTCCAGTGAGGGCTTTAGTTATATATTAAATAATAATAGCAATACAAATCTCTGTTTTCCTTCAGCTTGCCAAGCACTTTGTTAGGTACCTAACATTATGGGGTTGTCAAATTAACATCTGTGTTTGGCTGGGGAGGCTCAGTCTACTCACCGAGACCACGAGAACCATTCTGGTGGGGCCATACCCAACGGCACTGCACAATCACTACGCACAGAATAAAAAAGTTTAACTTGATTCAGAGACTTCTTTTCTCAAGCCACAATGTATCAGATACCACAAGTTTAAAGAAAAAAGGCCTCCAAGAGTCCCGCTTTGCAGCGCAATCATCTTTATCAGCCATTTCCAGCAGAACTGCTTTTGAATTCACCATTTTCTATTAACTCCACAACTCCTAGTGATCAGCAATAAAGTGCTACGAAGGGGGCTTTTCAGGATTAAAGGAACATTTTCCTACAGCCAGCCCAGCCCAGTAGCTGCTTATTTAAAACTTTTCACTGTGACATGAAAAAATTTTCCAAATATCTCTGCCAAGGTATTAATTAGTAATTTTAAAAGCCCACATCGCTTTTTAAAGTAGTTCTGGGCAAGATGTCATCAAACAGTAGGTAATCTGCTCATTACAAATCTCACACAGAAAGTTTTTCCTTCAAATGAAGCCTGAAGGAAGCATGGCAGGGAGCAAGGACTCAAGTTGTGAAGTGGTACCAAATGATAATAAAGTTTGGAGATCAGAAAAGCAGATATTTGCAAGTTCCTCCTCTGTTTGCATAACACAAAGCAACATGGTTTTTCTGCCTTCATTTCAGGCCTAAGACTTGCAGTGTTTCTCAAGAAACACCAAAAGCTGTATTTACAGCAGATTATCCTCTGTGAAACTGAAGGAGCTACTTTTGCCCATACACTTAAGACTTGTACTTCTGTTATTTACTTTCTGTTCCAGCAAGAGCAGACTCATCCTGTTCTCCAATTAACAGCTGAACCAAAGTCCATCAGAGGGCTACAGCAGAATAAAACCCAGCCCGGGTCCCGCAGGCTCTTGCAGGCAGAGAAATGATGGTCTCTTGCCAGACTCTGAGTCTGAGTTTTTCAGAGCAGTTGAGGATAATTAAATACCCAGCTTCCAGTAAAATTCAATGAAAGTTAGTATGTCTGCCTCCCTTATCCCAGGCTTGGGCTTTGATTCAGAAACCTCCATTTCGATGCAGGACTGCAGCTAGCTGCGGCTTGCACCGCAGCCAAGAGTCTCCAGGTATCCATCCCTGAATTTCCCCTACACCACGCTTTGGGGACATAAAAGGGCATAAAGGCCAGTGCAGGAGACAGATTGAACTCAAGGGTACAGAATGAACTAAATTTAAAGACATTCAACAGAGAGCAGTGATGGATAAAGGTGCAGTATCATAGTATTTTTGTACTGCATGGGGAAATCCTTTAGTCAGCAAGAAGACCCAGCTGCCAAATGGCTTGGTGCTTTCATTTTCGCCACAGAAAGGAAGTCTATGTTATTTTGTTAAGTATTCTGATTAAAATAGAGTCCTGTTTCATGCTCCTCAAACAAAAGAGTTCTTTTGACCATTATAGCACTCTTAAATATTTGTGCTTTACCAAAATAAAAACTAATTTTTCGTTCTCCTCCGCTGAGTGAGTTTCAGTAACTGCCAAACAATTCTCTAAGGAATTTGATGGGTTTAGCATCCTGCAGCATTAGTCCAACTTTTTCCATGCAATTCTATGGGATTAAGGACAGAACCAGAAAGTGTCCCATTTCTACCCATCAAAATCAACAGAGCTGTACTGGCATAGGAATGGAATAGCAAAAGAATGAAAAATGGCTCTGAGTTAAAAATCAAGATTAGTGCTCAATTTTCAGGAAAGATGAGCATGAGCATAGCAAGGACAAAAGAAATACGATGCACAATCATTCGTGAATACATCAGCGAGATGTGTTCCTCCACGGGGACAACATTCACTGCAATGAAACGGAGGGGGAAGCGGAGGGAGTGAGATAGAGCAAAGTTTACAAAGCAATGCTAGAATAAACACATAGGCTGGTTTATCTTTGTTCATCTGAGGGGTGAGGGCTGTCTAAGCTCTCTGTAGAGATCTCTTCAGTTAAATAAACTGTCACTGGTAATAAACAAGGACCAAAAAATTGCAATGCCTATCCAATTTTTAAATATGCAACACAAAAGAAAAATTACTGGACTAAGGCATTATTCTTTTTATGTTCCCATCAATGGAAAGCATGCTGAGAAAAGTAATTATATTAAAATTACAAAACAGCAGAAATAGGAGAATGCCACATTATTTCCATTTCATTGTCTTATTAGAGTACACAATCTGAACCTCAGCTGGCTGAAAAATTTAAGAAAAAAGGTTACCATTTCAGACTGCTATCTTAACGCCCCCTGAGGGCAATGTTTGATTAATAACTGCAATATTAGATTTAGGAAAACAAGGCTCTAAACTTATAAATTACACACCTATTCCCCATATTCTTGAAGCATTTCACAATATTAGGACTTTTTAAAACAGCCTTTATAAACGTGAATAGAGGTACTTTGTTCTCAGTCAGCCATACATTGTCACAACTTGCTGTCAAACTCAGCTATAACAGTGAAAAATAAAATAAAAACACACATATTGCCCCAAAGAAGGAATCTGGGATGTCTTTCCTTTTGTAAATAGAATCTCACAGCCAAATCCCCGAGCCTATTCAAAATCCCAGGCTCCCTAAGGATGCTACGGGTTGTCTCTATAGCTCCAGCTCTAACATCAGACGTTTTTAAACATTTTCCCCTTTATAAATGCGTCTCTGCTTTCAAGCCCATTGGAGGGCAGCTTGAACTATATTGATTGATCCTCCCTTCTGAATTATGGAACAAGAGCTACAAACGGGATGAAAAATGAAGTCATTTCGAGCTTTAGAAATGCAGAAAACGTGTTTAAAATTTGAACAATTTCTACCAGAGATTGTACGACACTATTACTTTGCTGGAAATGTCCATCCACTTGTGAACTTTATAGTAGTCATTTTTATACCCTCACAGTTGGAGAAGATGGAAAGAGGAAAAAACAGTGAAAAAAAAACAGTTTAAAAGAATGATATAGTAGCCATAAATATTACAGTTGTGTCCTGCATTGGTCACTTGGGGGAGGGCGACCCAAACCTCAAGCTCTGTTTTGCTGTGGGAGACAATGATTTCCCCTTTAAAAGGATTTTTGAACTCTGGGTCCCCAGGTGTCCACCATCCTTTTGCCGAAATGACATTTATGTGGCAGATGGTACAAATAGCCTGGCACGCTTTGTAGTTGTTGGATCACTATAAAAATAAAAACTGCCAGATGGCTGGCATGTTTCCTGGCAGGAGCATAGGGCCCCACTGACTGATGAGAGGAAGTAAAGCTGCCCAAAATAAAATAATAGTGTCTGAATTTTCTTTGGAGTGCTTTTGAAATGCAGCTTACTCCGTGTTGGGTTTGATTCCTGCTGTCTAGGAAGCACCTTGTGACATCCCTCTGTCTGAAGCCGCTCATGTCTCTCCCCCCAGTTTAATCTGTCCCCCCCAGCCCAGGAACGGGATGGCTCCACCAGCCGTCTCCCCTCCAGCGCGAGGCACCGCTGGGTGCTGGCGCAGGAGGTGGCGTTGCAGGTTGAGGTCTCCCTGGGATCTGTGGCCCACTTCAGAGGATGCCCACTTGAAGGAACAACTCCTCTCCCATCCTCCGCTGTTCCTATCCTGGCTCAAGCCTGCGGCACAGCGGAGCACCGTCATACTACAGCACTACAAGAAAGCCACCACGGGGAGCATATCACCCTGGGTGCCCTCTACTTGGACTTTCTCCAGAAGCAGCAAACATAAACCAGTGTAAACACATCAAACAAAATGGATTATTTTCTTTTTTCTACCGCAGCTATATTAATGCACCATTGTCTCCCTAACCATAACACTGCAGGGCTGCTGGCAGTAGGGGTTGGTTCTGACTGCACCAGATGCAGCAGAGGCTGGAAAGCTGTTCTGCGGATCATGGAAGGAGAAAGACAGACACAAACCCCAAAGAGCGCAGCTTCATCAATGATTTGCTGGGAGGGACTTCTTCACCCTACCTCAGTTTCCCCCATCAGAAAGAGAAGCTTGATCAGAGCAACGAGTTTCCCAGAGGAGGGGTACACGAATTAGTTAATATCTGCACAACCTCTCTGAATGTCCCACCAACACATTTTGTTGGGGAGATGCAATTGTAAAACTCTCAATCTTACTAGCTCGATCAAAGTTGTGAAATGACTTCTCAACCAGGTTTCCAAATTCTGACCATGTGCTGACCTTAATTACATCCATGCAACTTCACAAAGGCAATCAAGGGCTGAGCATGTCCCTTCAGGAACATTCTGCACATCTTCGGTCACATTTTACCTTCAATTAACAGTTGACAATCACTAATCTCCAAAACTCCAAATAAATGGTGTCATTTCTCAAGTTAAAACCAACATGATAAATGAATCTCAGCAAGCAAGCATGAATTTGGGCCAGCCGTGACACAGACATAACAGCAGAGTGATAAAGACACAAATAATTTCGGCCTTCCACGTGGGCCAATTCATCAGCAGGCTAACAGGTCAGTGCCAGGCTGACATCTGAGCACCACATGGTTGTAAGTTTTTCCAAGATGGTTATTTCATTCCTGAAATAAACTTGTTACAGCCGCTAATCCCCTGCATCACCAAAAGCAGCCAGACCCCATCCATGGACCTCAAGCTAATCAGCAGTATTGTCCGTACCGTTCTTTCTCAATCACTGCCACTTTAGTGCATTCAAGCTCTTGCTGAAACTAATATAAAAGCCAGAGTAGTATTCAACTACACTTGTAATCTGAGCTTGGTGTTACCTAATTCACAGCATTCAGCTTTCTTTTTCTTCACACACTGCAGTATAGCACACAGGGACCAGAGTGGAAGTTCATTTTGTCACATTTAAGTTATAATTCCAGAACTGAAAATTTTTCTTTGTGGCCTTTCCCGTTCCATTCCTTTCTCTGAAATATTGGAATAAAAATGCTTTTTCATCTCAGCAGATTTCAGTCTCTGGAGATTACTTCCAGCTGGCACACAGTACAATAGTGACTGAATTAATCTAACCTGTTTTGCGTAAAGATCAAGAAGAAAAATCAAGAACTCACAGCTTGTTCCTAAGAACTTCCTTGCATTTCTATGCTCCGTGGAAATTAGACCCACCTGACAGTCTGCTCCATAAACATCTAACAATTTGTCAGCATTCGTCATCTCACAATACTTTAAATATTCAAGAGGAAGCACCGTCAGATGCAAGGTAACCTACAATTTTGTTCCTATGAATGTCTCACTGAAACTAAATGAAATCCATGTGAGGCATTGCAATTCCTCACCAAGCCAGGTGCATAAATTATTAACAGGGTTCTGGTTCGTTTCTAATAAAATCGCAATTATAAAGAATCTTGAAAATACATAAGGGCATTTATGCCCACAAGAAATGCACAAGCTCTGTAAATGTATAGAGAGTTCTGCTGGATACTGGTGAAGGTGTGAAAATGAGCTGGATCAGCGCTAGCAGGAAGGGAGGCACTGGGGCAGGGTCACAGTGCGTCAAGGCTGACAAGGTCTGGATCATGCTATTGTTCTGTAAGTGGAAAAAGATAGCCTTTACCATGTGTAGGAACAAAAAGGAGGAGTTAAGTAGGACATTCTTGCTCAAATTTAGCGTAACTCAGAAGAAAAAGTCACCATCCTTGACAAACAGTAATCATACAAGCTCAGTTCTCTGGTCATTAGAAATGCTCGCCACAAGTATTTATGTGGCAGGTTACTTCTGAAGAAGGTCACTTATCTTCAGTATTTGTTGCTTAGAGACACCTTGGCTTCGTCTGAACTCAGAGAGTATGCCGAACTCTCCAGTTGTGAACAGCAAACTCTTTAAAAATCTGCAATGTCTCATTAATGGAAAGCTTATGCTTCTTTTTTATTTTTTTCTTCTTTTTTTTTTTTTTTTTAAGCAAAAAGAAACTCAGTCTCAAGAAGAGGAGCACTTATCGCCCTAAACTCATCTGAAGAGTTCATGGATTTCCACAACAGCGTTCTCCCTAGGGATCTTCTCCCAGGTCTGAAGCTGCCGCATACATACTGGTCTGTGTCACATCTCTTCAGAATTGTTGATATCCCCCTCTATTTTTTTTTCTTTTTTTTTTTGTTTTTGTTTTCTGTGCATCTGCCTGCCTTTCTGCAAAGGGTGGTAGAACTATTCATACCTGGTTTTACTGATCTGCTGACTGGTGCACTAGGTCAAAGGCTGTTATGGTGCCCTTGGAGAGGATCTCTGCCTGTTTGTGATACCCTGAGACCTGCATTTATCAGTACAATAGAGAGAAAGGGAAATGATACTTTCCATAGGAGAATGAAAGTATAAAGCACACAAAGTAGAATTCCCATGAAGAATGAAGTCACTTTTTTGAACCAAAATACAGCTTTTGATGAAAACCTCTCCAGTTTTCAAGCAATCCATTTCCAATAATTTATTTACATTTTTCAAGAAAAGCAGACTCCTTTTTGTAAGAAACAAAATCTAGCCAGAAAATAAACATTCTGTCAAAAATAGTGTTCATGTGGAAAAATTTCTACAGTTCTATTTATACAGCCATGGATATATAATAGCTATATAAACAGAACTATTCAAACGTGGGCAATTGCATATTCCCACCCTCACTTTTTCTTGTCATCTATTGTCTGTGAATTCCATTTATGAAAAGAAAAATAAAATATACAAAAGTTCAAGATCGAATATAACATCATTGCAACAATTTCTTCGAGCATTGACAATATAGTATTCCAGCGGGTGATTTATATGGGCCCTTTGAACCTTGGCTCATGAATTTCAGAACATGGTGAATAAACATGTATATGTGTTTAAAATCCACAGCATTTTAACATTTACTTAACAGGGTTCCAAGGACGCCTGGGAGAAGTTTCCAATTGTCTAGTTGATTCAGTAGGCTCTATTACTTAGAGATGTGAAGCAAATACTCAGCAAACGTTTTAGGAATTTGTAACTGACTGCAGTCTGCTTGTAGAGCACAAAAGCCAGGCAGCTTGTCATTGCTTGAATCTTAACTTCATGCCAATTACACAATGAAGATATCAGATTTTTTTCACTGTTTAAGTTACTACCACAAGATAATCCTAAACAGACAGCTTCAAGGGCATATCTTGGTCAAAGATTTGGGATGAGATCTTCTGATGAACTCTGAGAGAGGGACTATGAAATAGCCAAATGGGAGGAACTGGAATTAAAGCACGTTGAGGGGATGACATCCTTCACTGGCTTGTTAGGAGCAGTATTACCCAAGACCCCCACATCGGCCCACACTCATTGCCACCCCGCTATAATGTCACGCTCCTGCAGGTAACGGGAGGGCAGGGCAAAGCAGCCTCACACCGAGGCATCATTCAGGTTCATTGCTCTGCAGCCCAGTGCACCCACATTTCTCCACGCTACAATGCATTTGTAAATTCTGCCAACTGAGGTGCATGCAAAAATTGTTTTTAGGAAAACTTCAAGAGGTTAGAAATGAATGCATATTTTCTACCTAGCCTGCACAATCTTCCACTGAAAGCTGCAGCCAGCATTATGAATTCTCATGGATGTGCACTAGGAACACAAGGACTCTCTACTGGAAATACTCGGGTCACCTTTCAGCATTTCACTTTTCCTGCCACAGATTTATAAATTCCCTTCTTTTTTCTGTTCAGAAATGGGATTTTAAGTAGAAGGGGTCAAAATTATGGGAATTAAGTTAAAAAAAACCACCTCTATTTTATACAGACTTTTACTGTACTACGTCACATAGGGAATGTTTTTATGTACCAGTGACTTGGTCTGTGTGTCTCACATCCACGTAATATCTCAGCAGCACTTCCATTTTTTTTCTAAATTATCATAAAGGGAAAAAAAACAATGAAAAACATTCCACACAAACTTTGGCAGATATAAATGCATTACCCCAAAAAGGTAAGAAGGAAGAGAATATTTAAAAAAGAACCATTAAATGACTGTGAGGAACTGGACAGTCCATTCATGTCCAGCTTTTCCTTGTTATGATCCTAGTTATTTCAGATCTCTTTAGGAAAGCTTGATTCCAAAGACTTTTATATAAAATATCTTTGATCTCCAATAAATATTTCAATTTATTGCAGTATCTCATTAATCATGACAATCTCAAATCTGTTTATTTGAAAGTTTACTCCTTTCAGAACTATTCCCCAGTGGAAAATCAACTAATCTTTCACTGGCATTTAATTGGTGGACAACCTGTTTAATCCTGGCTAAATCCCTGTATACTGCTCTTTAAAACAGTGTTAATAATGGCACATTTCTCCCATTCTGCTTTTGTCTCATTAGATGGGAAGCTCTTCAGGCAAAGCTGCATTTTATTATGAATACGAATCGTTCCTAGAAAAAAAAATACTTGGAAACCAGCTGGGGTCACTAGGTGCTTTACAAGTAATGAAGATAAAAATAGTTAGATAAAAACTGATTCGCCTGAACAAGACACCCCCATATTTAAATGGTTAGACTAACACAAAGGACTGTGGCTATTAATTAAGCTCTTTGGATAGCAGAGACGATCTTGTTCTACACTGTGACCCTGACTTGTTGGCATTACACCATCTAACCAGGATTACCGTGTGAATAGTTGTGTTACTGAATCAGTAACTCCTAATGGTCGTCTGAGATGATTCATTCCTTGAAAAGACTTTGGAGCTGCTCAGTGGTATAACCCCAATTACAGTTCCCTTACGCTGCAAGCCCGCTTTTGCATATATCGGCAAGAAGCTCTGCGGTGCCCTCAGGAGCACGTGCAGCCCATCCTGCAGCAGTAGCTGTCTCAGTAAAGCTACTGTCTAAAAGAAGGGCAAACCCATCATTCAAACCAATTGACAGGAGCCTGAGACATGGCCATATAGTCAATGCATCCATGCCAACAGGGCTGACGAAACCCCTTTAGCTGTAGCACAGAGGACACCACGTTTGTTAGCAGCACACAGTGATGAATATGGCAGTAAGACTCCTACTGTCCTGCTGAAGCTCATCTTCAGTCTGTTAATTTATATTATTAGGATGGTGTCTGTAGAAAGCAGAGAATGTGCCAGAGAGTATAAATTTGTCAGGCAATTAGTATACATTTCTTTAAATGTATGGTTTGTAAATTATTTCTATTATACATTATTTATTAACTGAGGGTTGTCCGAGCAGGGCTTCATCACTATCTCCACTGGATCCTCCCTGACAGTAGCACACTCAAATTAAGCAATAAAAACATTTCTCATGCTCATGGCAGTGCTGCCTGTTTGTCTGCTAAGATCCAGGATGGGGTTGACCTTGCCTGCTGTTGAGTTTTGTAGAGGGAATCCTTCAGCAGGCACAAACCAGTACTTCACCTTAAAGGAGCAGACACTCTGCTCCATCTCTGAGGAAATCTCAAGGCATCATAAAGTATCATGAAGAGAAGAACATGTCTATTGAGGAGAGCAACACATTTGCCATCAAAGGTTCATCTGAAAACAGTGATGAGTATGGACAGCAAGCGTAAGGTCCTGGATAAACAGGGAAAGTGTCATATTCCAGCTGAAGAGAGGCTTGCTTGATAACTCTTTGGACAAAGGAACTGAGCATAGAGAAAACTATACATAAGAGACTCACTCTTCAACTCTAAAGCATCATTTTCTTTCTCATGCTCCTTCTACACAAGCCCCTGTTTGGCAACAAGGTGAAGAAACATCAGCAGGGAGGCACTTGGAAAGCTGGCAGAGACAATGGTAGGGACCAGCTGTCAGCAGAGCTTGCTTCACACAGAGTTCAAGCTCGGATGTTCATATTCCACAAGTCTAGTTACCAAAACCCTCAGACAGCCACACCTCAACTGCCTCTGTCTTGGAAATGAATCATAAAAGCCAGGGTCATCTGTACAATGTCCTCTAGTGCTTTTCCAGCCTACTACTTTAAGAAATTGTGCCAAAAGGGTGAGAATAAGTTAAAGAGAACTCCCACCTACCATAGATGTGTTTCATTTCATGCTCCCTTTTCAGTTCCCAAAAGTTTTAGAAAAATATAGTCAAGAAGTATTAAAACATCATCCCAGAAAGGAATACGTGGAATAAATATGAGTTGGGCAAAAATGAGACCAGTTCCAATCACCTACAGACGTGGTGTGCAGATGCAACTCATGTATTTATGCTTCATTTTTAACAGACAGATTTACTCCTTTGCTTTATCTCACCTTCAGAGGCACCACTTGCATCAGGATGGCGAAGTTAGTGAGGTGGTTACAAAGACACACTGAGTAGTTGAGGTCCCCACTCTCACGCACACAACCTTCATTAGACCAAACACCAGTTCCATCACTGCAAAGCACACAAAAATGGAACATAGTCTCTTTCAAAATGCATCTTATCAGGTTAATTTCACATGCATTGAACTATACAGGAGATAAGAAGGTTTGAAAGCCATCTCAGGCTGGAGTATCCACAACTACTGCTAGTGTCTTCTCAGTTCCACCATGAAAATAGTTAAGGAAAATATTCACCAGAACAGAGCCCAGATCAGACCCCTACATGAATGTCTCTAGAGATTTCTTCCCAATATTACAACCAGTGAACAATAACATTTTTCCTTTACATCGTGCAACCCATTTATGGCACTTCACCTAGATCCAAATTTGTGTATTCTGAGAAGCACAGTATCAGCCAGGTCAATAACCTTGCAAAAGTCAAAAAAGTAAGCGTGTCATACCTGCTGGCTTTTCCTTGGGTCTTGAAGCTAGACTGAGTGATTTGTATTTTTCTTGGCTCTTATCTTAAAGATAGGTATTACTGCACCCTTCCTCTGTCCTTTGGGACCTCTTTGAGTTCTCAAGGAGGATCTGTCGCAGGTCAGAAACCAATTGCTTATTTTTCAACTACCGTGCACTAGGGAATAAGACCATCTTGACATAAAATTCATTTGGAAGAACAGCTTTCATGTTTCGGTTTCTGTCCTGAGGCAAAGCCTCAAGGGCCCAAGCCCCAGTGGAAATCAGTACAGGAACAATGCCCCAACCATATTAATTTGCTTCAGTAAAATCTGTTTCTAATTTACTGTAATTTACAAGTAACCATAGCAACGAGTAACTGCCACAGCTGGGACAGTTCAACATACTTGTAACAAAACTTCAGTAAAACAATTACAGTGACCTTCCCATGTGCATACCAGGACGGAGGGAT
This sequence comes from Rhinoptilus africanus, assembly GCA_013400135.1. Taxonomy (NCBI): domain Eukaryota; kingdom Metazoa; phylum Chordata; class Aves; order Charadriiformes; family Glareolidae; genus Rhinoptilus; species Rhinoptilus africanus. Next base: position 715,313 of record VXBO01007146.1, read on the forward strand.
CACAGCATTGCAGACCACTGCTATATCAATTAGACTTACACCGTTGCGGCTCAAAAACTCTCAATCCTCGTGAAATTAAAAATTTAGTATTTGTATTCTTTCTGAAATTATTCAGTAAGAGCAGCACGTTTGGAAATCAAAACCAGAAGAAATATATTCAGAACTAAAAAAAAAACAGCTACTGCTTTTCCCTAGACTCTATTTTCTGAGTGAAATTTAAGGTGATATTTGTGCCCCTTTGTTCTAATTTTCATTCAGAGGCATAGTATTTCTTCATTCCATGCATTGGCCAAAATTCACAGCTCTGAAATACTGCTCTCACATGGTGTTGTGACACAGGCACAGATCCAGTAAAAACAATGGCTTTGCTGGAGGTTTGCCATCTTAAAACATCCAAGCATCTGCCCAAGTGGACATACTCATAAACTAAGATAAGCACGATTTGTATCAGTCCGCAGTTCTGATTCCAGAATTTTTCAGTCTCTCAATTACCTCCCTAACATGTGAAGAACAAGTCTCCTACTTATGGTAAGAAGCCACTATGAGATTGTGGGGTTTGTAAACCAGTGGTTCCATTTCTTTAACTATTTCCATGAATGAAAGAGAACTAGAAGAATATAGGTAACATATAGCATCACAAACCGAAGCATAATTTAATTAAAGCAAGTTAAATAATTTGAAATTACGTAACATACCTATAGTCCAGAAATGCACAGTAAAGATGAACTCTGTTACTCTTATTTAGTGCTTGGCTGTATTGTCTGGGAGTCTGCAAGAAAGAAAATATAAACCCTGAAGAAATGTTTAAAAGGACTAAATTCCACTATTCAACTACTTTAAATTCTCATTGTTATAATAACTTCAATAGTTTTACTCTAGATTAACACAGTATAACTGAAAACAAATTTTGTCAGTCTTCATGGCTTTCACAAAAACTCCAAACATGCGAAGGCTGGTATTCAGTCTTAATTTTACACACTGGGATTAAACTCATGTCACTTTCAGTGAGAAATCTGTGTCCCATTTAAGTAGATAGAAAACCAGGATTATTTATTGTATATAAGCACAAATATGTGTGTTAATTTTTGCAGAATTGGGGCTTTATTCTTCTTGTTTTGTTCTCATTGGGTAATAAGAATCTCACATTTTAGGATTAATAACACTGAAATATGTGCATTACAATGACCAACTCACAGACATTTTTCTTTCCACAATAGTGATTATTTTAAAACATACAATCAAACTGAAAGAGCAACGCCATAATTTAAGATTTTATTTTAACACACCTTAGTATTATGATGACATTAATTTCTATCTTCTATAAACAGATTCAACCACTAACTCAATCTTCTCTATTCAGGAAGCTTTAAGAGCCCATTTTCCACTCTGTTACACCATTTTCTTGACAAAATAATTCAAGCTATATTAGAGTGAAAAATAGTAGTTTGTTATAGACAAAATATGCAAACTAGAAGATTTCCGGAATCTGTTCAATCCTTTCTAATACATAAATCCCCAAAGTCCACATTGTGTTAGAACCTACCTTAAGGCATTTTTTTAATTACAAGAGCCTTCACCATAAACAAATCGCTGGTGAATTAACAGCCCTTGGATTATTGCAACACAATCCTGCTGTCAAGCTGAAAGATAACCAAGTATTGCTTTGCTTGTTTCAGAGAAAGAAGGAAAAAAAACCCACCGCCTCATCATGCTGAAACCCAACCAAGAACAAGAAGTCCCTGATGTAATTTTCCTTTTCCTCACTCACCAGTCCAACAACTAGTGTCAGGCACAAGGTAGCACAGTTCCCTCCTTACTAGCGATAATTAAGCATTTCTGCTTAACCCAGGACATTCACACATTCGTACTGGATTTACACACACTTCAAGTAGCTATGCTGTAGATAAGGCCATTTATGTGTTCATAACATAAATGGAATTTTCTTATCTGCTTGAGCAACATCCCTGGACAAAACTTCTAATTCCTTGACTCACCCTGTTTTCCCTAAGCCTTCATCATAGAAACAGCTGAGACTGCCGGTCAGGGACCCACAGGAGCAGAGCTCTGCGAAGAGGAAAGACTGCTACTTATCTGCCAAGGGTGTCTATTCTCCCCTTTGACTCTCGTGACAACCTGTAGCCTTTTTCCATGAGGGGAGCAAAGCAAATGGCAAAACCTCACACTCTCACAAGTGTGCCACACTGGGAAGTGATAACAAGAAAGATTCATGTCCCCCATCACCAGGAAATATCTCACTGATATAACCCCCAATCTGCTCATACCAGTCTCTTTCCAGGAGTGGTGAAAGTGATGTAGTAAACCCAAGTATATGACATTAATTAATAAAGAGGAGTCCCTCCTCACCTGTGAAAGCCCTTCCCCAATGCTGGCTGCCCTGTGAAGGCTTCGTGCAAGGCTTCAGGATCAAGCTGGTATGTTCCCTGCTAGATCTATCAATTCTGAACTTCCCATTCCTTTGAGAAAGTGCCCCACCACAAGCCTCACCTTTAACAATGGCAGGGGTCCTGCACACCTTCCAAATCACAAACCACCCATGAAATACGGAATGTCTTTGAGAAACTGTTTCCTTCCCTTAATCCCAGCTCTTGCTGCTCAGAGTATTCTTGAGGAGCACTAGTTCAGAAACTGCAGAAGACTGATGATCCATAACCCACGGCTGGAAAACAGCCTTCTGCAACTTCAGTTAATTTAAAATTTTGCTGGCAGAGTTCATTCTGGTTTACCGGCAGTAAGGGCATATAGCATAATGTTTGCCCATTACGCTGTATAATGTTATGTTCATCATGTCTATAGCTTTCCTGAGTAAGCAATTTAAGAGAATCCATAGTCAGTTTGTATTACAAATTACTTCACTTGTATGACAGACAAACAGTGGCTAAAAAAAACGAGAGAGAGAGAGAGAGAGAGAAAGATCTGCTTTAATAACAGCTAAGATCATACAGTAACTGTCATTTCTGATTTGTAAGATATCTCTAGATAAATCTCTATTCTTAATATACTAAATGGAAAGGGCACTGCAGGGTCAGGTTGGAAAAAGACATAGCACTTCAGTTGTGTATCTTTTCACACAAATAAATCCCAGATGTATGTTTTACCTTCAATTAAGTATCTCTGGCAAGAGACAAACTATTGTTTTTCTCCATCTTTAATTCTAAACACAGATGTCACTCATTAGGCAAAGAACTACACCAAGTGAGGCTATACAGTCTCTGAGCTGTCCAGAATTATATGCGTGCCCACAGGGAAAAAGAATAGATAAATAATGCATATACAAGAAGGGTCCATACCAATTTGTCTATTAACGTCTAAAACATGTCCCATGTTTTAACATGCACAGCGTAGGTCTCACAAGACTTTCCAGTGGCATTTGTGATAACTCCATAAAACACTCACTTTCTCAGACTTCATAGAAGTTCTGCAACAAAACCATCACTAGAATAGAAAGCCCCTCAACATGTAAGAAACTGGCTAAAACAAGGATTAAACCCCCTGACTTTGAACAGCTCAACTTCAAAATACTTTCTAATCTATGAAAAACAAACTCACTGTACCTCAATACTGCATTTCTTAAGTTAAACTGTGTGTGACAGCTTATATGTGATTTGGATCCTGTAGCACTGAGGATATTGATTTAATGACATTGATAACAGAAAGCTTAATATAAAAGTAGGCTTTTACACTAAAAGATTAAGTCACTTGAGTGTTTATAAAGGTTTGTGAAAGGAAAGTTTATGCAGCTTTCAATAGTGTGGAGAGGGAAAGTACCAGCGCACTAAGTAATCTAGGATCTGTGCATCAGTTCTCCATGACATAGGTCCTTTTTATTGGTCCTTCTGCATGGAGAGGAGTACGTGCAGCTTCTTCAAAAAAAGAATTACATTAAAAGAGGAAAACAACCTCTTGTCACTGAGAAACAGTGCTCATTCTTTGTCTGCCTGATGGAGCCGGTATTTTGGGGAAGGACTGTCTCTGTTCATCCTCCGTTACACGAACCACTGACTCCCAGTAGATTAGTCAGATTTACAAGCAAACCACAGAAACTCACCGTATGTGTTGAGAGCATATAGAGGGCATGCATGGGTGTGTGATGGGAATACGGTACTTGCACTGCTGGGAACCAGGCACAAGGCCATGGTTAGTGGGTGAAGAGGCCAAAAAAGAGGGGTAGGGGGCTGAAAGGAGTGCTGGAAATCCTCAGAAAAACCTAGTTGCAGGAAATGTCATGAACACAATTGCAGAAGAAAAACAGTCAGCCAGCTGCTGCTGGGAAGGCTTGCCAAGGGAGAGAAGCCAAAGAGAGGGTGGGGTGAACCTTTATGTGATTAGCTTGTTTCTCCTCCCCTGAATTTAAAAAACAAGTATTTAGCTACACAGTGGTGGCCACCAAGGGAGAAGGGTGTGCAGCTTCTAATTCAGTATGTATTTTTCTGCAATGTTAATGATAAATCTGTGGGTCAGATCTGTCATGGATCTAAACTCAGTAGCTCCAAGCCCAATGTATTGGACACTGGACTTCCTCTCATCCAAAGTAGATGATAATTTACCCTATTAATTTCAGTTTGGAGTTCACTTGTCTCTGTTTACAAAATACAGCATTTTGTCTAATTCAGAGATTTTGAAGCCCTATCTTCTCAACTTCCAAAAATACCATGGATTATTTTGAAGGCGGAAAGAAAAGGCACTAAGACAAACAAGCCTCTTGTCAGTGCGCTTGCATCTTTTGTGTAGTTCACAGCCTCACTGAAATATTCTTACAGGTGTATGAATCAAAAGCACTTTTGATTCTGAGTTATGGATTAAATCAGAGACTAAAATTATGCTTCTAATAGAAGGATTTCATGTTCTTACAGCACCACCCTGACTGTTAGCATGACCTTTCCAGGACCACATGGTTTATTCCTTTCCACCTATACAATCCACTTCTCCTAATTACCTAGAAAATTAAAACTTTAAGGTACATTCATCTACCCAGTTCCCTGAAAAAAGACAGACAGAAAGAAAGGGGAAAAAAAGAACAATCACCTATTTCTACAGTGGCTACATTGGCTGTTATCTCCCAAGCTGTGAGAAAACTGCATTGCAACAGACCTTGGGCTTAGATCACCCAACTATTTTAATTTAGAGTCTGTTTGACTGATTCACCCTAAGATGTAACTAGCATATGTAATGAACAAAATGTTAGAAATCGTACAAAAATGAATTTAGCTTATCAATAGGGAATTATAAAAGCCAGACCTTTAGTTGTTCCATTGTTGTCAAAAGAGTTATGCCAACACATTATGAAGCAATAAGCAAAATACTGCAGGCTCACAGGGTCAACATGAAAGCCTGGTGAATGCATTTCTTAATGGTACAATCATACAGTTAAAAAATAAAAAATCCATGATGTGGCAAAGGGTGGAAGACTGTGGGAGACAACTATATAAAGGAAAAAAACAGTGAGATATCAGAGGCTATAAAGGCAACTGAAATAAGAAAAGGTTGTCATATGTAACTGAATATGTATTGGGTTTTATCCTTCCTTTGCCTGAGGATAAAAATAGTTGATGCATTATTTTTCTGCAAAAATATTGTTAATTGAATGCTATACCAATGGCCTTCCTCAGTTCTCAGACTTCTCCATTTAACAGCTGCTGTATTGGGCAAGCAGTGTGAGAACCAAAAAAGTAATGAAAAAACCCATGAGCAACAGACTGAAAAATGTCTTGGCTGCTCTAGTAGATAGCATTTTTATAAAGAGAGGAAAAAAGGAGGAGGAAATGGATGAGGAAATTGTTCTGGTACTTCTTTTTTTATTATTATGAATGGAAAAAAAAAATTTATTACTTCTGAATGTGTACAGCATCAGAAGATCTTGCTATTTTTCTTAGACTAACAAGTCCACATCCCTTTAAATAAAAATGCCACCCTCTTAACAGGATCCCATCTCTCTTATGGCCCTGAACAAAAGGGGCTTCATCCAACAGCTGCCAAGACAACATCTGACCACTTGCACATCTCAGTGCGGACTGTCAGGCACCGTGCATCTGTAAAATAATCTACAGAAGCTGAAACTATTACTTGGTGCGCTCATCTTTCTTCAGCATGTCTCTTTAATCCACTTCCAGTTTTCTTCTTACAGCACAGGTAGGCTGCATAGCACCTAGTGAAGCTGGGGCAGTGATTGCTGAATGTACTCTAGGTGCAATGTCATGAGAGTGTTAAAAGTGTAAGAGCTCTCCTCCCTGGTTTTGGGTGCTAAATAGAATAAAAATCTTTTTTTTCCAAATTGCTAAAGGAAAGCTACAATTTTGGCAACAGAAACTGACTGCAACCTTTGAGTTAAAATTATAGTCTCCCTAAAAACACATCCACAGGTCCCAAATGGCTTTTCTTCAATTTTACAGCTAAAAATTCCCACCCTAACACAGAAGTTACACTGACGTAGATCCCTCAGGCAGTTAACACAGCAGAGCACCAGTGGGCCAGCGCTGAGGCCTGTACTCAGGAATTTCGGAGCACAAAGTACCTTGCTCAGCCTCACTAAGAAACGTATCCTCTATGGAGTATGCTTTCATACATTCTACAGTTTCAAAGATCTCAAATACGTTATAATATATTTCTTCCCTTTTTCTTTCTCTTTGGCCTGGGTCCACATGGGCACGGTGTGTGTTTTGTATGTAGTTGTTAAGAGGGGGCAGTGGCAAGGAGTTGCACGTCACATTCTTTCAGCTTGGAAGCCAAAACTATTGAAGATGCAGCGCTGCAGTGTAAAACCATGCCAAACTGCCATTGACTGCAATCTGGATTAATAATACTCACAATATTGTTGTTAATCACGGTAATAAATGGAAAGCACAGAAAGGCTGAAAAATAGCCACAGAGAGAAGGTGGTTCATTTTCACTAGAGAAGCATGGAGTTGATTTCAATGGAAGGCACGTACAAATAGAACCAGCAGGATAAGGACCTTTGAAATTCAATTTGGGCAGCAAGAAAGTTACATCAGTAAATATTTGATGTTTAAAAATTTAAAATGCCAGTCAGAGAAATGGGGCTCAGTGTGGCAGCCTTTCCTTATGTGAGCACCAATAAATGCAGGATTGAACTAATGATCTGTATGAAAAGCTGCCTTAATGCTTAAGTGAAAAAATTATTTCTCATGGCCCTTAAAGCACAGTTCTGTTACAAAGAATGACAAAGTGAAAATATCAATATTCTCTCTAGAAATAGCCTCATTTAAGTAATTATCAGTATAACAGTCAGATGATTCTGATATGTCCTTACAATTAAACAGTTATATCCATATGTAAGAAAGAAATTTATATGTACACAGCCCTCTAAACCTGGGAGATGTTTTCTCACTTCTTTGAGTTTTAGCAAGTCAATTTAAACAAGAGAGCAAGCGAGAGGTAGTTTCTTTCCAGCGTGTTATTGATAGAATTGTTTATGCAAAGCCAGGGCCATCAAACTTGTTGGGACACTCATCATTGCCTCCAACTGACTCAGGGCATAACCTCCAACTAGATACTACCTCTCCAAAATTAATGAATGCAGTCTGGCTCCAAACAGATCTAATTTAAATCAGGTAATTTAAAATGCAAGTTATTTCACTCAATGTGCCCGTGTTGAAGCAGTTACTCATTGCTTAAAAGACCTTATTTTCTTTTAATGTAACGCAAAGCAGCTTTTCTGCTCTCCCCATCTCCCCTCCCATCCAGCACTCACTCTGAGGTACCAGAACTTCACACCAGGCAGATGATGAAACCCAGATTGATTGTCAGGGCTCAAGAAGAGCTTGTCGGACTAGCATATAAATAAATAAAAGGAAATCTATCATTGCTTTCATTGGTAGATCTACCTGAAGTGGAGATACCTGAGAGGCCGGACACACCAAATCCCATGGGGCCATTCTCCCCTAGCCAAGGTCTCATTTATGTCTTTTATGCTCTGATCTGTTTTAACACATCTGAGTTAGATGGGCTAGGCTGAAAATGATCTTTGAGCATGGATGAAGCAAAGCTGAAAATACAAAACTGCCCCAAACCTGGCCATTTGGCCTGGTTCTTCCAGGAAGTAATTTTGTGAGATACAACTTGCCAAGGATGGTGTTTAACACAACTGGGTGTCGTGTTCATTCCTCTGGTCCAAGACTGTGTTGCTTTATGCTGCTTCTGCACTCCTAGGCTCCTTGAAAACACTATTTTTAACACAAATAAAGTCAAATACTTATAAAGTTGCCTGGGCAAACCAGCCACCAGTCTTGCAAAATTCAAGGCACATATGCTGCAAGAAGTTTACAGGCCTTTTTGGATACATGAATGAAGTATCGTTTCAGCTTTTCCCCACCCTCCTTATAATCAGCATAATAAAGTAGATTTCATGATCATGCTGATACGAGTTCATGATAACTTTCCAAAACTGCTTAGTGAAATAGATGACAGTGTCTTTTGTTAAGATTTTTTTGTTTCCTTTTGCTGTGCCTTTTTCTGCTACTCTGCATTATTGTATTAAAAACGTATTGCTTTTCTGAAACAAGAAGCAGATGTTCCTCCTATACACCCTTCCTTAATCTCCTCTTTCTTAACTCATGTGAAAGTACTGCTAAAGGAAAACAATTGGTCTGATTGATATTGAAAAGACTATTTAAAATTGAACACGTTTTCTAATCCAACAGAACCATAATGAAAGAGGTAAACAAATCTCTTTTTTTCCACCATTCACCTACAGTATTTTGACATAGGCAGAAATATTTCCCTTTGCCATACAACTATCCAGGCCCAATGCAAAGCTCTGTAACAGGAAACAATGTCTAGGCAATGACAAGGGCTGTGATAGGGACCAGAAGGCAGGCATAAAGCATAATCCCTTAAAGGGATGCACGGAGTGGGATCAGTTTTAAGAATACTTTTCCTATTAGGTAATATTTCCACAATTCTTAGTTTCCAAAACAGTGACAGTGCTTGGACTTTTCCTCCTGATGGATTTTTTTTTTTTTTTAAGAAGAGAAACATTTGCATCAGATGTGAACCATTCAAGACACTCAGATTTAACATTTAAACTGCACTTGTGATTCATAATCCACTCATTACTAGGGCAGAGAGAATTTAAATCAGAAACAAGAAATTGGGACAACTCCGCACTAGATGAGGGGCTGGGAACTTTGTCAACAGGCAGGCAGTGTCTGCGAGTGGTTTGCTCCCATTTCTACAGCACAGTCACCCATATCCCAAACAAGTCATGCCTGGGTTTTTATAACTCGATTTCACAAAGCCCAGCTGAAACTGAAACTTGATAAAACAGAGGTGTGGTACCTACAAATAACAAGCAACAGCAAGAAGGTGCACCAAACTAAAAACACCACAAAGCTACAAAGCCCAACAGCAACGGCAAGTCTCACTGGCAGTTTTTGGTTTCAGTTTTACACATTACTTTGCCAAAACACAAATGAAGTATGAAGTAGCAAGCATATCTGTTTCCTACAAGACTGAAAGTCATAATTAGAAGAAACATCAATCAATATTGAGTTATATTTATCATGGAGGAGGCTTTAGAGACAGTTCAGGCAATTTTTCAGACAAGGAGCTCATAGTAGTTAGCCCAAGATAGATTTCCAAGTGAAGAATCAATATGTGTTACCTTTTCTAAGCAGATCAAAAGAAAAAGTACAAAGATGTCCTAATTTTCCTGCACAACGAAACGACCAAACAAAGTCTACGTCCCTATTTTTGAAGAGCACAAGGACTTAGACGGCCTGGAGCAGTGAAACGTTAAAATTTCATGTGCTCTGCATGATAATAACAGGAATAATGGATTGCTTATGGAATAATTGTGAATAATACATTTGTCTATTTATAAAGATTTCAGTGCCCTGCACTTCACCTCCAAGGACAAAATGAGTTTCTAGGAATGAATAGCTTTGGGACTCTGGGAATGCAAGAGGTCTGACGTGGCCAAAAACCACCCATGAAACAGGATAAAGACAGAGGACACTATGGGAATAGGGATATGGCAAGGGGGGCAAGCCTACTGGTCCTGGGGAAGGTTCCCTGTGCCTCCTTTGGCAGCCCAGTTAAGCCAGTGAGGTTTTTACCCTGGGCTCCAGAGGAAGCACAGTCCTGGCTCCCAGGTACATACCTGCGTAAACAAGGGCTTTAGCAACCCTCGGTGAGGAGGAACAGAGGTGACAGCAAAGCAACAAGAGCTAAGTGAGCACCCAAGGATTGAGGCCTTCAAGGCACAGGCACAAAAATCCTGTTGTTTTGTGCGTGCACGACAGGTAATTTAATGGGACTCTGGTTTATGACATAGGTATGCTAATATGAATAAAATTGTACTCCTAAAGGAAAATACCAGCTCCATCAGCTTCAGTGAGAGTTTGATCAGGTCTGTGTTGTGTGCTTTGAAAAAACAAAGATTTTGTATGATATTCATTGGTTTGTCATTGTACATTTGTAGGGTTATCTTTGCTAACATCTCTTTCCAAACAAAGGACCATGTTTTAAAGGGTGTTTTGAAAATGTGATTTAATGAAAGCTTTAGGAGGAGTTTTAATAGTTCACGTCAGAAACGGAGTACCAGGCTTAATGGTAAAAATATTTACCACTCAGTACGTTTGTTGCTAATATTTATTTCTAGGACTGGATTTATATGTTAGCATTTTCCATTCTCATTAAAATCCTGGCTATGCGAATGTTGCCTCTGAAAAGCAATGCCTCGCATTCTTTGTGAATTATATGTGGCAGCCTTTGTTTTATATTGACCCTTTCAGCTTTTACATCCCTTGACTAGCTGCTAACCATTTATCCTTTCCCTGACTCTGCTAATCTCTGGGGAGCGGGTGGGACAGGCAGTCAATGGAAGCGATGGAGTATAAATAATGACAGAGTACAATAAACATTCCAGTTGCAATGCCACAGCTTATGACAAAGACTTTCAGAACGACACAGCGCATAGTCCTTCTACGATAAGACTGCTGTAACCAGACTGGAAAATATTACCAAAAAATTATGCAAGATATTCAGGCCCACTAGGTGAGATAAGGGAACGTTTATTCTTTGTAATCAAAAAAATCACTTGGATCCAGGACACTTCGTCTTATTCCCAAATTCACATTCCCCATGTGACTTCTCACAGTTTCTTTCCTGTCTCATGTGTTTTGTTTCGCATTCGTTATCCCACCTATTTAATCTGCAATGTCTCCATCGCAAAATATGACTCTGTATCTTGTTATGCTTTGCATGGTGGGAATCAAGTTAAGTCTGCAGACACCATTGTAGATGCCTGTGTTCACACACAGCCTAATACCGTGGCACTTTCTGATAGCAGCTGTGGATCATCTGAATACCTCCTTAAGTACCCAGTGAACCAGGGGCTTTCTGCCCCTGACCTTCCTCCCCAAAATCCAGGTGGGGACATACATGTCCACTGCTCCACTTGTTCCAGTTCTAGCAAATATACAGCCACAGAGTGACAATGAGCTGGAAAAAAGAAAACCTCAACACAAAATACAAGTTCTTCTATCACATCAGTAAGGAACAGTTGCTGTTTTAAGCAGTACACTCAATGAATGAGACAAGGAACCCATGGCAAGGGAGACAAGGACAGGAGCAGGACTGCTCTGTTCAGATACATCCCAGATCTCCACCCAGCTGGGTCTAATGTTAATCCCCATCTTGAGGCAAAAATACTGTAATGCTTCTTGAGCAGCAGAGATGGAATGCCCCCTCTTGCAAAACTCTCTATTTCTTGGACCTTAATATCCCATTAAGATATTACACTCCTCTGACAGGATCTTTCTAGGATTAAGTTCATCGGTTTCCATTGCCTTTTATTTTTTTTCCCCCTCTTTTCATTGTGGAAAAAAAAACTTCTCTCAAGAACATTTACATTTTTCTTCTTCTGGTTTGAATCTTTACTCCCATTCCTGTACATTTGCCAAATATGAGTTGTCTTTTAGTCTGTTGCATGAATGGGGATGAAATTCACACAACTATTTCATTTAGTGTCATTTTTCATTCACAGGAAGTGTCAGGGTGCCAGAACTATTTGATTTGTGCATCAGCCACATCCAACAAATTGAGAACCAGTCTGGAATTAGGCCTGGTCCATTAACTCCAGCTACAAAGTTGAGTAATATGAGACTAGCCATTGAGTTCATTTTTCAGCCCGGAGAATAGAAGGCTCTGGGGAGAACTTATAGTCCCTTCCAGTACCTAAAGGGGCTACAGAAAAGCTGGAACTTTTTATCAGGGAGTGTAGTGATAGGACGAGGGGGAACGGTTTCAAACTGAAACAGGGGAGATTTGAATAGATATTGGGAAGAAATTCTTTACTCTGGGGGTGGTGAGACACTGGCCCAGGTTGTCCAGAGAAGCTGTGGATGCCCCATACCCGGGGGTGTTGGACGGGGCTTTGAGCAACCTGGTCTGGTGGGAGGTGTCCCTGCCCAGGGCAGGGGGGTGGAAGTAGATGATGATCTTTAGGTCCCTTCCAACCCAAACCCTGCTGTGATTCTATGAAAATGGAAGTTAGCAGAGCTTTGTGTATGTCTCTAGACATAATAGAGATATTGTTGCTGATGCAACAATGACAAAAAAATAGCCAACTGCAATAAAAGGCAGGGCCCCTGGCCCGGCGCCCCACAGATCACAGCACTCCACCAGCCAGGGAGCCCCAGGGGCTGCAGAACAACACAAAGGCAACTGCAAGGCTGTGTTTGCAGAAGTGTGATAAACACACCACTCCTGAGAAGCTGGAGCTCTGAATTTTCAGTATGCGGGGATTTTTTTTCAGGATAACCAGGGTGAAAGTCTTTAAGTAGGGGTACATTCAACCTCTCAGTCTTTAACACTTTGCAAATAACACCAAGTTTTTTGCTTTTTCCTCAGCTGAAAATTTACATGAACGCCCCACTAAAACAGCTGTGCTCAGTTGCACAAAAGAGGGGGCAAAGCCAACCCGAAGCGCACTGCAGCAAGCTCAGGAAGAGAAACACGCAGCCCAATAAGGTATTACTGCCTGCCGGCTGATTCATCGGGGCATATCATAAAGTGTCACATAAAGGCATTTTCTGCTGTAAATTTGAGTACCTCCGTAATTACTCAGCTCCCAGTTTGTGCTGTCTGCCTGGAGCTGAGTTTTTCCATGTGATTCCCAAAATCAGCAATGGGTCCCTCTGGAAACTGATCTAATGGTTTGAGGAATGCAGCTATGGTCATTAGAGCTTCGCAAAAGCTCCAAACTCGCTTGTCAGTTACTTAGAACAACAATTTAAAATGGGCAAGGAATGAGAAATCTTACATACTCCCTTCAATGGCAATGCTGCTTCACCCCTTTCCTTTCTCTTTCTTGCACTTCAGTGAAATTTCACCACGTGGTAACCTGGATTTTTAAGCATCTCGACAAGATGCAGTGGCCAGTAGTTAAGCAGCATACCAGAGTGTCACATTCCAGTAAGCTCCTGTGACACAGGCACCCTGTAAATCAATTTTCATCTTTTCTTTCTGTGTTTTTTAAGTACATTATATTACATAAATAGGGGAAATGCTATTATAGCTAATAAAACTATAATCATATGCAAAGAGAAATGGCTGACTACACAATTTAATTTACTAGAATAATTCTACAGAACTTCAGAAAAATTACAAACCAGACATTGAAAGCCGTCAGCAAACTGCTGCATGACAGTAGCTTTATAGGGCTCAGAGGCACCCGTTCTGTTCCCACTGAACCTAGTAGGGAAACTCCCAGTGACCTCAGTAAGTACAAGGCACAATATTCCTCTTCTGCTGTGATTAAGAGTTATTAAAAAGAAAGACAGTCTAGTTTTAGGAACACAGTGTCTCAGAACATCACAGCAACTATTTCAGTGTCATCTGAGTGCTAGTTCGGGATGCTTTATGCCATGGAGCATGGAGATTTCTTTCTTTTGATAAACACGTTGGTTTTGGAAACATTCTTGCTAGTGTTCATGGGAATATTTCCAATGGGGCAACACTTCCAATTAAGATCTCCTTTTTATAGTCTATAAATACTTTAATAAGTGGCTTACAGCCTTAAAAATAAATGTATTTTTTGAAAAACAGATGATGGTTAACCTGTCACAGAGTGATACACAGTCCAAATAAGTCAAGAAACTGCTCCAACCGTTACTTATAACTTAAGAACTTTTAGTATCCTCATAACCAAAAGAGACACATGCTGTGCATATCTATCCCATGACTATATCATCTACTGCTTACTTAGGAATACTTAAAAAGTGGTTCATTAAAAAATGCAAAGTCATTTCGTACATAGATGAGAGGCTCTTTCACAAACTCTTGTGGTAAGTAATTCAAAATCAAGTATTTCTAAAAATGGGGAGCGGGAGAAAGTGGGAAAACAACATTCTCTGGAGATGTATTTAGAGTCTCTTCAGCACAGTAAGCTATCAGGGGCACCAATGCCATCACTGGAATTCCTGGACTGTCCTGCACACAAAAGGCTTTGCTGCAGTTAATGGGAACATCACACAAGCACTCCCATAAAACTGTACCATAAGGTTGCAATTTACCTAGTGGAGACCATGATCACTGTAGGGGATAGCCCAGGTTGTGCCCACCAATAAATCAGAATTTTAAAGCACCAGAGTGAAACAGCCTTGAGTCTCAATACAAAGAAAAGGAATATAATTTAAAGGCAATCTTCTCATTTATGGCCAGCCTTTCATTATGGTCTCATGCTACACAGAACAAAAAGCAGAAGAGCCTGGGGACGGGGATGGAAAGATGGGAAAGAGGGAAGGGAAAACACACCTCTTGCTTCCTCTTGGGCTCAGCCATGTCTACAACGAGTTTGTAATCCATCCAAGGGTACTTCACATTAAAGGAATGAAAGAAAATACAAAATTCAAAAGTAGCAAAACCCCACGTGAAACATTATTTACCAACAGGATTATCACCGATGCCTCTGCAAACTGTGTTCCACAACAGCCAGTGCTACCCAGTACATGTTAGGTACATTTTAAGGGCACGCAGTGGAGGGCAAAGAGGAGCTCAGGGAATCTTCTGAGCCCTTGCAGCAGGACCTCAGTAACACAGCCAGGCCTCTTACTTCTTTTTTGCACAGTGGTGATTCATTTCTGCTTGTTTACCACCAGCAAAATATTGATCCAACCAGACTTTTTTTTGAGTTTTGTTCCTACTTCTCATTGTTTGCCTCAGCAAACTCTCCTTTCCGCATTCAACCCCAGGAGAGCAGAAAGAGCAACAAAATCAAAAGGCCACATCCAATGTCTCAGGTGGGTCAGTGTGCCTCAGAAGTATCTAACCTTTAATGTCTGCTGTTTGTACAAGCAGCTTTTAAGAATCTGGTCATTAAGGAGGTTCAGTATGACTTTTTAATGAAAGGGGGTTTAATGTCATTTTATAAAGGAACACGTCATCATCGTGCTTAGTCTCTTTATGTAGCACTGGACCTATAAGGAGCTTCAGGGTGAGCACAGCTGTAACCAAGACTGAGCTGTAACATAAATCAACAAATGTCTATATGTCCAACCCAATCTGCCTACAAAGCAAGCATCATTACAGAATTTATGGCTTGATCCCAAACGGATTTAAGCCAGTTACAGTCTTTCTTTGGATTTAAAGGAGTTTTGGATCATTGTTTCCATTATAGGGCCAGCAAAATTCCTCATTAACACCCTTAGAGACTTCAGATTCTGCCAGATTTCATTACTGGAAAGTGCTGCCAGTCCAACAAGGGCTTTCCAGCACCAGAGCCCTTACAGCACAAAGGTGGGGAATGCTTCAATGGTACGTTCTACTCTTTTTTTTGTTTCTCCAGGTTGTGCTGTTTTCTAGTATTTTGGTTTTTGTTAACCCACATACAGGTTGCCCTAATGCTTACAAACGTGAGCTGCTGTATTCAAAGGAGAAAATTGTGCAAGGCAATATTCAGGACAGAAAAGCAATTGCTGTATGCAATGGCCCTTCCCACTCCTTAATCTCATCCCTGGGTTCCAGGTGAATCCTCTTCCCAAAAGTACAATCTACTTTTCTGTGAAGAGGAATTTGCAGTCTTGCTGGAGAACGTTTCAACTGTCTGCACTGAGCTTTGGCATTGCACATCACAGAAGAGAAACCTGGGCACTGATCCTGCACCGCATATAAACGTGAGCATCATTCCCACTTGAGTCTCCCAAAGAAAGGAAGGGGCTACTCAGGCATCAAAATTATGCAAGTCCCTTGGTCTGCACCACTGTAAGGATCTTCTTGTTTGCCATTACTAGAGATACTTAGGGGATGCAACATAACTATCACAAGAACTTGCATGGGAAGAAAAAAAGATAAAACCCACACAAAGACATCTGAAGGCAAAATGTAAACATTCATGTGTACTGAGTAGCTATTTGACATGATATTGAGGGCTATTAGATGTAATCTGTATTGCAGACACATATCTTATGCTAGAAGAATCAAGGCTATTAAAATACTGTTTCTCCCTAAATCCACATGCTGCTTGTACTGCTTTTAGCTCCTCTTTCTTCCCTGCCCTCAAGGACTGAAATCATAACAACGATCGCATTATTTTCTAATTTAATAGAAGGAACAGTGAAACTAATTCCAGCCTTGGGCAGTCCAGACAGCAGTAATCTACTCTCCTCCTTGACGTATTGTATATAAATGAGATTGCAGCTAGGTTGCACCTTTTTATCAACCACATGCCGAAGAATGGGAACGCTAGCCTTCTCTCTGTTCTTTTCACTGCGTGCCTAGCAATCCCTCTGCCTCAGTGGGAACATGGTAAAATCTTGAAATATCTAAAGACAAATTAAAGCATACATAGTAACATACCCCATGTAACAGAACTGCTGTAGATGGCTATAGACGTTGTGCAAATTGCAGCGTACTACTACGCGGTACATGGATATTATAGGTTACAGCACTCGCTAGACTTGGATTCATCAACTTCAGCTGACAAAACGTGGCATCCCGAATACCTACTTTCGCCTATTTCTTCCTAGTAATTAACACAAGCTGCCTTTAATGTATGTTACACCAGGGGACTGCTATCCAACCATCAATAATGCACACAGGCCAGCAAATGTAGCAATCCCGGGACTCTGACAGGGCAGCCTCCAGTTCCCCAGCATCAATTACTAAGACAGCTCCTCTGACACAAGCTATATAAAGCAGTTTGCTGGCGTGCTGAGGGCTGAGGCGAGGTTTAAAATATCCTCTAGAAAACTATCATGTGCAGATTTCCCACAATTAAAAGCAATGCTTTTTTCTATTCACTTCGATTTTAACATTAATAGTTTTCTTTCCTTTAAAATAAAAGAAAAGCTTATTTTATCTCGTTGGTTGGTTGTGGCTTTTAAACATACTTTTCCTAGAGGGCCATTTGATGAAAACAAAAGAAAATTATTGTTTCCCCACACTCTTCAAGGTCACAAAAATTTCTTTGAGAGAATACTTTCATGTTAGGCTGAAACAGGGTGGATATTATTCAAATAGAACTATTGGCATCTAGTTCTAACTCCATAGATCTATAGTGTTTCTTTTTACTCAGTTCTCCAGCTGAAACATAATGTGTTTGGGCACAGCACACAATTGCAAACTAGAATACGTTCTCTGGACAATGCCAGCAGTATTTTGACTGTGGTGGGAAATTACGCAAACGCATGGATCAACACAGGAGAGGGAGTCTCCGAAAATACATTCTGTTCATGAACAAATTCTCTCCAATTAGATTAAATTAAACTCCAGTTTATCTGGTAGTAAAAAGGATCCTATCCAAAAAAGAGCCACAGCTACAAATGTTGAGTGCATTGAGTGCAAGTGTTAGGCTGTGCTCAGCCCAGGCAGAAGCCTGATGAAATCTAAAATTGCCTATTCAGGAGATTTGGATAGCCATCTCGTACACAGACAGCAAAGAAGAAAAAAATCGCATATAGGTCTGTCCATGAAATTGGTTTGTAGTGTGAAATTACCCACTGCTGAGTTCATTCATCGGACAGAAAACTCAAAGATTCATGGAGAATTGTTTCTTAATTTTCCTGAAATTTTACATGAAACAAATATTCCTCTCTACATTTTGTTTGGATGGGGGGGTAGTTTAAATTTTGTTCAGCTTTTCCATTTTTGCTGTAATGTGAGGCTGGAGAATAAAATTATCATGGAATTCTAAAATTTAAAATATTGAAAAGTCCTAATTTTCCATACCATTTCCTCCAAGAAATCAATGAGTAATAAAAAATACTGACATTTTCAAAACATTTTGCTATTTCTCTTCTGGGTCACATTCTCTTGTTTTTCAGCCTATATATAACACAGGAAATTATTAAATTCAATTATACTAAATCTTTGCCCAGAATACATATCTTGGTATCTCAGAGTTATACATTATCACAGTCCAAAGTCTGACAACATAACTGCTTAACATGTTTCCCCATGGCATATAAGTAAAAACGCCTGCAGGCATTTTTATCACCTACATTTCTAGGGACACACATGTCACTTTTCTTCTTGCACTTTTCCCCTAAGTGTTATCGTACTGCTTTATCCAAGCTTTTTCTCTTTTCCAGTACAGGGAGTTCATTAGATGATTTTGGTGGCAAGGGGATCAGACCCACCAAATTCATGCAGACTACAAGATCAGTCCCACTGGGGTGATGACTTCCAGAGATTTTCATTGAAATAAAAGAGAAAGAATGTGTTTGGGGTTTGTTGGTTGGTAGGTTGGGGGACAGGGGTGTTGTCATTTTTTTTTTTTTTAGTTTTACAGCACAACAAAGCCTGAAGCCAGTAGTGTCATTTATTTATATGAGTCCTTGTGATGTAAAGGTTTTAAAGACGTCATTTTCATTATATGAGAAAAGGGAAGAGGAAGGGAACAACACTGCTTTGAGCTTGTTTCTAGTATTTAAACTTTTAACTCTGAGGACAACTTCAAGGCCAAACTGTAGACACCTAAAATACAGGGTTTCTGAAGAAAATGATGACAGCCTATAAACTATAAAAGTTATGGAGAACCCTGTAATAGTAATAATAATATCTTTCATTTATATATAGTGTTTTTTCTCCCAAAACATCTCTTAAACTATAAGTCAAACAATCTCATCTGTGGCAGTAAAAAGGAATAAAATAAGTAGTATTGTAAACTTCTGGATTGGAGAAAGGTTCCACCCCCGGTTCAGTTGCTGGCTAGGACTTTGTTTCCCATAAAATTGAATTAAACTAAACAAATTAATTTGGGCAGCTCACCTGGTCACTAATGCCTTCCCTGTGAACTGTTCTGAGTGTCAAAATGAAAGCGGGCACATGGTAAGATGAGATGTCCAGAGATTCACCTGGTGAAGAAAAATCATTTCCCACAGGGCTTTGAGATCCAAGCAGCCCAAGAGTCCCCAACCACAGCACAGGGCTGATAACTCTGAAACTCCAACACTTGAGATTTCCCTCCAGAGAGCTCAAGAAGGAGCGAGTCACCACTATAAAAATATACTGGCTCTTTATCTGGGTAAATAACAGTTGGGAAAGAGAAAAAGAAGATAAATTTTTCCAGCAGAAACTAATAGGAGCGCAATGGCTTTTCCAGTTTCAGTTAAATCTTTCTGTTGAGGTGGTGACTTCAACAGAAGAATAAATTTTCTCCTGAAATTTCTCCAAGACACTGAAGTTACAATAAATAATAATAAAGTAAAACATACGTGAATCCTATATGAATCACAGAAACTAAGCACATAGCCACTTGAGGAAAATAGAGGCTGCTTCTTTAATATATGTTGTTTCCTATCACATTACATGGTATATAAGAGATCTAGCTAAAAACATGAAATCATTAAGGAAATAATTTTAGACAGAAATTGGTGATTTATTTTGCATAACAGTCTCTTCTCAGAAGACCTACTAGCAAGCTGAATAATAAATGTCCGATTCAAACTTATGATGAGAAATGGAGGCAAACCAAATAGTAAAATATTTGTGGCATATGGCAACCAGCAACTACGTGAGCTGCTCAAGTTGTTTTCAGTTAGCTCTGCTTAATTCTATTGGAAAAATAACAGCCATACATAAACAGCCAACTCCTGGCCTCTTCGAAGTCAGGGGGAACTTCACCATTGATTTCGCAGAACCAGAATGCAGCTTCCTCAGATCTTATTTGAAAGGTGGGGGTGGGAAGTTGTTTGCTTTTTGTTAACTATGTGTATTAGAACAGGAAGACTTCTCAAAAACAACAGCATTAATTAACTTCCAATTAATTTCAACCAGTGATTCAGCAGCCATTCGTCCTGAAAATCTCTGTTCCAAGCCTTTATGTGTGTTAAGCACCAATATGCCAAGCACTGTGTGCACACACAGTTTCAGCTCTGAAGAGCCAAGTATCTAAATAGAAAAGAACAGTTAAGAAACAAGTTGAAAGATCACTGTGTCTGTTTCACAGAGGGGGAAACTGAGGCACTGAATTATTATGGGATATTTCCCTTCTTGAGATAATTCATCATTCTTCCTCTTATTTTATCTAAGAGAACCAACCACATTTAAATACTTTGTTCAAAATTACAGAAGCAGATTATGCCAGATCCAGAAAATTATTTTAGGTATCAAATGCTTGGTCTGTGTAAAACTACCTTTTCACTCTCCTTTTGTAATTACAAGTATTTACTTTATACAATTGCAGTTGCAATGATCAAGGGTATCACAGCAGCCCTAATCAAGGGACCATATATAAAGATTTTAAAGGCAGTAAAAGCATGGAGTAAATATATGGAAATAAGCTTCTTATGCAAATATAGTCATCTTAATATTTATCCTTACAGAAAGCAGATTTACATATTCAGGACTGCAATTATGAACAAAAGCAATTTATACATTAATTCAGCAACACTCTAGAAAACTCCTTTTGTTTCTAAGAGTTAGAACAAACCAAAGACACTGAGAAGTTATATGCTTAGCTGGAAAGATACAAAGCATCTGAATTTCCCCCACAGAATCAGAACTTCCAGGCGCAGGGTTTGTATCACAGGCAGAGCCCTGACGGCTGCTTAGGATGAAGACACATTTTCTGAGGGCTCAGCTTGATCCAACTATATCACAGGCCCTATTTAAAATTGGAGCAGGCATATCATAGGAAAGGGATAATAATGAACAGCGGTCCATTGGCAGAAAGATGAACTCTACCAAAACTAGATCATTTCCAGTCTTTTTTCTCCTTTTAAATTTAGAAAGCTCAGAAATCTGGGACACTGCTCCAAAACTGCATGGTTTACTTATAGCATATCTGAAACTTGGCCCACAAATGGCATCTTTTTCAATTTCATGGGAGTGAGTTGCATGAGATTCCCCCTAGTGCCTGGTTAGCCACAAACCAGAACTGCCACATGAAAAGCTATTTTCATAGCATTTACGTCCAGTTTAAACACAAATCAAGAAATGCATAGTCTTACACTGTATTTTTAAGTTAGCAATATGTTTTTGACTCTCATTAAAACTTAGGTACTGTTTGGTTCAGAGTTTGAGCAAAGGCTTACATAGTTTTCATTTTTTATTAATTTTATTCAAATTTCCTATGCTCTTATAGTCAGTCCTTCAGGACTGAAGAAGTTGCCTTATTCCACAAAACCTTCAAGGTTTGCTGCTACAGCTGGGTTTAAACTTTACCCTTATAATTTAGCTTGCTGGCCAAATCTTTTGTTTGCTTTAGTTTTTTCTCTACGTATCTTTTTTTGTACCTTTCCTAGCTTTTTAGACAGCCATTTGTATGTCAACTTTTTTCCTGCTCTCAGTGTCCTGGATCATCACAACAGAATAATTTTCTCAAACTAAATACTTTGATTTAAATAGATATCTACCAAGGAGATGTCTCGTATAGCATGAAGATTTAGTAAAAATCAGGATTAAACAGAAATTTAAAGGGTAGATTAAAAAAAAAAGTTAGGATATTTACAGGACTGAAAATGAACCCAATCTTGCAAAGGCACAAACACCCAGAGCCTTTTCTATTCATTTTTATATGTGCAAGGCCAACCCCAAAGGCTACTGAACAGGAATAGAATTGCACCTGTGGCCACTGTACATGGCTACACAAAGTGCAAGGCAATGGAATATAAGGTCCATGTTCTCAACTCAGTGTAAGAAATCCAAGTTCTTCTGAACTCAGCATATTTCATAGCAGTTTATGCTCACTGAGAACCTTGATCCCAGGGCAACTCATCTTGTAAAATAGTACAGACCCTTCTTGTTTGGGGATTTTCCCCAGATGCTTCCATCAATTACCAGTCATCAGGGTAAGAATAAGGGGATTTGGGTAAGGGAATTTATCGCTACCAGAAAATGAAGAAGGCAGCCTGGCGTGGACACTTTGAGCAGTTTACCTTGTGGCTAGGTTTCTGGATAGAATAATTCAATATAGTTTGAAATAGTCAAAAACAAGACAAACCTCTTTGTAAATAAGGCTACAGAGACTATGATTAACTTACACATCTGCACTTCTAACACCCACTAGTATCAACCTAAAACTATATTCCAAATCCTTCTATTTTTGTCAGAAGCTGTTTCAGATTAGTTGAATGACATTTCATGATTAATTATTTTTAAAAATATGGAATGTGAAATGAACATCTACTATTTTCTAAAATAAAAGGAGCTCCACTTTTTAAATCAATCAGATCATTCAATCTACTTGAAAGTGCAAATTACAGCTTGATTTTAGGCCAATTATTCTGGCGGAGATCACTTGAATGGCTGTAAATGTATTCTTTCACAGGCAGTATTTGTTATTTGGACATTGATGTTAATTAAAGGATAAAAAATATCTCAGGTACTTCAGGTCAAAAATTCATTGAAATGGGTGTAGTTCTACGTATATGCTGCTGTACTTTTCTGGAATGGGCCTTTCAGCCTGTGGTGTCTGAGGTCTCAAAAGTAGTTCTGCTGATGTCCATGGAGCTACACACAGGGAAAAGCAAGGAGCCAAGCCCATGGCTGATTTTCTTTCCCTGGTTTCAGGATGCCAGTGCAGCACCTTGTAACAGCAAGCCCACAGCTACACAGAAAGGTGATGTCTTTTGGAAAGGAAACTATGGGCTCTGCAGGTTGAACAATTCAATAGAGCACAAGTAATTCCTTGATGCACTCATCTGCATGGGTTGTATTTCACTCCTACTAAACAGTCTCAGAAAAGACTCCATCACAAACTTTCTGCGTTGGCCCCCACAGCTTGGTGCATCAATCACTCCGCTATTATAGCCTCGATTGCAATAAAAAAAAAATATGAGCGTAGAGTTTATATTCCGAACAATAAATTCTCTCTCTCCAGAAATGTTATATCTAAGGAACAGTAATGCAGAACTAATTACCAAGAGCTGATTATGCAGACTGTGAACCATGCTCTGGGTTATTATAATCTGATTAGTATAATAATCTATTTTATCCAGCTCCGTGACAGTTCAGTACAGATTATCTTGAATACTTCTGCTGGTTGTGCTAACTCACTGAGAAGCCCTTCCAATTGCACTGGCTAACATTAACTTCAAATGAAAATGTTTACTGTGTTAAAAATAACCCTTTCAGCATTTAGGAGAAAAAAAAATCCCTTTATTTGTATTTATCTTCTCATTCTTCACATTTTGAGTCATGTCTCAAGATCAACTAAAAGCAGCCTTATTGTGGTTCCAATGATATAAATCCTTAGAGTTTATGCCAATACTTTTATTTGTCATATTTATTGGAACTGACATTTTTCTGGATTCTGTTCATACTATGACTTACGAGCTTAATTGGGTTTCATTTGTTTTGCTGTTTGAAATAAATTAAGACCAGGGTGTGGGGGATTTAGTCTCCCTCATGATCTTTATTTTCTAATATTGTGCAATGTGAATTCAACATTCTAGTTGCTATTGAATTGTGCCTTCTTATTAGGAAAGACCTTACCTAGCTATTTAAAAGATCCTCTTCATTTCAGAACTAATATTTCATTTAATCCCTGTAACATAAACCAGGGATCTCATCCAGTTATACTCATGCTAAGGATGAGGAGCTGAAGCAGGAAGACCAAGGCTAAATTCACAGCTGTACCTGGGATGGATGCGCAAGGGACTGATGTTCAGTCTCCCTAATGCAGTCTCAGGATGGGTTCTTAAAATAAGCAGCAACAGGGTAACAACTGGGCAAGCTAAGGCTTAGAGGATCTTGGAAGGTCTTAAAGGCAAGAAAAAACCCAGTAACAATATATGATAAATTATGCACTCAAACAGATTTAAGTCACAAAATATCACAATTCAGGAAAAAGGTTATTTCCCTCTGATACTTCTGGCGATGGGAACTGGTGCCACGTGTCTAGACTGCAAAATTCCTGCCCTTTCCTGATGGTCCTATGCAGGCATGAGCTGTCCAACAGAGGCCAAGGAAGGAAGAAGGCTATGGAGCTGGATTCTCCATCTGCCTTCCAAAGAGCAGGTACTGAGAAGACGCACACTATTCAGGGCCCCCCTACCTGAGTACAATCCACTGCATTTCTTCTTTGGAATCAAGATTCATCTATCTCAGCTGCAATACAAACACCTCTGAAGCCAAATCATACATCATAAGGTATTATATTAAATAAAAATAAAATAAGGTGATACACATTTTTTACGTTGTTACAGTTAGTTCCTGCACTACTTGTCACATCATTAAATTGCACAGTTTTAGCTTTGCCTGACTGAAGCCCAGAAGACTTGTTCTACATAAGGTTTTATACAAAACTCACTGATGTCCAATGAGTTCTTTCATCAGGGAGAATCCTTTCTCCAAGGAGTGAGCCACTGCACCAGAAATGAAAGCACACTTAGAGCATGTGTATTTGAGATAGAGAAAAAAGAAAGACTTGCCTAATCAGAAATGCTGAGAGCAGAAAAGCCTTGCATTCTTGATTCCCAAGGCTCTTCACTGTTTCTTGGAGCACTGTTTGGGGTCTTCTTTGAGGTCAGAACATTTCAGAATCATGTTGTGTAGGGTTTTGAAAACACCCAAACAAGGGCCACTGCCTGGTTCTCATCAAACTTGCTCAGTGGATTCAGAAGTCAGCATAAAAGCAAAGTACAACAACATTCATTTATCTTGCAGCAAAGTACAGATCCAAGAACCTCTTGCAGGATATGCAACAATTCCCCCCAAGAAAACCCCAGTCCAACAACAAAAAAATTGCAAAAGTCCCTCAAAAGCTGAATATTGTGAGCATAGGCTAAATGCTTTTGCTGTGTTTAGGTCTAAAAATTGTTCACTGATAAACCTGACTGAAATGTTTGGCATTTTAGGAGAAAGGGCTCACTGAAAAATCTCTGATGGCCCTTGGGGAACTCAAGGATTATAAAGCAGAAAGACAGAAAACCTGCTTGACAGCCACAGATAGGCTATAATTACACAACAGCTCATGCACAGTTTGTGCTAAAGTCTTGGACAAGGTGGAAAAGAGTGAAAGAGAATGATAGAGAATGATAATTAAAAAGTTTTATTATCTTCTTTATGTGTATAAATAAGGCTGATGACCATCCAGACACAGAGAACACCACCTCAATTAAATGAACAACTATCAACAACAGAAATTGTTAGGGGATAGTAGTGATAGCTAGTGCTCTGTTAACAACCCCCACGTCAGACACTTACTCCTCCCACATACAAATTAAGGTCTCAAAGAGGGAACTGAATCAAAGTTAAAAACTCTTGATGATTGCCTGAAAAATAACAGTTGACGTGACTAATTTCTGATGAAAAAAACATTGATGAGAATAAGGAAATGTTGTTTAAAATTAAAGCTATGCTATTAACTGAAGTATTCATAAGAGGAGACGCACAGCAATTCTGCTGGAGTAATAGCAGGGCATCTCGGGGACAGATGACGCAGACAGAAAAGGAGAAGGTTGATGGGGCCCAGAATATTGTCAGTAACAGTTCTTTGCTCTTCCTTTAAATCATGCTTCAAAGCAGTTTATGAATTCACATCCATTAAGATACAGAGGAACAGACAAAACCAACCCCAGGGTAATGCTTTAGAAGAAACTGGATTTATCCCTAGGAAGAAACAGGCCCACTACTTCTTATACATGAGATTTCTCACCAGCTTTCCATTTCTAAAACAGCCTTCTAAGGGTATGGTCCACTCACCTTTACCTGGTCTAGAGGGTCGCCTTCTTTGATAGCCTGCTGGGCTGTACACCGTACGTAGTGCCTAGTTTCTTCCCAGTTTTCAACTAGTCTGGTTCATTCCATCTTCCAGATGTGATAGCCAGTTCTTTTCATAAAGTCCTACATTATGTTACTCCTCAAATAATCACTTAATATTCGCCCTTTTCTTTATGTATTTAGTAAACAGCAAATTTTTTAGCTTTCATTTAAGTGCCTTAAAACACCTTAGACCTGCTTGTCAGTTCTGGGATGACATCTTAAATATCCTATTTGCCTCTAAAGGCAGGCATACATACAGGTTTCAGCCTGTTTAAGAGGGTACAGAAAGGTGAATACATTTGAAGTTGCTGACACCTGCAAACTCCAGACAGAAATACATGAACAGATCCATGGAAATATATTAAACTGCTGGCCTCCACATACATTTCTCTTTATTGTGTATCTTTTCGCTAAGTTTTGGCCTTGCACAGTTGCTGCACCTTACTGGGTTTTATTTTCCATTCTATTATTCTTTCCGTCCTATCCATCTTGTAACTTTATACAGGTGGCATTGAATGGGTTGATCCACCTCCTAGTTAATCAATGTACTCCTTTCTTGACAGCAGGGATTGATTACGATATCCCCTGTTCTCCTGAATTATCTTACTTAGGTGTTCCCAAAGAATTCTCCCACAATGGAATTGCCACTTTATCCCTCTGACTGTGTAATGGTTTGCTACCTCCAATGAGGACTATAAGACAGTAACTGTTCAGTTCATTTAGTTTGCATTCCAGCTGTGGAATCTCTTCTTGCTAGTATGAAATCAGGTGTGAAATGTACATGTCAGACAAAAGAGGGTTAGCATCCTTCTGCGCAAACATTCTAGTAAGATAAACAACTCAGACTGTACATTTGGTGTATATCCTACAGAGAGTTATGAACAGACTTTCAGTATTTATCTTCTCACTATTTACCTATATAGATACTGTTTCTATGTTCTGCCTTCTAATTCAGGAATCAAGTTATGTTATACATTTGCCATTGTTGATACAGACTAGATCCTGGTATGCAGTACAGAAGCTGAAGGGGTTTTTTCAGAGACCTATTAAAAAAATCAGAAACCACTGATTTTATATATAGAACAGCAAGAAAGAGAATATGAATAGACTAATTTTGTCTTTTCAAACTTATATACCAGACTTCACAAACACGCTTTCTCAGGGTTGACAAGAAGAATAGGAGGTGCATAAAAAATGCTATGGAAACACTTTACAAAACGGTTTGGTTTAGAATAGCTTTCAGTTAAATCCATCGTAATTTCCAGAAAACAGAGGAAAAAACAGATCCAAAAATTTCAGAAACTGACAAAAAACCACTTCAACGGTAATCTAAAAACATGCCTACTGAATTTCATCTTTGTAAAGTTGGACATCACAATACAAAACGCACCCTGAAAACTTTGCCCTTCAGGGATGTTTGTCTGCATTTGGTTTCTAAAGGCAGCAAGGACCCTCTGGCTGCTGATCACGGAACAAGAAACAGAAAAGTAGCAGGAACTCCTGCAGACCAGTAGAAGGTACCTCAGGCAATGAGCAAAACGTAGTGAAGAGCTGAGTCATCTGGTTACCGCAACCAAAGTGGCAAACAGGGCAGGGAGTTGTACCGAGATATTCTGGATTGTCAAAAAAAATCCACTTAACAAATGTTACATTTAACATGTAAAACAACATTTAATCTTGTTTCATCTTTGAAACAGAACATACTCTGAAAAAATTCAGATTCAACATGTCTCGTTAAAACAAGAGTATATATTCCATGTTTAAATATTGAATAATATGTCTCCATTTTAAAAATACTACGCAGGTTCACAAATTCTTAGCCAAAGTTGATCAATACCTTCATCACATGTGACACCTAATGCAGCCCGTCCAAAGTTACAAGTTTAGTGAATGAAAGCGTAGTTAAGGAAGACATTCCTCAGCGTACAGCACGGTTAATTCTGCCTCACCCTGCCTGTCTGAGGAGCCCTGTGCTCCGTGGCCAGCCCCGGTCCTGCTGCTTTGGCTGCCCTCCCGCGCAAGGTAGCACAGGGCAGCGCAGCACTATCTGGCTCCAAAACCCACCCTTCTCTCAGCCCAGGAATATCATTTCGGTTATTAAAGAGAGGGGACTGTAAAAGATCTTTGGAGTCTGTTAAAACAGCGCAGCTGCAAGCCCACTACTCCTTTAAAAATTTTTTTTAAAAGGCAGCTACTTCCATCTGAGCTACCTAAGTAAGGAATCTTAGTTCAGCCTCAACAGAAACAGAGAAACACAATTCCGGGAGATTTCTTAAATTGTTCTGTCGACTACTTCACCCCAGGGGCTTCAGGGCATGGAGAACAGCACAGTAAACACAAATTTGGGGATGACAACTTCATTCACACTGAAAAGGTTTTGCCAACACGCCGACAGCAGAAGAACTTCCTAGTAGTCAGGGATGTCATTTATACCAGCCAAAAACATTCGTCAGTCAAGCAAACCCAGGTCCCTGAGTGACACAGCCTGTTTTTGCACTGACACAGGCAGGCTTGCCTGCACAAGTGTTATTGTTCGGGGTAAAGGGCAAATCGTGGCAGCGTGGTGCTGGCCCAAACGTTTCTGAGAACCAAGCACATCTTCTCCTGTGCTCTAGGATTTATTGGAAATGGTCTGTGATTCAGTTAACTTCATGCTTTAGTCAGAGCTGGACTTTGACCAGTTTCACTAACATTTTTGGATAAGCCTTAAGGAGGCATTAAAGCACAATCCAGTTTCTTCGAAAAGAATCAGTCCATGTGAATTAATGCCACATGTTCATTTTGCTGACTTGCTGCACAGCTTGGACTATCAGTTGTGGACTCAGAAGCAAACAAGTACAAAGGGAACGCACTCTCCCCTCTAATAAACCTGCATGCTAACTCTACCTTAACTTTCCTGACAGTAAGGTGGCACAGAGAGAGAAGAGCTGGTTACCTGGTCCATATCATTCCCCAGTGATCACACGTAAATATTTCTCCAGCTTACTTCTTCCACAGGGAGGAACAGAAGAAAAAAACCTCACATTGTCTGGGGCAGAGACATGGTCCAAATTCTCTATCTTGCACCAAAAAAAAAAGAGATTTTTTATATTTGTCAGTAGAGGCCAAATACTGAGAAGAATCAGACCAATATAGAACATTTCTGACAATCTTACTCTACATGCCACTGTTTACACCTGCATAAAACAGATGGAGCATTTGTGCAAATCAGAGTACTATGTTTTACATCCCTTCTTCCCTAATATAAATGACTCCTGCAGGCAGTACTGAATTAGGCATTGTGGATTTTTTTCTCCCTGTTTATCACTATGTCCACATATGACAACATAGAAAATAGACGTTACAAATAGCTAAGTTGTTAGTACACTGAGGTAAAACTCATGAAAGA
Source organism: Rhinoptilus africanus (assembly GCA_013400135.1). Lineage (NCBI taxonomy): Eukaryota > Metazoa > Chordata > Aves > Charadriiformes > Glareolidae > Rhinoptilus > Rhinoptilus africanus. Next base: position 744,885 of record VXBO01007146.1, read on the forward strand.
CAAAATATATCATCAATCGCCATCAAAATTGTGATGCAAAGGTTTTTATGGAAACACTCTCAATAGAATAAATGTATTCTGGACATAGCAAATTACTTTAGCATGAGCAAGAAACCTCTTTGTCTAAAGAATTGTTCCCAAGAAATACCCTGAAAATATTTATAATTTGTAATGACAGAAACCATCCCCCCCAAAATGCTTTAGTGCATGGAGAGATGTAAAGAAGCAAATATACTTTGTACATGACAGATTATTGCTCTTCTGAGTAATTTCTTGTCTTTTTGTCTGAAGTGTATTTGCTGTTGAGCTCTAAACAGCAGGTGCAGATGTAATTGAAAGTGGCTGGTTATGTCAAATGAGAAAGACTTCATGAGAAACCCGAAAGAGCTAACCTATACCTTACTTGGGAGAGCTGAATTCACACATCTGCGAGAGGACAGTCGCAGGCTGACTGCAAAACAAGAGCGCCCATTTGGCCTTCCTCCACCGCTCCTGATGAAATCATGCTATCCAGGGGCCAGTATAGCTCTGCAGATGTGCTCTGCCTTATAAACAAATGAGTGAGGTGCCTTGGGAACAGGCACTTTAATGTACGAAACAGATTGCATTCTGTTCTGCCACAAGCAAAGAGATGACTGAGTGAACAACTGACATCTTCATTTGCAAATATTTCCAATTCTTTCCTTGCACCAGGCCCCGAACACCTTCATCACAAAACCCGTTTCTCCAGTTCCTGGAGCTTGGTCCCACAGCCTCCATAACGGCACATTTTGGGACATGCACACAGGCCTTCCTTCCTAAATATCTCTTCTAACCTAAGTGGAAACAGCAACTGGTATTTTGTGAATTTCTGCCACAGCTACTTAGATTGTTTTGGCCTGAAGTAAGAGGAAAGATGATGGATGTCCTCCCATCTGCAGGTGAACCAGAGTGGATATATCTGTATATTACACAAAACTGCCAGTTCTTTGGCACCTGGATAAAAACCCCAAGCAATAAAAGAGCTTGGAGTAGAGCCAGTGCCAATTTTACAAAAAGGTGAAGTGCATGCCTGAGTGTTAGATGTTTAAGTTACTGCCAGCCAGAGAGCATTTTTGCGACATCCCAGAGTAATACTGCTTAGGATTTCCTTCTCAAAGAAAGTGGAGAAGTCTCTCTCATTGCAAGGGCTAGAAAAGACAGACCTTGGCCAAAATGGAAACAGGCTGAGAAAAGCTGCCCTCTTTGTTTTTCTTTCTGACCTGAAGGATGAACAATACAGATGATACACAAGGAAGCAGCAGATGTTTTAGTGCCCATTTGGAAAGTCAAGAGATTCATATACCTTAAGAGACTAAATAACAACTGCAGTACTTATGACTTAATGCTTCCACACCATAATCCAGGCTGCATGCTCCCTCTTATTTTCACAGGTTCGTATTTAAGTACTTGCCTTCCCTATCCTTCCTAAACCAATTAAAAAAAAAAAACAATCTTAGAATTTTTGTTGCCATCCCACATTCAACCAAGAGCCTCCTGAGACCAAGCATCCTGGAAACATCCTGCAATGTCTGAACCACTGGAAATCTTAAAATTCTTTGTACCTTTGAGATGATCTCTTGTTACAGTTCAAGCGGGTGGACAAACAAAGAACAATATGGAATGGGTAATTATTTAAAATTCAATAATTATCCAGGGGCCTTTTTTTTCCAGATGTTTTAGCCCAATCTGACTGCAGTTCCAATACACCATCTAAGACTCTAGCCACAGTGGGTGGTCCAAGAAACCTGTAAAAAGGCAGGATTATATCACAGTGAAAAGTGCTTTGTTTTATAGCTTCATCCCCAGCAAGCTAGGTCTCTTTGCAGAACTAATTAGAAAGACCTAACTCTCATGCAACCCCTCCATGGCCAAAGATCATAAGAAGAAAAGCTTTCACCAATCTGCTTTAGGTAATATTAAATTTGAGAAAATACATATTCACATTAGAATTGTAATATGTCCATGTAAGGTGAGATGCAACTATTAATGAGCATCCCTTCAGAAAACAATGTCTGAACTGATCTTCTCTCTAAACTAGGGAAACAGTCTAATTTTCAGTTGGAGCTGAGACCTGACCTTGGTCTCCTACTATACTGTGGCAAATGACAAACAATAGCTGAGGTATTTTCTAAGTGGTACCAGAGCACAGCCACCTGCCTCCACCTCTAGCTGGAGGGAGCAGATTCAGACCATCAGATTCAGGGCTGACTCACCAGTTCATGTTTACTCCTCCTGCTCCAAGAGCATATTTTGACAGCACGCAGCGTATGCTACCACCCGTCACAAAGACAGAACATTCCTGGAAGGGAGTTTCTCTCTCTCTTTTGCAACTGATATAACTTTAAAGGTATTTTTCTGTTTTAGCATCTGCATTTCTTTTTTTTTTTTTTTTAAACAGATTTTACAAGGCTCTTGTTTCTTCCCAAGCAACAGCTGTTTGATGAGAAGAGGCTCTGCATTTTACAGAATGTGCCTACAGAACAAAGACCTTCAGCCAATGTTTTCGCCACACACAACCAGAGAAAATCTTCCTCTACCTTAAACAAGAATGTAAAGGATTAAGAGCCATTGGGTCTCTTACACAGTTCTACTGTTAACATGGAAAACGGTTACAGTGAAATGGTCTCTTTACATGGTTGTTCTAAAGTTGGGCTGAAAATACCACCCCATCCCAATTTCCACCTCTGCTGTACTTTCCATCAACAAATGGATGGAAATATTTTCCAGCCACAAATATAGTACTCTCAACTTCAGGAAATTTTTGACATGTTTAAGTATATTCCTATGTTATTCCTTTTGAGATATTCATTGCTTTTACAAAAGCATCTCGTTTCTGTTCACGTTGTAGTTTAGGCAAGGCACTTCTGAAAGAAGATCTGGTTTTAATTTACATTTGAGTGACTGCCACCGCACAATGGTCATTCATGATGAACAGGTCCAATAAACTTAACAGCCATATGATGTGCTGTTTCCTGAGATTAGCTCCATTCTCTAGCATTTGTAGAAAAAGACATAATATTTTTAACTTGCTTTTGTTGTCTAAAAGAAATGTAATGCCAGTTGTACTGGAATATAAAGACTTATTAACAAATCAAGTTCTTGTCTCCTTTGTCAAGTTTTTCATTGCTTAGAGATTCCAACATAATGGCTTGCAAGGAACATTATATCTATGGATGAAAATAAAGCCAGTTCAGAGCTGTACTCCTCAATCTATTTCTGTTCTTAACTTTCAGTAAGCATGCTGCCTGATGGCTGAGAGTAGTTATGTTATGTAGATATTTCGTCAGAAAAAATCCAACTACCACCTTAGATCTTGTCCCCATAAAGAATTATGTACATGTATCTTTAAAGAGATGATGCTAAAATTATGCTATTTCTATTTAAAATTAAACATCATGCATGTCTGGCTTATTTGTGATTTTCGGAAGATAAAGGTTACTCAAAGTTTAATTAAAACCAAAGCACAGTATATTACAAGATCTTTCACAAGGATACTCTGCTTTTACAAATGCCATTAACAGAGAGGAACACTAAGGAGATGTGTGTAACCTGTAATTATCTGCGAGGAATTGATACGTATAGTAATAAAACAGGAACACTATCTGCATTATTTGTGTATTGGTCTACTCAAATGACACTGCAAAAGCCTTTTCTTAATTCCATAATCTTTACTATATTTTACCTATAGATCGCATTTCTCTTTCATGGATCTTATTCCCATTACTTACCAAAACAATGTATCCATAACATCTTAAATCAAATAATCTGAAGTCAACCTCAGCCCACCCACCATCTTTGATCAAACCCAGCAGAAGGAATGATGTTATTGTTTGGATCTTGAATCAAGACCATAGCCCTTCAAGGTATCAGTTATCTAGGAGAAATCAAATATAGGTAATTGTAGGCTTTCTGTGTAAAAAAATGCTTCTTATTTTGCAATATTTAATTGTAGGAATAAGCACATCTGTTATTGTAATTGTTTATTTTTCAGGTGGAAGAAACAGGAAATCACTTAGCAGAATGTTAGAAAAGAGCTTACAAACACCTTAGAAGTTTCGTAAAATGAGAGCACAAGAGCAAGTTTCAAAGCAGTAGCTGACCATGGAATCTTAAGAGTGGGCAGATTCCTGGGCTTCTATAACCTCCATGCACGAAACCTAGAGTTTTCCCAAATAGGTTTTACTCTGTTACACTAGTAAACAAAAAGGATTTCAAAAGAGACTTTCTCTTCACAAAGAAAACAAACAAAAAACCCCAAGCAGGGTACTAAAGGGTTAGATGTGCCACTATCTTGCTGAAGGCGACCATTATTGCAGAATTGCAACAGTTAAGCAGATGTGTGTCAAATAAACCAAACACAGCTCAAATATCACATCTCCAGTGATAACATTTTCAAGAGAAAAATCACCTCCATTGCCCAATGCTCCACCAAGCACATTCCTTCCCCAGTCTGGCCTGGCACGGCACCGCCAGTGTTGGAAGGCACTGCCTCATTGCTAACATTTTCTTAAAGTCTGGAGTTTTTGTAGCTGGCATGAGCAGGACAGAACGAAATCTGGAAAATACTTACACAGATTATACCAAAGGAATGTAGGGCAAGGATTAAATAATAAATTGAAGTGACTTAAAATGAAATAACACAGCAGGTTGTGATGACCATTTGATATGGTCATTTAGTACCTGACTTTCAAGATATAACAGAGGAGTAGGTGGTAGATGTGAAAAAGAGAAGGGGACTCCTGGCCTGGCCGAAGGCTTGTATGATATCCCAGATGGGGTCTACATTCCTCCTCCTTCCATCGCTCCAAACTACCCCTCCTTGACTTGGTGCCTAGAAAATCTGGTCATCTTAATATATAGTTGGCAATACATCAATGTAAGAGTCCACACTGACATCTGAAAATGATCATTTTACTGCCCACACTGGAGGAATGTTTCCCCACAGGAATAAGGAATTTTATGAGTGTTATAAAAAGTTACTGGCATTACAACGTATTATCACTGTGGTATAAATTACTGATCTGCATGTCAGCTACGGGCCAGCTAGGATGGCAGCCAGAACCATCTCTCTGCTCTGAAAGAGCTGCATGGGCAACTGCCTCCCTGCACAACCTTCATCCTCAATGTCACCTGGGCTGTCCCTCCTCACAAAGGATGGATCCAAACCAGGAGACGGAGAAAGGCAGAGCAGAAAGCTCTTGCGTCACATATTGATCATAATACAGCTGCAGAGGCAGACAATGTTTTGATCACATTTGTCTTGCTGCCAATAAGGGCAAAAATATAACACCATTTTTCATCAATAGATACCAAAGCCTAGCCGGAGTTAGTTTTGCCTTACTCTCAAGCTTGGAGTAAACTAAATAGAGTATACTTGAATATACTTAAATATTCTTAGTTATTAAAAATATGAGATACTTAGAGTCTCACCAGGATGTATATTTCAGCTGCACAATTTTTTTTTAAAGCACTCTGAAATTTACTTTTACTTTTAGCCAGTGTTTTCCTGAAGTTGGCAGACATTCTGTGACAGAAGGAGATATTGTGTACAAAACACAAAATATTAATATCTGTACTGTCCCTCATATTCCTAAACTGAATGTGCTGGAGGCATCTCCCAGGCAGGCTGGTACACAGCAGCAGCAGCAGCGCGGGGAGGTGGCACAGGGCAGGGGGCAGAGCCGTCCCCCTCCGCAGGGAGCCGAGGGGTGCGGGCAGGCACACGCATTAAACCCTTAAGATAACACAAACACAATCTGTGCCAACCCACACTTGCCCGGTGCAAAAGGGGAAGCCAACTTAGAGCGTAGGTATGGTCTGGTTCCTACCCGGTCCTTTACTTTGGGGAAAAAAAAACAGCATCCAAGCGCTGATCCATTCATCAGGAGTTATGTAACTTAAGTAATACCAAATTTTGGATCCTGTAACTCAGAACAAACTACAGCTAGATGATGCGTCTTTATCTCCCATTCAGAAACCCAGTGCTACGAGGCAATGTCATATAAAAAATACTGTCAGACAAATGAGAAAGACTGCAGCTCCGACTGAAACAATTAATTTGTATGCAGGGGTTGTCATCATTTCCCATTAGTTTGGAAGCTCCAGCCTTGTCAGTGATCCATCAGTGGTTTTTCAAGATGCATTTTTATTTTCAGGGCTCTGTAGCTCTGGGCTGAAATGTCACATTTGTAGTGTCATCAAAACATATAAAATCTGGTTCAGTCATGCAAGAAAGAATATAAGGAAAAATAAAGGACTTTTATAGTCTCAGTACCTTTCCCTTTTATAATTTTTTTTCTCTATCTTTCCTAATGCATTCATTGGTCTTAAAAATTTCACACTACAGAAAATCCAAAATGGTGCGAGTTCTTCTCAGCAAGAAATTCAATCTTCAATCATTACAAATCTAAATATCTCTGTACCTCATCTGTACAGTCTTTACTAAGCACAAATGGTACCTCTAATTCCTTCATGTTTCTCTGTTGCTCCCATCACCACATTGCCCACAGCAGGGAACTCCCCAGGGAGTGCTGGTCTGATTAACTTTGCAGTGAAGTGAGACAAAAAGGGTGGGTTTTAGCTAAGCAGCTCTACATGTTTATCACTCCAGGTTCCCTTCATATCAGTGGGGACAAATAGGAGTGATTCAGCCAACACATTTTAAACAAATACTTTGGCATGAGATGGATCATATACTGGAAGAACTAACACCTCTTCTTGACTGCACAGATAGTCTGTGCTGGTGAGCAAACAGAGAGATGTCGATTACATAGGATGTTAAAATACAAGTCTTACTTAAACACACTCTGACCCAGGTCTTAAATGCAAACAGGGTGTAAGCTTCATTCAAATAGAGGGTAAGTGGATATCCAAATACTTTTATGGATCTAGCCCTGTGCATTTTGGGAACTGCTAGAGGGACTCACTGGAATAGCAGTCAGTGAACAGTCACTGGATTGTTTTTCCTATCTCTTGACCCTTGGAAGGTCCAATAAGAGTTTCATCTGCTCTTCATCTGGTGTGAAGGGCAGCAAATATACGTCTAAAATTTTGGCTTAATATTCTATAATTCAGAAGCTAACTAACTCTTTGCTAGCATTAGGATGCACTCTGCGAAAGTCAGTCCCAAAAAGCTGTGGCATGAAAGTAAAATTCCCTGGTGATCTGAAAGAAGGTAAGACAAGACATAGAAGCTTAAATATCAAGTAATAATATTATGTTGTACAAGACTTGCACACCAGCAAAGATAGTGATGAAATGTAAGAAAGCATAAGCAAAAAACATCTCTTTTAGAAGTAGCACAGGTACACAGTATTTGTATTTATTAATTGCCTTTATACAACTGATCACTATATGTAATCCAGTAAATCTCTGAGGGGTTTGACGTGTTATTAGTGAAGACAGTCACGCAAATACATATAAGACATCAAGAAATGGTAGATACCTAGGAAGAACTGTCACAGCTTGCAAGAAATGCAAAATTCAGCATTTCTGCCTACTCACAACTTGAAGATGATACACTGAATTTAGATAGATGTGGCTACTAGAAAAGTTGCCTTTCTGTAAACACATTGTACGTCTGCTTTAAAAAAATACTTATGCATTGGTTAAGATCATTATTATACATAATATCTTTAACACCAGGGGAAAAAAAATCTTATTAGGTCTTCTCAGATAGGAAGAGTCTCCCTGGACTCTGATCCCACTGAGACAGAAGACTGCAGGCTGGCAGCATAAGGTCCAAACAACATAAGAGAACTGTGGCTTGGTCAGCCACCACCTTTGATCTTAAGGCATAATAAGAGAACCAATTTGAGATGTTTCATAGACTTTCAAAGCAGCAATGAGCAAGTTACCCAGTAACTCTTCCTTTTTATATTCAGGATTTGGCTAGGTTTTCTGGTTGGTTTTTTTTACTGTACGGGTTTTGAGAATACACAACTGTTTTGAGAATTTCAGCAGTACTTTTGATGATCCCCAAAGTCATGGATTATTCTTTCTCTCTTTACTGAAGCAGCACAACATTACATCAAGAGCCACAGTTAAAAATTCATCTTTTCGTCTGCCTTCCAGAAACAGTCTTCAGTAACCACTTAAAATTTGCTGCTCTGCTAAATATTCTTGCCAGTACATTTATTTTCTGCTGGCTAGTTGATAGTTGCAGGAAGCAAACTTTATTTTTTTTTCTTTCTTAAGTAGAAGAATATTTATGGATTTTTTTTTTAATAATATTTACTGAGCTCTAACTTTCCTCCAGAGAAAGCCCAAGAATGAGTTAAAATATGTAAAGCCTGTTGTGGGATATACAAAATATTCAAGTTGAGGTAAGTAAAAAGCTAATCTACAGCCTGCAGACTATGCCAGAAGGATGGAAATATACAATAAAGAAAAATACCATGTACTGAAACTATGCTTTTCTTCCCTTGGGTACCGACTTTACCACAATAAAGCACTAAGTCTCTGCAATTCTTTTTATAAATTCTACTGGAAATATTTCTATCATTCCATCAGGTTTGATGTTCACAGAATATACGTGGGTTTGATGTTTGTGTGGTTAGCTGAGAAACACAAGATTTAAAGAGGCATCACATACTCCAAGGTGGTCAGATAAATGTGAGGTTATACCTTTCTTAAAATAAATAATGAGGCATAGTAACACACTTATAAGGAGATTGTTCCCTCCATGCTGCCACAAGGGATTGTGCCGGACTTTTATACTGAATGATTTGCACACAGCATCCCATCTAACCCCTCTCGACTCGTCATTCCCATGCTGCTTTTTCATCCCTGTGTGTTTTAAATGCTAAAGAGAAATCTACAAAAAGAAAATAAGCCAGAAAATGCACTGATAGACACCTACATACCTCTAGCTAAGGCTTAAGGGTGGGAATTTCATTGTCAGACCCAGACCTATGCACGCTTGCTCCCACTGCTCCAAGCAGAAACATGCACGTGCCCGGCGGATGCCTGGATGGAGAAGCATCCCCTCGCAGCCTGTGTGGGTACACACCTTCCTTGCTCCTGCCAGTTTGGCTATGAATTCAGTAATAAATGGGCCTTGAGCATCTAAGCGAACCTCACTTAGTAAAAGCTTAGACCTGAAAGATTAAAAGTTAACCTAACCTTATCACATGCCGAGCTCTGAAGCAAATGAGTTGACAGCACTCGGCTGTTTTGCAAGAGAGCTCAGTCCCGCAGAGGATGCGGAATTTACGCCTATTTGTCTTAGGCTGGCAACTGTTCCCAAGAGCAAAGTAATGCTTCTCTGAAACAAAAATCGTGTTTGTGCTATATTTTCTTCTGCTATCTGAAATTATTCCCTGGATGATTTTCTTCCTTCGCCCACACCTCCTTTACCCCCACTAACACTTTGTCTAACTCTTGGCAGATTTTCAATGTAAATATTTCTAGTCCTTGAAGGAATTTACATAAAGTCCAATCGCTTTGCAAAGGAGAAATGCATGAAGCTGTCATAGCTCCTTGGTGACACTTTAGGAGGACTCAACACTGCATTCAAGGGACCAAGAACGGGAACGTTTTCACCTCCTCTATAAGTATGCTCTGCCATTCACCAAACAACGCCAGTTTAAGAGTGGGTTTTAAGTTTCAAAGCTTTTGAACACCATTCTGAAATAATGGTCTGAAACACATTTTTACTCACAGTGTTCAACAGGCTTGTAGTAGTCACATTTTTTCAAATTTTAGCAGTTTTTGGAAGCACCTTGGCTGTACATTAATGCTCTGGGGGCCACCGTGGCTGAGTCTGAAAACGTCTTTCCTGGAGGAGATGATCTAAGTTAGCACAAACTGGCATCATTTTATTAACATTTGTGAACTCCTGCTCATTGACTACATATGAGAACCTGGTCCCACTAAATGTTTAGCCAGTTTCTATAACTATGTTTTCTCCCCAGTTTCACCAACAAAAAAGACCGCTGGACTAGAAAATAGATCATAGCAACATCACAAAAAAGTTTCATATATTGAAATCAGTGGAAATCAGGACTTTAACACTGACATAAGTCATGGGGAAAAAGTTTTGTGTGAATCACAACACAACCATCACATAGACAGTGAAACTGAAAAATCGGATTAGAACAAAAATTCAATATTGTTCTAGCTTTTCAATTAAATGGAGTGCATAATTAATGCCATTACATTGCAAGGCTAACTTTCTTGACAAAGGAAAATCAATCCGGTCCTGAGGGCCTTTAAGTAATACTCCTAGAAGAAGAATTATCAGTTGTCTTTCATATGCAAAAATCAAGAAAATTTCTGTTTAGGTTGACAAGGAAAGACCCACCAAAAGAAAAAAAATCATCTTTCTCCCAAATCCGAAATTCCCCAATTCGTTGAGGGCAGAATTGTCATCCCTAATAACAAGTGGAAACCAGTCATCTTTCATCAGTGGAGCTAAATAATTACAAACATCGTTCAGGAAAACCAAATTCCCTGCTGTGTCTGGAGCTTTCTCCAAATCTATTATTTTGCTGACTATTCAAGCTGTATTTGACATCAATTATCACAGCAGACAGAAACAAGGAATGAAAATACAGACAGCAGTACTCCTGAAATTATCTCTATTGAAATTATTTAAAACACATTCAGTGTAATAAGACATCTATTGTAAAAATTGTTGCAAAAGAGCAGCATAATTCATGCACAGTCTAACACAGACCAACCCATTTCTTAAGTACCACAGTACATTTTTTCCTTTGTAAGTTTATTAATTAGAAATCTCCTTGAGCATTCAGTTCATGCAATTCTCTACCTTATAGCCACAGACTATGAAAGGAAAGCGTCCACTGTGCACAAGTGCATTGAAAAAAACATTAGATCTTATGGAGGCTTTTTGTACCACCCTGTAACTCATGGAATAACGATCTCTCCAATGCATGGCGAATAGGCCTTCTGATGCTTTACACCACCTCTCCCCTTCCTCCTATTTACACACAGTGGGAGTCCTGAGGTAGCTCAAAGTAAAATCTCCAGACTTTTGGTAGTATCACCAGTTATTACATCATTACACTGAACAAGAAGATTTAGCCATACACTACAGGATTAATTTATTTTACAGCTCTTCAGTTAGCATGAATGCAAAATAATGAAGTTAATGACTTTTCACTAGATGATAAACGTGCATCTAGGGATTAATTCCACCCTAAATCCTAACGTGATCTGTCAAAGTACATTTCATCAGCCCAACCACCTAAGTTCTTCCTACAGTGCACCATATATAATATAAATACAAGGAGTGGTTTAATTCTAGGATGAAAGAATTGTGTCTTCCTTCTACCAGAGTGCTCAGACTTCGTTAAAGCCCCGCATTACCTGGCATAGCACTCCAGGTCTTGCCTATTTGACAGTAATATGGAGTTTAATATTAACGTTAAGAATACATATAAATAGCAGGCTATAAGATGACTAAATCATGATAGAGAGATATATATAGATACAGATACAGCAAGACAAAGAAAAAACTAATTACCAGTTTACTAGATTAGACTTGCTGCAACTAAACCTGAGAATTTTTTTCAACCAATATTGGAAATACTTATCTATTTTTTTGTCTGAAATCAGCCACTAGCTTTTTTACTAAAAATATCTGTGCCTCTGAACATTACTCTCTACACTTATCTTTATAAGGTTTTCCAAACTGATCTCTATATAAAGCATATTCTATACCCCACTGCGTTAGCTATATGCAGAAAACATATATAGGGCTTATATATGTTATATATCTTATACGGCTCAATCCTATAAAAACAAATAAATGCAAAACATCAAAATCCAATAATGTGAGGAAAATAATTCTCAAAGAAAAAAGGGCTTAGAACATTAAAAACCTGGGGAAAACAGAAAGAAATTAAAAAGGAGGATGTGAGGAATTATTTCTTTTAAAAGAACAGGTTAATATTCTGAATTAGAACTTTAAATTATCCAGCCTTCATTTACTGCAAATTAATTACATTTCTTTCTATTTCATTTTATTTGTTCATGGGATTTGTCTGTTTACAACTTTCACATCTCTCTCTCCTTGTTTAGCACTAATACCCAACACCAGCAAAGCACTCAGCTATGTGCTTGATTCAAATCACATGAGTAATCCCTGTAAAACACGTTGCTACATTCTTTGCTCTCTCTCCTAAACTGTGTTGCCCCAGTTGTCATACTGAAAGTGTTATCATATAAGCCCTGCCTTCGTCTAGAGTGCACTTTCCCCTTCAAAGCATATGTTAGTCATTAAATGATAGCTTGAATAGATCAAGATTACTGAAATTTATTGCGAGTCGCTGCAGAGGAGGAAGGTATGCAGAGCTAGCTTCAGGGTGAGTCACTGAAACGCAGTTCCTCTTGGCTGGCTCTGTCCGATAGGAATCTTGTTGCTGACCCAGCTTGTGTTAGCCTCTTAAATTGGGAAGGACTTTACTTTTTTTTTTTAACAAAAAAAAAAAAAAAAAAGGGAAAATCCTGCCTTAGCAGCTGCACATTTTCTGCTAGAAAAACAACTCCAAGTTTCTATTACTAGCTGTTAATATCATTATCTATCAGTTCTGTTGCAGAGCACAAGGAGTTCAGTTAAAATGCCGAGTGTAACAAGCAATGGGGAGGGAAACAATCAAAACCAGAAATTTACTATCCACAGATTTCTCTAAAGTAGGACTCCTCTGTTATTTCCGAGCTAAAAATAACGCTGTTTCCTAAGCCAAACTTTTTATTTATATTGTGCAAACCAAATACAAGCACTGTTTTAGAGTGGCGATGTTACCGTAAGAGAGCCTACACTTAGCCATACTGCTGCCCTGTAATAAGCATGCTCCCAGCCACAATGCAGTATCAGGTGACTTCGGGTTTGCTTTAGAAGAAACACCAGTGTGGAAAGGCAAAGGCAGATCACGCTCACCACTGCTGAGCAGGTGCCTTATTCTTCCATTGCTGGTTAAATGCAGCAACCCAGGAGCATAATAAAAAGAGTAGATTTCTTCCAAAATCAATTTGCATGCAGTAGACTTGTAGAGTTTTGCAATTCCTCTTCGTACTAACTATAAATTCATTCCATTTGGAAACTTCACCACCAGAACAGCAAAGTTAAAGACAACTTTTCAACCCTTATTGTCACAAACTAAGTTTTTCAGTTCCACAAAACCATACTGAACTCCTTTGCATCGGTAGTGTCTCGTGTGTGTAATGCGCCAATATGCAGCTTACAAAAATTCCTAGTCAGATCCCTCGTCACTGCAGGCCAACATAGATGAGCTTCATGTTCAAAAGCCCTAAATGTTCTATAATTTAGAAGTACATCCATATGAATAAGTTACTATGCATACCCTTCTAGATCTTACGCTCTTTTGGACACACATGCCTGCAAAAAAATTTAAAAAGTGATTCAAGGGATTGAAAAAAAATATAGCATGGTCTTTCCACAGCAATGTTCTAAACCAGAGTATGTGCAGAGGACCTTCTTCTTTCCTAAACATGTTCCATCTTCACAACAGTTAACCTTTCATTACCTTATCATTTTTGGTACATTTTTGCATATGTTTCCAAGGCAGCAGAATATAAATCAGAAAGACAAAAATAGATTTAGTGTATTTACCATTTTCTGGACTGTCAGTCGTTTATATGTATTTAAATATTGGTCATTCGTGCCATATAAATCATTCCTGCAAGCTTAAGAGGTTTCACAGAGACATGGGCAGACATGCCAGAAGTCTAAAGAACTTGAATACAAGCATGTGATAATGTCTTGGATTGGCAAGCAAGAAACATGAACCCACAATCTAATAGGCCAAAGAGCACGAGCAAAGAGTTCAAACTACACACAATTAGTAAAAGTAGCTTAACTCCCTCAATACTTAATGCTAATGTTTTGATGTCACTACCAGCACAACTGTTATAGCAAAGTATTGCAAGGAGAACGTACAACAGGTTATTCAGATCCCACACTACTGAAAGCAATAAAAAATAAATTAGATTAAATAAACATAGAGTTGCAGATGACACTGCAGCTGAAATAGCTAGTAAGAAATTTTCTAGTGAACTTTCTACTTGTTATTTACTTAATATAACTGCTGACAGAACTTCACATTTTCAGAAATTATTTGTACAGAGGACCTTTGCTGTATTCCTCAAATATAGGCCCACTACTTAACTGCGAGGATTCATCCTGTGCAACAAGTGGTATCATGGCAATTCTGCCTCTCGCATATGCACATAGGATGTTAGAGACAGAAAACTGGCTTAAGAGCAATTCTCAGTACTTAGGCACATGGTCTACTCTGATTTAATTCCTGCCATATGTGAAAATGTAGTAAAAATAATATGATTGCAAGTAGTTCAGGAAAATCTAGGTACTAAAAACTTGTCAGTGTGAGACTTTCAGTAAGAACCCAGACAATGTACCATGTGATACAGCTGAAATGAAAAAGATCAAACTGTAACAAACCAAGGAAAACAGAGAACACATTCCTTAAACTTCTCTCCAGCACAGTAATTTATCTGGAACCTAGTTACATGGATCTGGAAGACAAACTGAGTTGAACCTGCCTAGAGTTAAATCAATGCATCCAGAGGATCTGAAAAGTCCTTTCTCTTTTTGCTATTACGTGGATTATTCAAGATATTACTAATGGAGAGATAAGAATGCATTAACATTAGATTTCTACTCACTAAAAAACAGTGGCTTTAAGTACAATCAACAGACAAACTACCTGAAACAAATAGATTCTGTGTTCTCTTCAAATTGTTAGGAATAATGAAGAATGGAGTTGTACCAGCCTGAACACCACGTTAGATCACCGTTAGAGTGAGGACTGAAAGCTTGGCCCCATGGGAGTCAGCAGTTCTACCATAGATTGTAATTAAACCAGAACCTTACCCTTTGTATTTAATGTATCTCTCTACAAAACAGTTTTGAAAATATACTCTCTCCAAGTATCTGACTCCAGTGAATTTGAAATTCTCAAATCATCAAAACTATTTCTGACCTTTTTTAAAAAAATAATAATAATTTGGGTATTTTGAATCTAAATCCAGCTTTTTGTGATTTCAAATTCTACAGTTTGCCTCTGCCACTTCAAAACAGCTTGACCCCATCAAGAGAGATTTTACAGGATCCATTCTCACAGAGGGGATTAAGGGCTGGTAGTATGTTATTCTTACTTTTCTATTTAAAATTTTAAACATCAAGGTTATTAACATCTGCATGTTGGCCACTTCCCCGCTGCAGTAACTTTTTTTCATAAGATTTAAGTACATATATATTTGTATTAACATTGTGCAAAGAAACAATGTTTTATAGCAGAAACCCTGACAGTTCATTAAACGTAGCACAAGCAGCTGGAACTGCTGCAATAAGCCGTCACCACATGCAAGGATGTTTTGAGGATGTAGTCACTGATGAGGAACTTAAACAAGAAGAACTGAACTGAATTTAGAAACTGTGTTCATGGCTGGGACAGAACTCTACATCACTGTACCAGATTTGATCATGTCAAATATAAACCCCGCAATTTTCTCTTCTCCTCCTGTAACAAATGTTCAATCAAAGACAGAGTGTGAAGTAGCACGAGATGCCACAGTTCTGTAAAATAGGATAACTCTGGAATTCCGTTCTGGGTTTATAAGTCAGTAAGACTTTTTCAAAGTTTATTGCTTGGTATTGTCTGACCTCCAACTGCTGATGCACTGTCACTTGCAAGCAGAAGTTTGAAAGAGAAAAAGCAGAAGCTTTTTGCTGTAGATTGATAACACTTGGTTCCAGTCACCACTGGTTATTTTCTTTAGGAAAGAGGTAATTTTATAGATACTAAGTGGAACCTGACATATAAAATTACCCACACACCCAAAGAATAAAAGTCAGCAACTAAACTTAAAATTGAAAGGAAACTTTACTTCTACACTTCCAAAAATATTCAACCACTTATGATGCTCTCGGTCCTGTTACAATAGCCACCTCAAAGGCAAAGGACTCATTTATAAAGAGGAATTGTTTCATGAAAAATGAGTGATAACGCACGGAAAGTATTGTGCCTCCAAAGGCTTAAGTCTGCTCTGATGTGGAAATTAAACCTTCTATGCATTACAACTTATTCCAATGTAATCCTGATTCTTGCAATTGGTAATCTTCAATGGGCATAATGAAAATCTCCTTTTTTTTTGTTACTGTGCCTTTCTCAGCTTTTAGAATGGATTTCTGTGAGAAAATAAGTCCTGGGATGTTTCCGTTAATAACATTTACTATACAGAACTATTGCTGTATTTTTAAGACATGCTGTATATCATCTTAATGAATATTGGTATTTTAAGGTTGCCCAGGGGCAAAAAAATTAGATGCAACTATGTTCATTTCTCATTTGAACTCAATGGATTTTCTGTATTCTTTATAGCAAGGATTTAACTTCTGTAACAAAGTGCAGAACTTTGCATTGATTTTTAAATTACAAGCTTTATTATTATTTTTTCCTTTTGCTTCATTGTGGTGCACTCTGTAAGTCACAGTTTTAATTGTATTTTATTCAAATTATTCTGGCAAAGTCCACCCAATAAAAAATTATACCTTTGTTCTGCAGAGGTGGGCAGAAGTCATTGGTTTTCCTCGATCAATATATGAATTAGTCAACACTTAACTTGCCATAAAAATAAATTGGCTCCACATTGATTTGTCTCTCTCGTGGTAGCACTAATATTTGTGTACAAATGGAAATTGGTTCTTCTCTCATTTTATTTTCCTATCAGTAATGACGTTAAACAAACCTCGGGATATGGCACACTGCTAGCCAGGCAAAAGACAGCAGAGAGAAAGCTGTTGTTCAGGTTCCTTTTAGAGGCAAAAGTCCCTTTGCCTCATTAAAAGCTCAATGAAAGTGTTCCTTAACCTTACCTCTGTCTCCCTGAACTGCAAGAGGAGCCAGCACTTTTTTATAATGGGAGCAGAGTTAAGAGGAGGTCTAGCTTTTCCCTGTGCCCCAAAGGAGTACCCCAAGAGAGCACTTCCCAGACGCGCAGGCTGCACTTACAATAATGAATGCTGATGCTTTCATGGGTCTCCTGGTTCTGGAGATTTAAGAAAGTCACATAACACATAACTGGAAAAACTGATAAAGCTTCATTGACGAAGCGCTAGTGAGGAGCTTAGAGGAAGCAGGTCACTATGGGGTTCTGGTGGGAAGCATTCATTACACAAAATAGAAGAGCAGAGGCAGACAACTGATCGAGAGAGAGTTGGTCAAAAAATTAGGAAAGAAGCAGCTTGATTCAGTGTAATAAAATGGCAGGAAAGATTAATGCTTCACAGTGAGGCAGAAAAATTGCCAACCACTACGTTTGTTAAAATTAATCACATGGAGCAAAAGAATGAGCTGGAACAATGCTAAATTAGTCCTAACTTGGTAGTATCTTAGTAAAAGACCATTTTTTCCCCAGAATCAAACAAATCTTTAAAATGGCATTTGCATTAAATATATTTGTGAGAAATCTAATATTACAGCCTTTCTCTGACAGTTTTTCAGGTGAGCTATAGAAAGAAAACAGGAAGTATAGCGAGAGCAAGCTCTTCGCATTCTTTGCACAGGTTTCTGTTGACTGGAAAAACTGTATCAGGACAAACATTGAATCAACAGTATAAAATATTTAATGACATTTAAAATCCCAGTATTAATAAAACAGCTTAACAGAGTGACAACAATAGATCTGAGTCTGCAGTGTCACAAATACTGCTGTTTCTCTCTCATCTTCATCTAAGCAGCGAGAAGGAAGAGACAGTCATTAAAAAGATCCATGAATGTAATTCTTCAATATGTAACAAGTCTCAAGCAAAAAGGCCCTCAATGATCCCCAAACATCACTAGAAAAGCTATCTTATATCTACAGAGAAGGAAAATGATAATTCCTTTTCACTCCTGGCTATGTCACTGTATTATAGAAGTGGACACTGTGGATAGAAAGAGCGGCGGCAGAAAGAGCAGAGCCTCAGAATGGCAGAAAGAATAACACACTTAAAATTAACTTCTTTGTATAAGAATATAAAATGATTGAGTCTTCTTGCAAAACAATCTTTCTAAAGCTGATAATATTTTCATAAGATAAAAGAAAAAGAGTAACAGAAAGAAACTGTCTCAGGGATTGTGCAACAAAAACTTATTAGAATAGTGACAAAACAAAAATAATGCTATAAGATATAAACCATACATGTCTATCCTATCCACAGGGAGTATTTACTACTTAAAAAGAATTAAGCAAATAATATTTTTATCCTGTGAAAAATTGGGATGACTTATTTATCCTGATTCATGAGAATTTCTATTTTAAGTCAGAAAACCATTTTCCACTAATGGAAGCTTGACCAGAAAATTTTCTGCCTGCTCTACTGGTAGAAAGAATGTCAACCAGCAGTATTGGTCCCATGAGAATCCAGCTGCCAGCCTGAACATCAAGGCCTAATGGCTGTAATTACTGATGTCCTCTTCTTACGTCCTCTCCGATGGAGGTGAGTCTGTAGTCTAGTCTCCCTCGTCCTTGTACCCATGAAATTAACAGTGTATGTGTTAACTATGAGGGGACTTCACAACTCCTGTGCTCCACAGCACCAGGTTAGCCTCCAGCCCATCCCCTAGGCTGGGCACCCATCTCTTCTGTGCCCTTGGTGCCCACTGCCCCATAGTGCTCTCTACAAAAGGAACCATTAATGTGTCATTTATAAATACTCCCTGCATGCACATCTAATTGATTAAATATTAACATCAGTTTGTATTGTCTCATGTTTCAAAAAGAAAGAGAAATTTAATCATCTCACAAGCCCCTAAAAGCTACATTAAAAATGCAGACAATTCCAGAGAAACCCAGAGAACCCTTGCCTAAGAGAAGATTTAACTAACAGTTACTTAGGCTGTGGAATGAATCAAAACTTCACAGAGCATTTATCAAGAGGTGATATTCAGTTCACAGACATTCTCATTGTAATCATTTCCTAAAATAGACATATTTTATTTTATTCCCTTTTTTTTTTCTGTTGCTCAATGATTGGCATTTTTCCTATATACACGAGAAGAAAAAGAATTGAAGTTTTATTACACTGTGCCAAGCATCACTACAAACAAACCTTATTCTCCTTTCACTCTTCTCATTTTTCTACTTATGCAATCCAGTAGATTCCACTGGAGTAGCTACAACTAAATCAGATCAACTGAATGATTCTGTGATTCTATGAAAAAAGTCAGACTCAAACTTAAATTTTAATAGAAAAAAACTATTTGTTTGAACTTTTTATTTTTTACTTTGTTTTTCTTATTATTTCCCTCTCTGTTAAACCGAGAACATTATGTGGAACAAACAGGAAACTATAAGAATGAGATTGGTATCCACATCAAATGTTTCCTTATTATAAGCAAGCAAGCAGTATTGTAATGGATGAAACAGGTTTTTAAGCCAGATTTTATGCTCTTGCTTTAGTCATTATACTCAAGCATAAACTTACATAAATAGCTTGACTGTTATTCTTTATTTTAAATTACGTACTTTAACACAGTGATCATGCAGCCAGAAATTCTTTCACATTTTAAATTCTGCTTTTACTTCACGAGTGATCATACTCAACCGAATGACAGAGTGTGAAGTAATATGTAATATGATAGAAAGGACCTGCGCTACTATCCTATGAAAGGTTCCTGACAGGCAGTTATTTCCTGATCTGCTTAAGTAACTTCATTTAAATTTTCTTGTGTAAATTTTCTTGAGTAGTATACCTAAGTAAATTGTCTAAATTTATATCGTTTAAAATTATTCAATGGAATTCACTGGAGCTTTTAAAAAATCTACAGCAGTGTAAAAGAGAACAGATTTGGCCCACTGTTGCCTTACTTGTCCTTAACTGGAAATTATCATCTATCAATCCTCTCCTTGGTTTGAAACATACCCACTAATTAACAGCCAGAAGGGAAAATATATTCCCAAAGCCATAGGTGTCATAAGCACTCAAATTTAATGTATATTCCTATCAAATTCAACGTTTATACGACTTCAGCAGAGCTGCACACATTCAACTCACAACTTCTTACTACGTATCTTCCCCACAGACAAATATTCAGTGTATTTCCATCCACTCTATATTTTTATTTCTAGAGATTACTCACAGAATTTGGAATCCATGTAATAAGGTACCCAGACATATTTAGATTGGTTCTGTTGCTCACTGATTAATAGCTTTTCTTAGCAAATTCACAGCAACAATAAAAAAAAATCCAAGGAAGGTGGAGCAGAAAACTAGATATATTCCCCATTGCGCATATCTCAAGTTACTGCTTTATTAATTCTCTTTACAAACTTTTACAACTAGTTCTCCTTTTAAACACCTATTCCAACTCTAGATTACACCCTTCCTCTGGGAAAACTATATAAATATGGCAAACAAAAATTTCAATTAAAGAAATATTTTATGATATCAAAACAGATTTTCTGCTTCAACACGTTTGTTGATTCTAGAATTGTATGGTATTTGAAAGTTTTTAGCATTTAGATTTTTTACATGTGATTTGGAATTTTAAAAGGAAGTTTAGAAACCAAGGTAGGAGATACACAAAGTGCTTCACCATCAGATAATACTGAAGTTAGGTTCTGGAAGGACAGAAAATATCTCACACAGTTGCGTTGAATTTTGATTTGAATAACTTTGGGTATTTAGTCCAGCATGGGACCAGTCTCTAATTCAAGTCCACAAATGGTTCATGGGTAAAAAACGCAATGAGATTATGAATTTTCTACGTGTACTTGTAGAGGAAAGCTTCATTATGTCTCTTAAACTTCTCAGTGAAGTAACAGGATGGTACCAGTTAATAAAATGTAAAAGCCAGACACAGATTACTACTGGGGTGAGTAAGCAAGCGGGTGAAAAGTTCCCTGCCTTTCAGAGGGCTGCGCCTTGTGCTTTATCCATCTCCATTCAGGGTTGTATGGGTAACAGCAAGATCTAGCACATTTATTATCCCAGTACAGTTTATTGAACCCCAGAACAGTTTAAGATTGTGCTCACTACACATTTAGAAATATTTCCAATATTTCCCCCCTTGCAATTAAAATTATCAGAACTTTAAACACTAATGCATTGACACCTCTTTACTGACTGATTTCAGACAGCACTAAGCTACTTTTTCAATGCTGTTAACACAATGGAATAAGTTTCCCCACTTCCTGTGAGGATTTGAAAAAATAAAATAAATTTTTAAAAAACCCAAACAAACAAAAACACAGACACACAAAAAATCCCACCAAACACCAAAACCAGGTCACACCTGAACATTTGTTAGGAGGATTAGTAAGACCTGAACACTCCCCAAAATGGAAGTAACTGTAGAAATATTATGGTAGATAATAGATGGTTGCCTGTGAATGCATTGCCAATTAGCAATAAGAGCTCTGGAAGAGCACAGTATAAAGCACACATTGCTCTAGGTAGAGCCTGAAACTCCCAATCAACCTGTATCTGTCATACAGTATGTTAAGACAGACATGTTCATACCACTTTCTCATGGTTTCTGCCAACTGAAACAGAGAAAGTGACAGATGATAAATGTAAAATTTCTATCTGTATACTGAGATCGCAGTGATCTACATAGTGAAAGTCAACAGGCATAAAGGAAAATACACAAGTTTGTTTAACAGCCTGCAAGTAAATCATCATATTGAAGCATGAGGAGGTACCTGAATAAAGAAAGCAAAGTACATTTTATAAATGATCTACACAAAATACCTGTTCTAAAAAGCCACTAGGGACATTCAGGAGAGTCCTTAGTTTGAAAAACTGTCAGCAAAACAACACTTTTCATTTCTATACCTTAGGGTTTTTTCATATATGTTTTCTGTAGCCTACTCCATCTTTATCAGAAGCCCAACAGGAAGATAAACTGGTTTGAAAAAAGCCGTTAAAAGAAAAATATGATAAAATATTCAGAAGAATATCTAAGATGTTTTCTAGGAAACCCAACTATTCTCCATTTCACTGACAAGACAAAAAGAGATGCCTTTTTCTTCAAGACCAAACAAAACCAGCTATTTTTCCAGTTTCTTGCTGAAATACACTAATTTGGTGAAACTGAAATGTCTTAGACAAACTGATCAATTTTAATAAAACGTGCCTCAAAATTTTCTCACATTCTTATATTTCTTGTCTCTTGTTTCTCAGATTCAAAATGCTCTGCTCTCTAGAAAGGGCAGCTCACGCTAGAATAGGGATTTGAACCAGCTCCACTTCTGTCCCAGAAGATGTTCTGGCAATCATACTTGCATTTGCCCTTGGAGGAGTTCCTTCTCTGGGTTTATACATGAGAACATTCAAAACACCTCAGTTATCTCAGTGTGGATTAAGACCAAAAAGCAAAAACCATGAGTGAATTCTTGGTTTTGACAGCTCTAATGAGAAAGCAGTAATTCATATCATCCTATTCTAGATTGCACAAACACATCCATAGAACGATACATACAGAAAGGCCTGAAATTATACTTGTCATTTCACCTTCTTTTTTCAACATGTGCACTAACCAGCCTGTTGCAGTGATGGAAACAGAAATCATTGAAGCATAATGGTTGGAAAAACATAATGCCGTAGTCAAAAATGCCATCTGAATTGCTACTAAAAATGCCCACAAAAATTACAAGACAAGCACAAAGTAGTCTTCACAGACACCAAAGTTCTGGACAGCCCTGACAATAGCTTGCATTTCACTTACCAATTTGTGGGTGAGCTGGATGGTAATAAGAGGAGATCCTGACAGATTGCGGGACAACTTGGGCAGGGGTTCCACTTTGATAGAGATAAGATAACTGGTTGCTGAGATCATGTAACCTTTGTAGGCAGCAGCTTCAGCAATCCTTGGGAAGAAACAGATATATTAAGGAAGTAGAACAACAACGTTTTTTTGTTCACCCACAACACCCAAACCAACAGGCACACAGGAAGTCCTTTTTCTATTCAAGTCAATTAATTCCTATAGGGGAGCAAGATCTGGCCCCAAAAGTTCCTACAGGACTAGAAACAACAGCTACAAAGTATAGGGACGTTAGGAGACTTGGTATCATCAGTATTCCTTCATTCTGCTCCTCTTTTGCAAAGGTTTACAAGCCTTGCTTGAAAGTGCTTTAGATAATGAGAATCCTACCAAGTGATCTAAAAATAAACTAAGCAAAGCAATCTAAGTGAGGAGAAAACTTGGGGGATTTCAGGTTGTCTAATTAAACATACATATAAGTGTGTAAGACACATATTACTTAGATATAATGCATGTAAAAATATACGTAGGAATATATTTAGAAGTAACTTATAGCTTTAATTTGAAAAATGGATTCTGTCCAGTTAGGTTTGTTAGAGAGTAGCTCAGGTCACAAACAGCTGAACCGGACTAAACATCTGATTAGTCCAGGTAATGATTTTTTTCTAGGCTGAAGTAACTCTTTTATTTCTGCTTTCAGCTAAAACCTATTACTTGACATTTTTGCACACTTAGGAGTAACTAAGATCCATTTGGCTGTAGGGTAAAGTTTTTACACCATCAGTAACAAACTGTGCAGGAGTAAAATGGTCTCTGTCATCCAACTCCAGTATGTGAATGAATGGCATTCACCATGAGAAACATGAGCCATGGTGAATTAACCATCAGTGTGGGTTTCCAAACATAGCACATCATTGGAAAGAACCAATTTACACAGCACATTAAAAAAAAAAACCATCTTATTTACATCTGCCACCTGTTTGCAATGGTTTCTTGTTTTTCATTCAGGGGGGGAAAAAAAGCATCAGACATTAAAATAACTTCATTCAGTCCCTCAGTAAGGTCAAATAAAACGGAACTCAGAGCACAACCGCAAGCACTGGTCCTTAGTGCTGGCCACAGAAAAACATCAGTATCAGAGATTACTTCTGCTCCCAGTAACCAGCATGTGATTCCAATTTGTTAATCTTAGGGCAAAATTTGCAACTCTGATATGAAAAGTTTAGAGAAGGACTTGTAATATTAAGACTACTCTCTGACATTTTGAGATTTCTCCTACACAAATTAACAGGATGGACATTTTTTCCACACTCATTATCTCCCATTTTAACTTTAAAAAGGTAGATGAATTTTGAGGCGCGAAAAAACTTCAGCACAAGCAAGAAACAATATTTCTGTGTTTCATGTTTGCATACACAAGCCTTTTTTCACTGTGGCCTGGATGTTAGGTGGCAGTGGGTCTGTCAGCCGATCACCTTCAGTGAGATTGCTACAGCTTTACACAAACTGTATATAAGCAGGAGCAGAACTGGCCTCAAAACCTTTTTTTGTTTTGGGTTTTTTTTNCATTCCTTGTATTACTAGTTTTTTAGATGCTGTTTTGGACAGATCTGCATCTAGAATTTTATAGATGTGGTTCTGTAGTGCATTACATACTTCAAACAGTTCGAGTAGTTTAGATTAGTTATAGAACTCTAGGAGATGTTTCTTCTCCAGTGTCTTTGTGTTTCGCACTGCAGCAGGGCGAGATCCTCCCTTCTCAAAATCCTTCTCAAGATTCCTCCTTCTCAAAAATGAGGGATAAAAATACATACAACTTGGTGGAACAGGAATGAGTCTCC
>VXBO01007146.1:769653-832241 GCA_013400135.1 Rhinoptilus africanus
CGATCACCTTCAGTGAGATTGCTACAGCTTTACACAAACTGTATATAAGCAGGAGCAGAACTGGCCTCAAAACCTTTTTTTGTTTTGGGTTTTTTTTTTAAAGAATCAAAACTAACTCCCCTTAGAAACTGCTATTTACGTAGTCTGAAAATAGAAGTCATCTGTCTGTACAGCACAAAAGCTCCAAGAGTTTTGGTTTTAGCTTTCCACCACAAAGGAAAGAAAAAATGCCCTTCAGAAGAAAATGGACAGGCTTCAAATTACAGGTGTTCAAGTATCCCAGTGCTNTTTCTGTTCCACAAAGTTCAGAGAATGTTCACGAAGATGACATAACTTTTATTTTGCTATATCAGAGCCCCAGAAGCTGTAGACTCCATGACAATGCACTAGAACACCGTGTTTTGACATGCAGCATCTTTAGTCATATTGTGTTTGCTAAACTTTGAACTAAGTCAAGACCACATTCATTCTCATTCTCTCTTTGAGAATTTGAGATTATAGCTTATTATCTTAATAAATTGCACTGATACTCCTGTTTGAAAAACATAAGCTGTCATAAATTATTGCCTCTATTTCTTCATGTCAGAAAGAAATATTGCACGTTAATGAGATGGTTCTTTTACAGTCACCTACTAAGTTCCTTTTTTTTGAGGGCAAGGTAAACAGCAGCACAAGTTGCTACTTGGTTAAAAAATGCTATTTAGTACTAGCTATGTGATTATCTCAGTGTGATTAGTCTGGTCATAAACCATGATTTTTTTTACCCTGAAGATCACAAGTGAGTTCCCATGATCATGACTTTCCGTGTAGCTGTATGCAAAGAAAGGGAGGCAATCTCTGACATTCATGACAGCTGAGATGCTGCGTCTTTCCTTCTGCTGTCATAAACAACACACAAAGTCAGATTGGAAAAGACTGAGAAAAAGTGTAAACTAATCTATGTACCCCAGTATAGATGAAATAAAAACATAAAGTCATACTAGATTAAAAGGAAAGTGTAATGATTTACAAGAATGGCCTTGCAAAATTCCCGCGGGAACTGTATTGCTGAGAGGAATACAGCTCTGCATTTACTTTATCTTATCTCCTAATGATTTCATTGATGCAGCATATAAAACAAAGTCTTTTAAGCATTGCCTTGTCTCCTGGTGTAAAATTACCTTACTGGTTTCTAGGATTAGGATTCAGATTTTATCTAAAGAAGGATGTTATGTTATCTTTCTTGTTTCATTTAAGTGCAAGCTTTATCTTTATATGTGTCGGGAGAAAAGATGTAATTTCCTTTTATGAGACAGATTAAAATTATGAAATCCTAATACCAGATATGATGAATGGAAGGAGAAAACAAAGAAAGACAAACATGTCGCTATGGAAATCTATTTTACTACAACATAAAGTAAAACTTCTAATGTAAGCTTTAATCTCTCTCTAGTTAATGGCTACGTGTCCTCAATATTGCAGAATCAGGATTACAGCTCATAATTTTTTTACAGTTGATAATAATATGACTGTTGTAAAGTATATCACTAAGGTAATAAACAAGCTGTTACAGCATTAGAGGTCTGAGATACTTACTTGGTATCCATAGGGTTGATATTATGAAAGAAATAATGCATGTTATGGTAAAGCAGGCCGACAATGGTAATCCAAGCTGTGAAAAGGGAACAGGAGTTATTGCTCAGAGCAAGAGTTGTAAGCAAGAGACATTTCTATCCTAGACCAGAAACTCTGTGTTAATTAAAAGCCCTGACTTCTGTAAACTTTCATTTCTTTGCTTTCACAGATTTCTGATTATTCTATTAAGTATGTGAAAAAGTATGAACACCATGCAGTAAGGCATGGGAGACAGATATGAAAAGTAAAGATGCCTGCCCTGTGCACCTGTACTTCCAAAATAAGTTGTTAAAGTAAGCAGTTGTCAGATATAAACCCCCCACCTAGTATCAGAAAGGGTCGCATGACATACCAGAGTCAATATCTCAATGGTAGCTACAGTAATCTCAAGGCTCTTTCACTACCTCTGTTAACTGGCAATTTGTGAAACTCAAACACAGGCAACCGTTTTCCACTTTGGTTCTCTGTTTGCTGCCTGCATTCCAAGTATTTATGGGTTCTCCAGCATCTAAGTGAAGACACAGATGCGTATTTTTTAAGTGTCAGCCACACAGATGTCTTTCACTATCCCTTTTGTTAGGTTCCAACTATTTATATTGTCAGCTGTTTGAGGTGGAATAATAAATTTTTAAGTTAGCTCATTTGGACAGTGTAGAAGTGTGGCCTGAAGGATGAAAATACTCAGAAGCGAACTTTAGCTGGAAAACAAGTTAAACATTTAATGGGCTGGATCATTTCAGGATACCAAGCATAATAATGTTCTGAACAAAAAAAAAAAAAAAATCTGCATGGTGAGAGACTTTGTAAGTGGGAAAGGGAAAAAAGTCCTTTCACATGCTATTTTTGGCATTATAAATTGGTTTGCAATTACAGTTATTCAAGCCTCAGAGCACTTGCAGTGAAGTCTCCAGCCAGAGCCCCCTGCCAGTGCAAAGAAACAAAGCTGTCATCACAAATCAGGTAGACAGTTCAGTAATTATTAGAGTCTTTCTCACTGCAGGTTATCTGCAGCTGACTTCGCACTTTATGAATAAGGGACCAATCCTCCTTCAACAGAGGCAACAGCGAAAGGTCTCCGGGTGTGTAAATTCCATGGGTTGCAATTTAGGGCACATAGGTCAGATTTTAAGATGCAGGGAGATGTTTTTGTAAATAGGTTCCTCCAGTCCCTGATTAAAACATGGATAATTAACTTCAAACACTCTTATTTTAGAGTCCTGACTAAAGCTTTAGGTTTTGCCATACCTTGCTTTTGAGATTATTAAAATTTTAGCCTAGGTATGGATTTCTGAGTTCTGCCTTGTTGCCTGGCTGTAGTTTACATCTTCATTCTGTTTCTGTAGCTGGTATTGCTTAAAACTGTAATTTTATGGCTTAATTTCATACAACATTTTAAGAGTGATTTCGCATGAAGGGATAAGCAATACCTGATCTGGCATCCTGGAATTTCTTAAAAATAACCAGTTCACATGATTAAGAATAATTTATGGAAGTATGGCTTCTCTGATATAAAAAGATGTCAAAATTAAATTCCTTCAGTCTCTGTGGCCTAGCTCTATTATTCAAAAATTAATTCAAGTAATATGAAAATTCCACCACATTAATCATTTGACAGGAGAACTGCTGCTTCTTTAGAGCCAGTATGATCAATGATGATCAATCTGGTTTCTTGGAAAAATAAAGCAAACCAGAAACTGCTTTCAAGCAAAATAATTTTTGGATACCCTGTTTACATGACTCTGGTCCTCCCTTTAAATATTTTCTTACCTTTTTCATGAAAAGCTTCACTGGGAATGGAAATATAACTCTGTCCTCGAGATGGGAATCGATAGTGGGACAAATTCAGAGTCTGAGGATGCATTTTGACCAAGCTGTAATCTGTGCAATAACCCAAACAAAAATATGATAAAATCAATACAACCTTCTTGACTATGTAACTAGACTTCCCCAATAGCTATTGCACGTCTCGAATTTAAACCCCCTGATGTTTGCAGAAAATATAGTAAATTCCCTGAGTATAAAATTGCCTTTTATATCTGACTCCTTACCGTTAATATACCATGGATCACTTCACCCATGCTCAAATACTGATCCTACCAGGGCAAACAAAACACTCTTCCACTGACATTTGAAGGCATTATTTCAGACCTCCAGTGCTTTATTTGAGAATGCCAGTGTCCAAGAGAGTACACACAGTGATTAATGGCACTGGTGACTGCTCACATTATTTGTCCTCTCACACAGGACGGGTAAATTACCTTTGCTACCTGTAGCATCCAAAGACACAGATGAAATTAGGGTGCTAGGTTGCTGAACAATAGTAAAATAAAATTCTCCTAAAAGGTCAACACTATTCCTATTATCTGCAATATCTTGCAAAAACCTTGCAAAATTATGGTTTGTAACATGCAGACATCTGCAACTTCAAAGTGCTGCATAAGAGCTCTATGCCTTTTAACTGCCTATTAGTATAGTATTACTAGATTCATTTCATAGAATTCATATTCTAAAACCTTCTCCAAATAACCTCAGGGAGGTTCAAGTACAGTCAGAGCTGATTACCTCTGAATTAACTGCACAGTTGTCTTTCTACAACTGAAACACTGGTTTGATTTCCTCCTTCATGTTGACAAAGTGAAGGGCTGCAAGCGCAGAAGCATTTAGGACACACAGACAGTCTGTGCTAAATCCTACCTGCCACAGATGACGTGCCCTCAACTGTTAAAGGTAATGAGCTTTCGTCCAGATTGCGTGTCATGTGAGCCATCACACTGTCAATAGTTTGAATTAAACTTCCAAATACGTGAGCAGTCTGAGGGAAGAAGAAAGAGAAGGCTCTACAACAAAAGAAACTGCACTTCATAGCCCAAAATACCAAGGTACCATGTTAAATTCCTGTGTGACTCATCATTCAACTCACCATCGTCCAAAGTCAAATGTGACTTTCTCCACAACATTTTCCACATATAGCGGATAACGCGTTACACAAATTGATGCCACCCAGAGCCTGATCTTATAAAATAATGTTTTATAGAATGTCTCCAAATGACACTCTTCTCACACCAGAATTTGACAGTCAGTTATAGGCAGGATTCAGCAGAATGAGGACAAGAACCGAGCAAATTATTTTGACAATATATTAAGACTGGTATCAGATCTTTATTGGAATATAAGCAGATTCACTACTGTTTGGTCTTTCTATTACCTTTATTAAAAAGGTCCCGAGTACAAAGCTACTTTCAAAGCATTTATATGTCCCCTAGAAAACAACCTTCCATGTTGAAACTTGATCCGTGAAATCTCAGAGTGAATGCATGGTTCAATAAAGAAAGAATCTATTTTATCTGGAATCTATTTTCATCACAGATTATCAAGAATTTTAGGCTAAAAACTTAAATCAATTCAACATCTTTTTGTCTAAAAAGCATTTCAGGCTTCAGTGAGACCTTAGTTTACTTTAGCCTCTCTTTCTCTCAGTTTAAAAGCTTTCTGCTCCGAAATCTGTGCTCTCTTAAGATTCAAAACAAAAATCTTGGTTCCTCCTGCAAGTATTTCTCTGCACTCTAAAAGGTAGACTATAAGAGAAAGAACATTGATACAGGTTACTTTTCCCTATATTAGGTTTAATGTCTCTCAAAGCTTCACTTCACTGAACAGGTAAGCCCTACTGCATATTTCATGAGCATTGAAAAACATAAATCTACAAATCAAATATAAGCTTTTAAATATCAAAGCTCAGTGCTAAAAAGGGAGTGATTAAACACTAACTTTAGTGAAAATATCTGTTACTTTATAAATACAGTTTTGTCTCATTCAGCCTGAAATACGTGGAAGTAGCAGCAGATAAAGTTCGTTTATTTTAACCCTCAAAAGCACATCCTAAAAGAAAATGACATAATTGTTTTGTCTGTGGATCTTTACTGCAAATATGAAAGTGGTATATGAGAAAAATATCCATCCTGGCAAAAAGTCCTAACAAGAAGAATAATAGAGGTAACCAGTTTCATTACTATCCATGTTGAATTATGCAACTGAAGTAATCTTTGAATCCAAGCCCATTTATCTTACCTCTGGTATATCCATCCAGTTGGGCAATAACAGAAAGTCTTCAATAGCTTTTAAAAATGCCTAAAAGATAAATAACACTATGTTATTTGATTATTTATTAATCACCTACATCTCCTGGTAAGGATACAAGGCAGATCTCTGCTAGGATTGTCTTAGATTTATTTTAAGATGACAAGCCCATTTTCATTCAAGTCACAGATTCCTCTCTAACTGCCCACACTCTCATCTTGTTCTGTATGGTGACATTTTAAAGTAATAGTTTATTTATTAAAAGTAACACCACTGTGAAACTCCCGAAGTGCAATCATTATATTACAGCTGAGGTGACAACACTGGAACTAAGAGTAAAGTGAACTTATTCTCCCATTTTATCTAAACTCATATGACATTAATATCTCTTTTAGTCTTAGATGACAGTATTTCAACAGCACTAAATAAATAACTGGCTCCCATCGCTTGTACCATTTATTATCTGCTTAACTTTTGCACTTAAATGTTGGTTTTGAGGTCAAGATCTGTCATGGTGGGCACTGTTCAAGTGCTCAGCATGATGCAGTCCCTGCCCTAAGGAGTCTTGCTGATAAAGACAGAAGGAGAAGAAAAGGGAGCACAGAAAATTGAAATAAAGAAATAAAGAAATCAACCCACACCACATCTCCTGCTCAAACATCTCTGTGAAAATGCCTTAAAAGCATCAACCGAATACAGAAAAGTTCCACTGAGGAACATGGAAGAAAGCTGCAATACTTTTCTGAGCATAATTTTTCAAGCCATAATACATAGGGCAATACCAGAGCTTTGTTATATGACCGTACTTTTGGGTAGCACACACCTCGCAGCCCCTGTCAAACATTCAGTGCAGGATTCTACCTGGCATGCACAGAAGTCATCCTAAACCCAGGAACCACCACATTGCCCTGAGCTTTCAGTGAGTATCGCTTTTCAGGTCACAGCATCACTGTGTTGCTCCAAATCACTGTGAATTACTCCAAAACTGATGTGTTAAACTACTGGAAAAGGAGGGAAAGCAGGAATGCTGGAGGTACTGAGCAGAGCAGCATTATACCAGAAAACACAAGTCAGATTTGTCAGAAGCAATGCATTATAAATGCGCGCCAGTAATCAGAAAGTTTATTGCATATCACTTAAATAAAATTTTCTTCTGCCATGAGGCATATGACAATCAGGACAGAGATAACTTTACAGAAAATAACATGCATGCTCAGTGCCTGTCTCTCAGGGAATTAGCTACAGACAATACAAAGCTTAATCATCAATCAGACAAATGACAGAGTCTGTATGTATGATCAGGACTCTCTTGTGTTTACTTCCCAAAATAGCTTTGCTAAAGATAATCACGTCCCACATTTCTGTCTGCAAATCACTTTCATGGCACACAAAGCAGCATCAGATAGCATGAATGAGCAACCAAATGGCAACTGAAATGATGTGGGAAACAGGTACAATAGCTGACAGGATGATGTTCCATTTTCGATTCAGAGCCCACACAAAATTTTCAGCAAAACAAAGAAAACATTGTATTAGAGCTTTTTAGCAGGGTTTTTGCTACATATTAAAATTGATCCATGAAATCAAAGCTTTACAGTTTGCAAATGCTAAGCTTTTAACATAAACCATCAATTGCTGTCCATGCCGTTTTCAGAAGCATTTATTTATATTGTTTGTCTGAGTAAGTAATCCTCGTCACCCTGGTGCTACCCGTAGGCCTAAAGAAACAATCAGTAGTAAGACCAGAGCTGATTACTGTAATAATAGCTTTCTAGCCTGCTGAAATCAGGGAATTAGGTGCCCATCATTTTACAGAAGGCTAACTTTATGTTAGCAGAACATGACCCCTTGTCCTCATCTCAGATTGCAGAAAACACCTTTTTTTTTTCTTTGTGGTTTAGCTTAAACAAAAATAAATCACTGTTAGACTTTGGACTGGATCTTTTCATGAACTGGTTTCAGTGGCAATTTGTGATATGTCTACGCAGCAGTCCTGGCTGTGATTGGAACCCAGTGCAAGATAAAACTATTAACTCACAAAAGCCAAGGATACTCCCCATCACAAACAGACCTTCTCCCACAGCTTTCCACCTCCCACAGCAGAGTGGGAAGCGTGCTTCTGCCACTTCAGAGTCCAGGAAGAATAACCCATAGCACAGCTTACCCCCAGCTTACTACAGGGGCAATAAATGCTACAAAAGGTCAGGCAGACAGTAGTAATTGATAACCTTGGGCAGGTAACCCAGGGCCAGACCCATAGAGCCACAACTAGAGTGCTCCCAGCATCCAAGGTGCTTAGTTTGCTATTAACTCATGCATTTTGCTGATTACAGTGCCATCATGTCCTGCACCTGTCAGATGACTGTCAAAATCTACTGCCTTTTGGATCAGCTGGGCCATGCAGAGAAATGCTGAAATTTTTTTTAAGAATTACATATTCTGCATTGGATACACTTGCAGCTGAAAAAATTAACAATTTCTTTTCTCCTACTCTATTTCCTGCTCAACTAAATAATTACTTTTGATGTGTGGTCATGGTTCCAGGTATTTTTCCTTATGTATTTTTGCAATCAGCAAAAACTTTCAAAGCTGCATTCGATATTTCAGCTCCTGGAGAAGTTTCAGGGTCATCTGGCTCCCCACACAGATGTGGAGGACACTTACCTCTGTCAGGCTTAGAGCAGTATTTTCTGACAAGGATTTGTTGGGCAAGCTGGAGGACACATTCTCCAGGTAGCCCAGCATGGTGTCAGGGGAGTGGAAGTTCCCTCTCTCCTCAGTCAGATTAGTTATGATGGGACTATAGGCATTTGTAGAGAGCTACGGAAGAGAGATACAACCCATCAGAAATTATTCAAAACAGCAGTCAGTATTTCTCGCTTTAGCCCAAGAGGGAGTTTGAGGAACAGCAGACTGCTGTGGTTACACACAAGAAGGGGGAGCCAAGGGAAAAGGAAAGCACATGGGCAGATAGATAGCATAAAGAGAATGTACAGGCACAGCTTCATTTTTCCATTAGCCATTCAGGTCCTATCTGCCATGGTTTCCTGAAGGTCTTTGTGAACAAGAAGAAAACTAATAGAACCTTGACACTGCAGACAGCAAGAAAGGGAAAATACACTGCAACAGCTAATTGCATGTAGGCTGACTAAAGCTAAGTGTACGTATTCTGCATATGAAAAAATAGGTTTCTTTTAAACCTTTTTCATTAAGTATTCACTAAAGAGATTATTATTGTGGTTAGATTTTTTCTCTAATTTTAAAGGAAACAAGCGGAAAATTAGCAAAATGTTTTTGAATGTCCTATATCTTCAGAGTTCATTGACATATTTCATAAGTTTCTACATTTTTTCCTTTTGTATAATGTAGAAAATATTTTTATTTAACAAGGAATTCCCTTTATCTGTCCTACATTAAGAGTTCTGTAGAATTCTCATCTTCCCATAGTGGCTAAAAATTCTCCCTATGCATATCTGAAAATTTTTTATAATTGGGGCACCAAAATAAAAGCCACCAATGAAAACTGTAAAGTGAGCAGGGCCTGTAACTCTGTAATATATACACATTCTAGCATTATAGAAAAGAGTTACTGTCTAAAGAGGACTGTCCTACCAGAGGTTTTGTAGTGGTTGTCATCACAGACCATGGAAGCGTTGAAGAAAGCAAAACCTGCACACCTGGGGAAAATACATATAAGAATGAGAGTGTTAACAAATCTGATATTCCCACTACAGGTTGAATCCATTCTAATGAAAATGGTGTTCTATGCATTTTACTCATTTACTTGCAAGCTACATAGGCTTGTTAAAAGCAATTCATTTACTAATTCTCTCATCAATTTTATTTCACCATCTTTAAATAGATGAGCCATGCAATTTAGTTTAAGTGTTAAAGACTTAAAATTAAACCTTTTTTTCCAAACAGGAAATTCCAAGTGTTATATCTCAATAAATAAAAGACAACTGTACAATTAAAATATCAGCATCCATTTTCCTTCTGTAGCTCTTTCCCGGCATTTATGCAAAGCATTTACGGAACATTTAAAAAAAAATCCTATTTTTTTATCAGCAATAAATAGCCTGTAGGCACTTCTGACAATTTCATGTATGACCTTGCTGTATTTCTGTATACATGATAAACTGGGACTGGGAACATAAGACACTCAAAAAAATGAGACTGAAGTCTCAGCTATGATCTCCAAATGCTATTGTTTACTTATATCTTGAGCCTAAATTGATTGAGTGCCAAATAAAATCACACCCATGAAGGCAAGTTCAGAAACACTTTTCCATATTAAAAGCCTCTGTAAGAGATATTCACAGCCAACAGAAATGCTTTCATTGCTTGCCACAAAAATAAGGCATCACCCTCAAATAAAAGAGCATCAATAGAAATGGTGGTACACTAAATCTTTTGGGACATGCTAGTTTTACCTAAAACAAATAATGGGGGTTAAAGAGTCAAAACACAACCTTCATTAGTAGTTTGAGCATACTATAGATAATGTTTCTATTAGCTGTTTGTAAGCTGATCTCAAGAAAAGAGTGAGGTTGCTATTAATCAGATGGGCTTTACTAATAAACGTCACCCACTAGCACTGTATCCATTGAAAATTACTATATGAGCATGTCATAAATGATTTGTCCAGACAGAAAGAAGGAACTCAATTTTGGATGGCTTCCAGTTGCTCCATTTCAAAAATATTGATTCCTTTCTTTGCAAAGGGATTTATTGTTCATTTATGATAGGGAAATAACATTTTCCTCTCATCTATGTCTTACCAAGAATTTATATTTGTGAGTGTTGTATCTCAGCATAATCAAAGAGCAGTGGCATATATAGGACACATTTTACACATGCATCCAAAAGGAACATGATTATTCATTCTATTATAAAACAGACTGTCCTA
Source organism: Rhinoptilus africanus (assembly GCA_013400135.1). Classification (NCBI taxonomy): domain Eukaryota; kingdom Metazoa; phylum Chordata; class Aves; order Charadriiformes; family Glareolidae; genus Rhinoptilus; species Rhinoptilus africanus. The sequence continues at coordinate 780,254 of VXBO01007146.1, forward strand.
TTAAGTTTCTTATGTCAAACCACATTAACCCAGCTTCAACCCCACTTTAAGTCCTCCAAGGTCAATAAACAGATACCAAGAATAACTTTTGTTTACTATGTTGATTAGCATTGGAGTATCCAGTATCCTCTGAGAATGTTCTAACTTCATCTATCAAAAGCTAGCTACAAACATTAATGCCCAGCAATCAGATATTCTGAACCCCAGTGAGGCTCTTTCCAAACCAAAATAGAGAGGAAAGAAGTAGAAACTTAAGTCCTGAATAGGATTTGCATTCATAGAAAGAGCTTTCCATGATGCCTTGATTATTTGCTAGAGTGAAGATGGGAGGGTAGAAGGCTTCAGAGGACGGTTGCCGTGAGTTCACAAGAACTCAAGTGGTTAAAAACCGGAGAGTTCTCTTTGTATTTATACAAGTCATGCTTCTCTGACAGTGAAACAGGGCACACATATAGATGGATCAGGTCAATTTGAAAATCTACTGCTCTTGAGTTTAGCAACATAACATTCTTCTTGAGTTACACTAAATCAAAGAATGTGATTTACGGTATCCTTGATTTGGATAGTGTTATAGTAACCCTAAATTGTTGTGAAAGATACAACAGCCACGTAAAAAAAGATTTTTTTCCAACAAAACCAGAACATTATAAAGTTAAATTTTTTAAGATTTTAAAACTATTTTCTGTATCAAATTAATAGGCTCCCAATCAGAATATTTGAAGACTTTCATAGGAGTCACCTTTTAAAATAAAAAGGTTTTAAAACAAAAAAGACTTGAGCACAATTGCTATTATTTGGGTGGAAAAGCAAATAGATTGCTTCATTATATACCAGATGGAGAATTTTCTTTTTCAGCGACTTCAATTCTACATAAACTAGTTTATATTTTCCTTTTGATAAAATATATTTTGTATATAATCAAATCTGTAAGTCACAAACACATACATTCTCATTTCCAGGCATGCATCAGAAGTTCTGTGTTATTCAAAGAGTTTCCATTGTGAAAGTGGTTCCCGTAGGTTTAAAGCACAGGAATTATGGGTGTAACTGCTTTAGCTCTCAGTAACCTAATAAGAATATATTAAAGCAGGGAAACCACCAGTAAAGCCAAATTTTTCAGATGCCCCATAGCTTTATTCCCCAAGATGGATGTTTTCTAATTGCTGCTTACACACAAGCACTTAATAGCAACAGTCTTTCTTGTAGTGAAAATTTTATTATAAAGATCCATAGAACTGCTGACAGGGGTTACTGGCCAGTATTCTTTGTTCTCATCCTGATTCTATGGCTTTTATGTTGTGTTTCAGCTGATTATTTTTTGTTAGTTCACAAGCATACAAGAGATAATAAGTCATTATCATTCCAGGAACTGGAGAGATAACCATTATTATCCACATCTGCTGGAATACACTGAATAACTTGGCTCAAAGTTAGGAAGTTAGATATCTGGAGTCAGTCTTTCCTAATGCTGTTCTGCCTTTAGTCTAATTATTTCTCCTCTTCTCTTGACCCTTCTAGGGGATCTCACAATGGCTGGATACCTCAGATCATGGTTAATTTTTTAATCAAATTTTTATGGAAGTAGAACCCAGGATGAAAAGACTGCACATCGAAAGACAGCTGAGCATTTTGGTGACATTCATACCTGACTTTTTCTGCCTCTAAAAATTATGTTCCATAGCCAAAAGATGCAAAATTAACAAATCCTACAAATTAAATATTTTTAAGTCAGCAGCTTTACAGAAGATGAATTACAACAACAGTGAATATACTCACCAATGGCAGCAGTAAAGTACTGCTCAATTTCATTGGGGGTGAGAGCCCTTTCCCATATAATGAATTCATCAAATGCCCCATTCACATAGCGCTTAGTTTGATCTCCCTCTGTCCCAGTCAGTAGATTTGCATTGGGGTCTCCGTAATCATAGAAAACTTTCCCATCTGGATCAGTTGTGTTTAGAGTTCCATTGACATAGACTTTCAGTCCTTCTCTTGATTTCCAAGTAAAAAGAATATGAGTCCAATAAGGACCTGCAAAACATTAAAAGTCACAGCAAAATCCATTAATCAATTCCATTTAGAGTCTTTCCTGTTCAGTAAGTTTTTGCTGACTTGTGCAATGTTATAGAGCTGTATAGGAAGTGCTAAGAGTGAATTATGGAATGCTGATGTCATTTATATTAGCCTTTATACCCATGGGGAAGCCCATACTTTGGCAGAATGCCTGTTAGCTTTTGTCTGAACTCCTACTTGGGATCACTGCAGTTTCATATATTACACTTGCCAAGTATTATTGGCCCAGATTTGAAGTCTCTTCAATACTTTCTCAAAGCTCAGTTCAGCAAGAACTGCATAAAGACTGCAAGAACTGGAAAACAAGCAAATATACTAATTAAAAGCTGCCACAGTTTCTTTGTTACACTTGAGAGGCTGAAAAAATAATACTACTTTTCATTTGGACTGGATAATCTACAAATGTGTGAATTATTCTTACCATTTAGCAGCTTTTCTCTTAAAATAAGATTTCTAAACTGATTTATTAAGCTTTATAAAACTCTGCTACTATAAGGTGAGAAAGTCCTATTTTACCAATGTAGAGGTAGTCAAATTAAGGCAGGAAAAGATTTAGTCACTGTCACTACTAAAGACAGGAATTTGTTCCCGTCACTAGGTAATACCTCTCCCCAACAATACACAGTTTAGATAGAAGCAGTAAGATATGTGATATACCAAAATGTTTATTAATACTATGCCATGGCATACAAAACTTGACACTCAACAGATAACAAAATGACCAAAGGACTAAACACCCAGTTAGATAGTTACCAAATAAAGCCTTAGTTTAGGTGGCAGCAGAGGACAGCTCGTATCCAGTTTTAGAATATACTGAGAACTATTAAGGATTAACCTGCATTCTTCACTCGTGTTTCCATCTAAACATTCATTAATCTATTGATGTCAATAAGAATCCCACTGCAGAAACAACTGGAAACTGGGTCCGAGGACTGTTGCTGAATGGCAAACGTTCTATAATACAGTGTCACTATTTTTTCAGTTCATAGTTTCTCTCTCTCCCCCCACATCAAGAGAATTTTTAAGCACAGAGCTCTCTAGCTATTTTTATATATCCACTTCTCTTTCCTGAAGTTGTTTTCTTACCACTACATCTCTCTGCAAGAATAAAGTAAAATTTAGCAAATAAATTAATTTTTAAAAATTATAAACTTTACCTGGTGGACTAAAGCTTGCTTTCCACTTCATCATCGCATTCCCACGGGTGTAAAATTCTACTGAGCCTTCACCTTCATTTGAACAGATTTTGAAACCACTGGAAATTACTCGTCCACCAGAGGCAGGGAGAAACTTAGCCTGCTGGTCTTGAGTCTTCCAGAAAAAGGAAAACGTTACTCCTGATGAAAGCAAGTGAGAGGAGATTTTAATGAAAAACACACAAGTGCAATTTAAAATTTCCAATAGTGTAGAATACAGAGAGTGGGAATGCTTTTGAGGACAGATCATCTGCTAGCACAAACAAGGACAGCATTTTTAAGATCAACAATGTTCTAACAGTTTAAACCAAATAAACATCTCTTCCTTGGTTTCACATCACACGTGCATACCCAGGACACAGCAGTAATCGTTGCTTCCTGACCAGCTTCTATCAATTAAAACAAAGTTCTTTGAGAACCAAAAGTAATGAAGCCTTTTTTCTTACAGAGTTTTGCTCCGTTCCTTTTGCCTCATCCCTCCAGCCTCCTCTGAAACACAAGTGGCAAATCAAACCTCCCTTGCACTTCAGAAATTCACAGTGGCTCTGCTGTAGAGGTTCCACGGTCAAAAGCATTCACAAAGAAAACAGCTTGACTAAACAGCTCCTAAAAATGCTCATCTCAGAATTTATAGTACAAAGTGCTAACAATAAAATCTGAATTCAGAGCAGGTTGAGAAAAAGTTTATGAAGTACACAAGTGGAAAAGGTTTTGTCACAAAGAATCATAATTAATTAAGTTGGCAACAACCCTGAAGATCACCTAGTCTAAACTGCCTCCTCAAAGCAGGGGCGATTTCAGAGCTTGTTCAGAGCTCAGATGAGACTTTACTGTCAGCGCAGATGCAGATTGCACAGCCTCTCTGTGTAAACCATCCTGGCGCTTGGCCACCCACATTGCAAAGAACCTTTTTTCCTCGGATCTAATCAGCATTTCCTGCACTGCCTGTCACATTTTCATTGTGTAACTCCAAGACTATTTATAGCTCCATCTGCCTCTCTGACCCCCCATCAGGTAGCTGAAGACATCCCTTAGCATTCTCTTTTCTTCATGGCGTAAGGCAGAGCCTCAGCCTCCCCTCCCACGTCATACCGTCCAGTCCCTGGAGTCACCTGCTGGACTCAGTCTGGCTTGTCAGCATCTCTTTTGCATCAGGGGACAAAAAACATAGAATAGATCATAGAACAGTTAGTGTTGGAAGGGACCTTGAAGATCACCTAATTCCAACCCCCCTGCCATGGGCAGGGACATAGTATGCCAGATACACTCTCATGAACTCTTAACAGAGGAGAATAATCACTGCTCACTGCCCTTAACCTGTTGACTCAGGTCTTTTGACATGTAGTCACAGTATCTGTCTGGATGATTTTATAGTTAGCAGTTCTGCAGGCCGCCCAGGCAGCACAAACTTCGCTAATTTGCTACTAGATAGCCCAGCACAAGTTAATGAAGCCCTCAAACTATTACGTACATTTCTTGTTAAAACCATAGATTAATTTTTTATATGTTTCATAATTTTAGGATTAAAGATGGAAAAGCCTCAGAAAGCTCATGAGAGTTTTCAGAAATACTCCCCCCCCTACTCTCCAGAACATATATTTTTATGTTTCATATATTCTTTTTGTCATATTAACTTAGAAAAGTTAAAAATTATATTGCTGCACAATAATTTAACTATGTAGTATTTTCCTGTCTAACTGATCTATCTGTTTATCCTTATGACAACACTCATCAATTTACATGATCTACTCACCATTCCCTAAATGCTTTATACGTGATAAAGTAACCACCATGGAAATGCTAATCAACTATGATCGGCCTCTTAGAAATCAATCAGTACATGAACATCATGAATCTCAGTTTGCTAGATCTTGATGGATACGTGTTTAAAGCTATAAGTGTTGTGAACTCCCAACTGAAGAATTTGCAATACCTTCATCAGAATAAGCCTGAGTTCATATTTCGGCTTCTTTACCGTGCCAGTAACAGGTTGAAACTCTGACCCAACCCTCTTTCCAGAAAGCCATGCACTGCCCTCAGATCTGGACACCAGCCTTCACCACCCTGGTGAAAGAGCCACCGAGGCTGATCACGTTAATCTGTTCCTGCTATTAATGTGACTCCTCTGTCAAAGTGTCTCACAATCTTTTTCCAGTGCTTCACTACACTTCTGAAAGGTATGGAAGCGCTGTTATTCCTTCTTTACAGGCTGAGAGATAAAGTTTAAACGAGTTATACAGCATGTCTGCAGTGGAGCCAGTTTCCCCTGTCTTTGACTGTCTGTTCTAATGGACTACCCCGTAACTACTGATCATCCTGTAGACAGAAGAAAACTGTGATCTAAGCCCTCCTTATGTACACTTTGGTTCATGAAATGCCAAAATTAAAAATAAAAATTAAAGTAAGGCACATAAAAACCACACAGCTTTATGAAACGCTATGTTGTGCATAGGGCTGCTTTTTTTTTTTTTTAATTTTCACTTTACATGTTTTGACTAAAACCAGCTTCTCCTACTGCGTTCAAACTAATGATTCAGAGAACATTCTCTTGCATCTTCACAAAGGTTTCTTTTGCCTAAAAATGTCACTTTAATGAGCCTAAAACTACTTAGAGAAAACCATTATTTAAAAATTACTTGAGAAAGAAAGGTGAGGCAATTGTTTTTTCAAGTCAAAATAACAGTTCTGAAAAGTTATTAAGTTTTGGCTACGAAAAAATATTGGTATTTTTGTTTCATAGGTTGTAATATTTCATCTAAAAAGATCCCGAGACCCTTTCAGAAAGCATTCCCTGCTTAAGTGTACTAACTTAACACCAGTGTCACTCAAATGCAACCAATGAACATCATTGCCACAGGTTTTATCTGATTCAGAGGAAAACAAAGACACTCTCTTTAGATAAAGGGGTGTTGGCTTTTTTCCCTTCTTTTTTTTTTTCACACTTGCTACAGTGATTTAGTATTTATTGTTTATATGATTTCTTCTCTTTATATTTTATTTCCTGAACATTTAGGTGTTTTATGTTTTTAATGTTCTTGTTTATGAGATACTGGGAATGCTCTAGTACAATAAAAATAATTTATGCTGATTATTATGTTATACTATAGATGTAGAAATAATATGCCTTACTGATGATTTTTATATCCCAGTGGTATGAAAAGATACAGCATGTATCAGAAAATACGCCTGCAGTGGGATACTGAATTACTTTTTCCAAAACCCTCAGGTAATAGCAGTGTACCATCTGCTCTCCAAGTTTCTCCTACTTTCTTAAAAACTTAATATGCAGCTTTTGCTATAGCAGCTAAAAAAAATATCCTATTTCAGGTAATATTACCTGTTTGAGGAATGGCTAAAATCAATAAAAACAAGAAAAAATTCAATGGTAATAATACTACGTAAGCTTAGAGACTGCTGGAGTTTATGCATAGAAAGCCATCGTTTTCCCCTGATTCTTCCATTTCTACTGAATTTTAAATCTCTAGTGAATGTTTTACACTAGTGACTAGTTGTATGTTTGGTTTGACAGTCATACACAGTTTTAATCATCTTCTGTAATCAACACGTTATGAAACCTTTTCTCCCTGCATTCCTCCTGTCATTTTGTGGCCCTATCCCAAGAACAAAAGGAAGAAAACTAGGAGATCTAAGTACCTATGAGGACAAAGGAATTCCAAAATACCAGAAACTTAAAAATTTTGTTATCACCAAAGACAAATTTAAAATAAATTAAAAAAAAAAAACCACCACACACACAACAATCAAATCATTCCTGCTAAGAGGCCACACTGAAAAACCGTCTCCTAAATTTGAAACCTGTAGGACAACTTCTTTGTCTGTCAAACTGCAGTTCTTGTAGGAATTAATCTTGGTGCCACAGGTAAGATTTTTGGGCACTGTAAGCTTATTTCTGTTTTTGTTTGAATTAATTATACTGTAGATCATTGATATGAGCAATTGGTGATTAGTTCTAATTTAAATTTCAGCTAGAAAAGACTACATTTTCAGCAATCGATACACAAATGTTTTAAAAGTCAATAAAAATGTCAAGCTAGAATTCTAGAGCGTTCATTCCAATGAGGAAAGAAACAATTATTATTGAATTACATAATTTGACAGCAAAAGAAAAACAAGTAGTAATTAATGAATTTACTAACCTTCAGGTCCACAAACTTCTGGATTACTAATGCAAGAATTTTGATAGCTTCCAAAGAAGAGAAAGGTGACTCCTTTCTTTTCAGTGACATAAATTCCTTTGTTTACCATTCCTTCTACAATATCTAAAGGAAAAGCAAAATATAGTTTAACATTTATATAAATCAATACTTCCTGAGATGTGATTTTAACAGACTCATACACCTCATATGTTTATCTTGTCCCAACTATAGGTTTGCTTTTGTTGGGATTTTTTGTTGTTGTTTTTCTTTGAGTTTGGTGGAGAGTTGTTGGTGGTTTGATTTTGTTTTTTTTTTTTTTTAAGAACTATACAATTATATTCATATCCATCACTCAGATTCTTGATTAACTAAGACTGCTTGACAGAACCCACATACCCCAAAATTATTATTTCAAAGTCATGTGAATAAACCTTATGTTTTCCAGAGTTCTGAGTAACAGATATATCGTAGAGCTATTTCTGTCTTACTGTTAGGCTGAGTTAGAGAAGAAATTCTTTAATCAAAGTAACAGAATAGGGTTTTTTTCTTTTTTTTTGAAAGCCACTTTTCATTGCAAAAATAATTCAATGAAATCTACTTGACAAGCTATATTCAAAAAGCAGAAATATATATCATTTTCAGGCATCCTTTGGTATGGCACCATTGTCATTTGGAAACTATTTCTTTGTCTAGCAAAGATAATGACTAATTGTCTTGTAATTTGATTGTGATTTTGTGTTCCCTCCTAAAGAAAAGCACTGTTGATTCATCTCCCACTAGCCTTCTTAATATTAAAAAACCATGACAGTTGTTTACTATAGGAAGGTCTGAGAGTCCAGCTGATAGATGACGATAGGAAGTTCATCTAATTTGTCCCAGGATAAAAAGAGGGACTAATTTTAGCAATGAAGACAATAGGAAATCACAAACGAAAAGTCCGCTGTGTTAAAAAGCCTGCATTCCACAGAACACAGATTATTCCATCATCTCTTTCCGAGAAGACAGAATGTAATTGCTCAGTTTGGAATTTTATGTGAACACCATTGTTTGTGATGGTATTTCTGCAAGGATTTTGAAGATCAGGACCTCAATTTTAAGACCTCTGTAACTTCTTCTGAAAAAGTGTTAGGAGAGGAGTTGCTCCAAGGGAAACACCATCAATGAGAATACAGTCTTTTCCTGCAGTTAGGTGCAGAAATTTCCAGCTAGATGCTGCTTGATATTTTAAAATCTAATAAGGGAATCATAAGGGAAACAAGGAAGGCACACAAAGGGTCTAAAACACATGAAGGCTGGGACGTAAGGGCCTTCTCTCTGTACTTATCACTGTATATCTACCTGACTTAACAGAAGCTTTTTGCACAGCAGAGCACAGCACAGATCAAGCTAAAGAGACACAGTCAGTGCTAGGGACAGACCATTTCTCTAGAGGGATAATCACAAGTACTGTTGTCACTGCTTCAAGATGGTGCGACGGGGCACGGGCAAAAGGGCATCTCATGTTCAAACTGTGGACAACCATCAGGCATGAGGACAGCAGTCACAGTGCTGGCCCATCTGTAGAATAACACCACTCAGGGAAAGAGCAACAGCATGGTGTAGCCCTAAGTGAACATATGTCCAAATGTTTTCTTAGTTCATTCCAAATCTCAACACAAATATCACATTTCTCAGGTATCTTTCCCCTACTTTGAGAAAGAAGTCATAAATTTCTGTCCCTAATTGACAGATAAAATTTAGTTTCTTTTCAAAATTTGAGCGTGTATTATGGAGCAAAGCAAACATTTCTAAATTCTTCTTCAGTCACTTGAATTCAAAGTTAATCTAGACAGAATAAATCCCATAAGGTAAGGTATTTCTGTTTCCATAGCATTTCCTTTGCCATTGATATCACTCCTCTTGATCTTCATATTGAATACACCTTATTATGTGAGCACTATGCAAATGGCATATAAAGCAGATAAGCAAGGACTGAAGAGAATTAGGGTCATTTGAAGGTCATTATTAATAGAGTTCACATTTGCCAGCATACTTAACTGTTAGAGTGTAGAAAAATAGTGGATTTAGTATTCTAATAAGAACTTCCTAGTATCTGAGCAGCCCAAATGACAGTTCTAACATTTCCATCCTTCTCCTTAGGTCAGATTTTCCAACAACTAGATGTGAGTTAATACATAATTGTAAAGTGCACAAGAGGTCATATTTGAATTGCACCTACATAAGTATAAATCCTAGCGACTTAAATTAAATTAATTTAAGATTATGCTGCTGTAGATGTAATGAGTTTCCAATCTGCCAGGTTTCTGCCTGGATAGTTGTCATTTTCTGTTCTTCTTTTTATCTCCTGGTGTGTTGATGTAAAAGCAAAACAAAAAAAACACTAAAGGGACAAATATATGGAAATTTTTGCTCACTTTAAAAAAAAAAACACAAACAAAAAACACCACCACCACCACCCAAAAATATATTAATCAAGGATGTCATGATTGACAGGATCTTACTTCCAGGCTTTGCAAATTTACTTGCATTTGTCTTTCTTAATGTGTCCTTCAAAAATTACTATGAAATGGTGAAAAATAAATGGTTTCTCTTTCCTTTTAACCTTGAAAGACAAGAGAAAAAAAAAATCAACCTATTTGTTCTTATATATTCTCTGAAATGTCATCTCTGTTTCTTTTAAGCTTAATACAAATATTTTAGGTTTTGGAGGACTGCTGGGGCTTATCCTCCCACGAGTTTCCTAGCACGGGGATGCCTCTCCCAGTAGTTCAGAGTCATTCAGGTAACATTGCAGGAATGCTTTTTCAATGATGTGTGCTGGTGTAAGCATAAGTAGACCTTTAACACATGACCACTTGAACCAAAACTCAGTGTTAACCTTGAATCCAATGTTACAAGAACCATCCAAGCCTGACAAATGCGGAACAAAAAATATGTAAATCCTCACCTACAGTTGCAGAGAAGTTAGAGTAGGCAGAGTCATTGGTATATACAAAGGTAGAGTTATGGGAAGGAAGCACAGTGAAGTTGTGGATTCTTAGAGCTGGGTGGAACAACAAAAGAAAATAAGCCAATGAGCAAAACAATGAATAAACACAATCAGTAATGAATCGACCAGTTCATATCTCTCAACATAGCATAAGTCACAGATGTTGGTCAGCAGCCTTTAAAATTATCATACAAACACTTCTCTCAAGGACTTTTATGTATGCAACGTGGCTGTTGCATTCTTTAACTACAGAAGTACAGCATCACTAAAATAATTTTTTTCCTTACAGTAACTGAGGAGAAAAAACTGTAAAAAAATACATCTGCAGATAAAGGGCTCTGAAATACAATCATGCTGGTAAGGAACTCCGGAATTATAACAAAAATCATTATAGTGGTGCAAACGTTATGGGCTAACAGTGCAAACATTCAAGTACTATGTACTCCAGTACTATGCTCCCCAGTACAAAGGGAGACATGGACATACTGAAGCAAGTCCAGCAAAGGCTGAGAATGCTGGGACTGCTTAGCCTGGAGAAGAGAGGGCTCAGGGATCTTATCAATATGTATAAACATCCAAGGGGAGGTGTAAAGGGAGTGCCAGACTCTCCTCAGCTGTACCCATGAACAGATAAGAGGCAATTGGCACAAATTAAAATACAAGAAATTCCATCTAAACATAAGAAAAACACTCAACTTTTTTATATCTGATGACACAATTTTATTCTCTAATTATTTTTTTTTTCTTATTTTGATAATTTACGAGTATCTTGCACACTGTAATTATTTACCCCGGACAGGCAAATAGAGCTTGATGAAAAGCCCATGAAAGTAAATAAACACACACTAATTTGTGATTTAGACCAACTGAGCTTACAGAAGGGAAAGGCAAATGCTCACAAAAAAGAAACAAAAAACACCAGGGCCACATGCACCAAAAACCATGCATGGGGTCCAGATGAAAAACCTGAGAACGTGATTATGGGGTTTTTTTTATTATTTGCTATACTTTAAGTTGACAAGTTGATTGTTTTCCTTCAAGATGACCACATTTTTTTAATTGGCTGTATTTTAAGTTGGTAAGTTGATTTTTTTTTTCCTTCAATTGCTTCTACTGATGAGGTAACTAAAAAATTAATTTGCTGACACTCTCTCTCACAGCACAAATGCATTAAGAGATATAAATCTGGCTTCACACACAATGACTTCAACAAATAAAAATGGATTAACATGACGGACAGATTATGATGGTTCAAGGATTTAAGAGGAGAAACATGGAATGAAAATAATTGCATGATATGTTGAGTGGAAAAACAAGAAAGACTAGCAATAAACAGAGGAATTGTGTAATCAGAATGGAATCAAAACCAAGCAAATTGTCACCTGCATTGGATTACAACAATAACGAAAACTTTTCTTGTATATCAAACTCAAATATCAGATAGATACATACAACTTCTGCTGGAGGCAGTTGAAGTAATATTTGTGTATTATAAGACACAATACAAGCAACTTAAAAGAATTTGAATTATCCACTACAACATTAAGGAAAGAATTTAACATTGTCAGAATTACACTGCAGAGAAAAAGACTGTTGGCTATTGTCATCATCTGAAAATAATAATGAAACAAAGCCCTCCAAACTTTTTTCAGCGAAGTCATGCAGCTGCCTCATTTATAGTTATTTAACACAATGTCATAATAGGAGTCAAAGGAGATTGCTAATGTGAGCCAGTCCTATTCCTGTAAGTGAGGGTTTGTAGGATCAGAGAATTTATATATTCTGCTTTATCTCTTCCAAAATACTACTGAAAAGATTCCTGAATTTTGCTGAAATACTGTAATTTAACATAATTTGAAAAACAATCTAACATCAGTTGTCATCTTTCCAAGAGCTATATGTGATATATCACTTTCAAAGCACTTTCAAAACAACATCTTTGTAACACAAGTGCCAAAAAAGTGCTAGATATGGAGTGCTTTAGTCCTCTTGAACCACATAAAGTCCAATGTCAGAAAATTAACAGTGTCAGAGAACTCATCTGGTAACTCCTTGTAAGCCAAACTATGATTCTATTGAAGTCAATGGGAATGTTGCCATCAGCCTCTAATAGGAGAGGAACATTGCCCAGATTTATTTCTGGTCAGCTGATTTCATTCCTTCAAGAAACTTTGTGGAAAGATGGGTCAAAGTTTAAGCTTAAAATACTTGAACACCTCTGGAATAAAAGGTGTTAGATATTTATGGATCTTTTTCACACTGAGGAACAGAGATTGATGCTGACATTTTTATGTAATAAAGAGCAACAACTTTGCACTTTTGTAACATTTTTCACATAAGGTTGTAAAGGTCTCTAACTCCTGATTTAATCTTCTGCAGTGATGTTGCTGGGTAAAGATATTCCAGTCACCAGTAGTAACACAGCAGCTCAACTGAGCTCAACTGCCAGTGTGGTCAGCCGTAGTGAGAAAAATACTGGGAAATATATATCAGCCCAAGTTGGAATTGGATAAAATGTCAGAAGAGAGAAAACAGTTCATGTGAAAATTACTAAGAGACTTTTCTGTCTCAAGGAGGCAGAGCATAGCTGAAAATTTCATCTCAAAGGAATGGCCCTGCAAGCCCATGATGCCGCGATGGGATATAGCAGTTCGGTCGATGTTCCATTAATTGCATCACCTGCACATCCCCAGGATGCCCCATCACCCTTTTTGTTCCTGATGAGAAACATCAGAACCAGAAAACTGATGAATCCCATCAGTCTGCCTTTTAATACCATTCCCTCTGGGATCCTACAGTCCTGACAACTGACTCAAATCAGTGAGAATTTTGCCTTACTAAACCTCTCTTGGGTTTGCCTGATTGGAAAAAAATGTTTGATCTAATGCTGCAACACTGCTTTTTAGGTAATCTCAAAAAGCAGATAAAAATTAGTAAGAAGTAATAAAATAAGAGCTAACACTTCTCTTACTATCGATACTACATACAATTTTGACAAGTGCCTGAAGAACTTGGGCATTTAATTCCTTCCAAAACACAAAAAGAAGCAGGCATCTTCACTGCTGGCATAGCCAGAGATGTCCGCCAGTGAATGTACAAGTTCATGCTATGCATGCACCAAACCAGCTAATAACAATATGATTTCAATGACTCTTTGGATCATAAACCTTTTCTCTTTATAACCTTAACAATGTGTAGACAGCCCATAAAATGTCTGAGAATACTCTATAAAAATCAGTTCACAAATACAATATCATTTGGACATAGGAGGACTGCAAAAACATTCACTGGGAAAAATCCCCAACTGCTGTGGTACAAAAGCTAACCCCTTTCACTTCTCCTTTCCCTTTCTACTTACAGACTGCCACAAATACTTATGTTATTGTCATTGTCAACGAATCCTTTGTCTACCTCCATTTGTATCCCGAAACTCGTGAATTCCATCCACATCTTCCAGTGGCCAGTAATGGGAAGCCGACGCAAGAACTTTGAACCCTTTCAAGAAACACAGATGAAAAGGTTATTAAAGGAAGGGCCAAAAAGGAGTGTAACACACCTCCACAGAAGACAACAATAAAGGAGGTTAAGAGATTAAGTAAAACAAGATATTTATTGCATGTAAATGGCACACAAGCAAGATCATAAATCAAAATGGCAGAGTAGATTAAAGACATATATCTGATTGACCACTGCAGGAAACCTGTTTTAAATAAACTCAAGTGATTTTTATTTTAATTGCACTTAAAATGTGTACCAATCTCTGACTAAATCTTTGCTAGCATATTAGGCAGCATTCATTGAAGTAACAGTTGAGCAGTTTTACAAGATTTTAGCAAAGTTTTAAATGCACAGTGGATAGTATAAAGCACCAAGAAGGGAATGCATGGGGGAATGTTTAGCATCTACAGCGTACTGCTTCTGCTCCTGCCTCCCCCATAGGTAAACTCAGCTCTGTGCAGTTAAGGGAGTAGGAGAAGATGCTAGAAAGTTCCCAGGAATTTATCCTCTCTCCAAAACCACTGGAAAACCAGTGCAATACCTTCAGGTTATATTAATCCAAGCATTTTTTTCACCTTTGCTCTTCTATGGAAAGACAAATGTATGGACACATATGGAAAGTCAGACAGAGCAAGGAGCAGTACTCATCGGTAGAGAAGCTGCAAGGTGGATGAGAGTATAGGTGCCTGCACAGTTGTTACTGCAGAGTTTAGCCTTCCCAATGTCTCCAGTTAACTCTCACCTTAGAGTCATACAGCAGAACTTATTTTAACAGAAGGAATTTGATGTTCCTCAAGAGAAGGGGTTCCAGAATATTAAGAAACCTGTGGAAAAAGAGTTCGCTCCTCCCTATACGGCATTAGCTATTCCTTCAGAACGTTCTCCCCTACATCAAAACCAGAACAAAACCTTGTGGCTGATGAGAACATTTTGTTTTCCTGAATGTGCTCCTTCGCAGGAGGTGGACAAGCTGACAAAAGCAAAACATCTGCTGGTTTCCATTGGCAGATTTATCTACACAGACCAAATCATGAGTTTGAACGGATTTTAGATGTGACTATTCAACCTGACTAGAAGTGGGCTGCCCAAAACAATCAAATTTTGTGTTAACAATTCTGTTTTAAGGGTAGAGAATTCATAATGTAGGAAAGCATGACTTGTAATTTATTATCTTGTTAGCTGCAAGAAACCCTTTTTTCTCAAAAGTATTAATTTAACCAGCTGTGCTGAGATCAATTTATAATCTCCTATATCTAAGAAAGTTTTAGAAGGTTGATACAGATACATAGAAATTTTACTGTGAACATAAATGAGAACGTATTTTGTTCACCATCATGGCATATCATCCTATTATAGTTTGAGTTAATAGTTTCTTTTGGGGATGGGAGGGGAACGACACAACAGACAACATGTACAGAGAGAGTAAGTATTTATATTATACCACATCTGTAGGTCTTTGTCCTAAAATAATTTTTAATTCCCAAGCAATCTTTCAAGAGCCTGAGGTGCAAAGCTGCTAGAAATAAGTTTCTTAGGAACCACTTTGGCTGTCATACACCGTACAGAAGCTCCCCACATCTACTGTGCAAATCAAAACAAATCACAAGCAGTGTCCTTTGACATTTACAGTTTATCCCGCACCTTTCTTCACTCTTGAGATCAAAACAGCTTGCCTATTTGATAATGATTCTATCATAGAATCATAGAATCATAGAATCATAGNTTTTAACATCCTGAATGGATGAAGGTGCAAAAATTTTGTTTGCATCCGTAAACTGCCTAGCCCACACTGTGGAGATCAGTTTGATGTCCTCCATCCTCATGGTACAGTTTCAGAGCTGTAACACAGAGAAGATCCTAAGACTTTAATAAGGGTGCAAAGCTGGTAAAATTGCTAAGCAGCACAGCAAGCAATTGTAGATTGAGAGCACAGAACTAAAAGCAGTGCCGCATCTTGTGAGGATCCACGAACTACTCAAACTTGCTTCCAAACTCAACTATATCAAAGATATCTAACAAATGATTTATAATTGACCAGGATCTATTATTGGCCTACCTAACTAGAAATGTTTGCAGTTGTCAGAGGTTTCCCACAGGAAAATTACTATAACTGGATAACATAGGCACGTCTCTAGAGAAACGGATGAGATTCTATGGCTACATGTTTCCTTTGAATATTTGGAAGATATAGAGAAACGAAGGAGAAAGCTACTGCCAACATAACAGAATAATGACACAGAATAAGCACATACAAAATCCAATCTGAAAATTCCAGGCAACCCAAATTCAACTAAGCTGAGCATGGCAAAGCATGCTGAGGAAACGCGATATAGGGACAAGTTTTTTTGCCTCATATGGCCTTAGTTCTCTCTTCAAAGAACATATTCTGGCTGCTGCACAAGAAATTGAAGCTATAAGTGTCTATGATATTAAGAGCATCCACACAGGCTACCTGTGCTTGTGCTAATGTACCTCCATCCAACTTTCATCGAACTACCAGTTCTATTTTGCCTGCTGTTTCACATGTGCTTATGTGCAAATATCTCTTGCTCCCGTTAACATCTCCCTTTTGTATCAGATAAAGGACTAATGTTAAGAGAGGTGGTAGGAAAAAAAATGAGAAAAAGAGAAAAGAAAAATCCCAAGAGAAAATTACTTGATGCAAAACCCTGTGTTACAATGTGGCACAAGTATTTTAGCAGTAGTAGTAGCAGCATCACAACAAAGGCATTGCTATGGCTAGCACCAGACTCGTAAGGAGAAGCTATATTCTAAGGAGCTTACATTTAAAAGCTGGGAAGAGGAATAGGTATTATCAAAGTGAATAGTCTAGAGCCATGCTGCATGTCAGTGGCTTTCCCAGCTCTCAGTTCTGAACTAAGTAAAGCCATGCTGTTACCCACTTCTTGCCAGTCATCCCCGAGAAGAGCTCTGAAAACAAAAATACCTGTTGCCTAGAATTCAACTTATACTTGTAATATCCTTTCAAAAGGTAACTAACTACTCTGCATTTAGAAAATCACAGGACATGTTTACAGCCCAGTTCAAATCTGGAAAGCATTGCTTGCAGTTATGCTTCCTCACATACACTGTACTGCAAAATAAATGTTGTGCAACTTTCCCCCTCATTGCAGGAGGCTTTTTTCCCCCCATTGTTCCAACAGCTAGAAGCCAGTCACCCTCATCTATAGGAAATTAGACCGTATTTCTTTGTTTTTTGAGTGAAGGTAGAACAAAAAAAAAAAAACTAAACAGGCTGACGCTACTGCAATAGCAGACAACATGGCTTTTTCACATCACTCTATATTTTATTTTGAAAATAATTACATATGGTTAAAACTTAAAAGCACAAAGCCATACATGAATTGATAAAGCAGTAAAATTGTGCTTGTACACCACCATGAGGCTTGAGGTTAAACTATTTATATAAATGGAAGAATTCTGCAGTCACACACGCAGACCCCAAATAAGCTTTGAGCAAGTTTTTCTACATTGAAAACAGATGAGAGGTCCTTAATATGCTCTATAACTGATTTAAACTTAAGCGTGAAGGCTGGGAGGAGGGTAGGTCACTTGAAGTCATGCCAAAGTACTGCAAAGTATACAAGCTGGCATATCTAACTGTAAATCATTGAACTGAAAATGCTGAACACTGAGACATTGAGAAAAAAAGAAAACAGCCTGTGCAGAGGTCTGATTCAGAAACTCGGGCTCAAAAAAAAGTAAAACTAAACAAACTGTGTGTATAGGATTTTTCTATGTATCAAATACAAGCCATTTTTCTCCAAATATATTTCTATGCAGAATATTTCGTAGGCATGTTACTGAAATTAAAATTACTGGGACAGCCTGACACTTTAGGCTTTATTACATTTTTAATACAGAGTTGACATTCAAATGTAAGGATTGCAGTTTCTTCGGAACTACTCAGAAAATGAAAAATACAAACTGAAAAAGCAAATAAATATTTAAGCACATGTAAATAGAACATTCCTTACCTGGGTGTTTGGGTAGCTGGGAATAGTTTCCATACACCTGCACGTAAAACAGTACAGAATGAGACATAGTGAGGCAAAACTTGCTAAGAAGAATCCAAATATATCTCAATACTGACCATATTCAGAACATTACCTGATATTTGTACTGAAATAAAATCAGCAAAGAATAACGACAACAGAGCAGAGATAATAAATTCTCCATGGTCTATTTAAGGTTAAAAGTACAACTGAAATCAAATTCCTGTAAGATTTCAATCATAAGTTTTCCTTTGTTACTTTTTGTATTAAAAGGGACATATTCCATGCAGGTTCAAAAAGTCTGTTCCTTCAGTGATGGCAAAATATCCTTCCAGACCCTTTAAGTAGTATTTGCTTGCTTCATACTTTGATCTCTTCATTTAACTATAAATAAATTACCGTGATTGGAGGAAAATTAAAAGAAATGTGCATCAGATCCGAAAGTTGTACTGTTCCATGGAAAGAAGTCAAGTATTTCTGTTACAATCTGTGCCAAAAAGAAAAGATCTTGTTTTCAACTTTCTTCCTATGGTTGTCTTTTCCTTTCAATTACTTTCACGTTGTCAGAGATCTGAAGCCAGTTTTGGTTTTGCTAGCAAAAAAAATGTACTTCCTTATAGCACATAGGGTGTAAAACTCTCTCTCTTTCCTCAGAAACAGAGCTGAAAAGAGTAGCTAACTCCTCGCTTGTCCAGCTCACGTTGCACCTCCATCCCAGATCTTTTTGGGTGGAGAGCAAGTCTGAGTGATGTCATGCTTTCTTCTCAAACTTTGTCCCGTTCTGGTACTCTATTTATATCACGTTGCTGCTGTCTCTTTTCTGGGTCCTAACACCAGCCAGCTAGGAACAAGTGGAAACAAGTCAATGCGCTTCAGCAAACAGAGAAAAGAGATTACTGCTTTTAGCAATCTGCACACTTAAATAAGAATCAAAGCCAGAACAAGTGTTCATAATTCAAACATTTAAGAAAAATAAAACAGGCTTCAGATAGGAATTTCTGAAGGAAAGCTAAGATCTACTTGTTAAAATAACAGATTGTATTTCTGTCTAAAAAAGCATGACCGTTAAAAAAACCCACTGATTTACATCACCTGGTACTTCAAAGGATTAATTTTACTATCATCTCTGTCAAAAAGGGGAAACTGAGGCATTAGCTGTTTCACTGATTTGCTCAAAGTTGCATAACAAAACTAGTAAAAGAACTAGGAAAATACTTCTGTAGTTGACAATTTACCTTATAATAAAAAATAATTACATTCAAGTATTTCCATAAGAGCCTCCCCAATTATACTCTGAACTACGTCACAAATATTAACTACCATTTTATATGTAAAAGAAAAATAGCAGCTAGAACTAGTTGATATTCTTCATTTAATCTGCTCCTCTATGGGAAAATCTTGTTTTCAGTTTCCCAAAGTTCTTTTTTGTTTCCAGTGAAATAAACCAAGAGAGTAATATTTTAAACAGAATTTGATAAGCTCTCTATTCCTGTTCATCTCTTTGCTGCACTTCTGTATCAACCCCTTCTTTATCTTCACACAAGCCATTTGAAGGTGATATAGGCAAGATCAGAAATTTTTTTAAAAATAAATTAAAAATAGAATCAGACCATGCTAATATCTCAGCAAAATTCAAATTATTTTGTTTACCTTTTTATCGTGGTTTGGGCTTACCTCAAACAAAAACACTTTTCTTTTGCCAAAAGTTATGTCAATAGATTAGATCTGATTTTCAGCCCCAGATGCCTGCTTGTGCAGCAAAGCATTCTCTGCCTAAAAATCAATGGACGCATAAGATACTGATCTATAGAAAAATGGTCACACATTCTTGTTTCCATGCATGCCCTTGCCCCTCTATGATTTATCTTCTGACCTTTACTTATCCTTCCCTCCCACCCATCCATTCCGTGACTCTTGGCCCCGTCTCTACAGGTACCTATATCAGCCCATTTTTGCCTGGCTCCTTTTCTTAGCTCTACTCCTTCCAGTACACCAGCCCTCTTACTTGCCTACTTCTTAATTGCAGCATCTGCGCCAAACTCTTGGCTAGAGTTGATTAGAACTTTTGGGATGAAACAGTTTTGCACTGACACTTCACATAGAGATTATATAGGTGGAAGCCCAGCAGTTTGGTAGTAGCTGTGGCCCCGATTTACCCAGCTTGCTCCCCCAGATGTATACTGAACTCCCAACGCTTCTGCTGGTAACTACTTCCTTGCAGGTGACTGGTGAGTAGATGGGACTCCAAGGTTTAACGGCTGAAGAGATCAAAATTAATTTTGGAAACCCTAAGACATTCATGCTGCATGAATGCTTCAATGTTACCGATTTAATATTACAAAATTTCAGTACTGAAATAAAATGTGTATTTTATTTGTAGCCCTGATTTAGGACCTACAAAAGAATAATTTTTAAAATGTTGAATTTCAGTTCCTACAAAAATGTGCCTTCCCACTTAGTTATAACCGGTCTCACTTTTTCTTATTTCCCTTTAGGAATTTTTTTCAGACTCATTACCTCATTACTGTTATCCACAAACCCCTCTATATCCTAAAGGAAGAGGAGAAATTCTGTATAAAACCTAGAAATCCTGCATCACGTACTAACAAGTAGAGCCACCCTTACAAATAATAGAGAGTTGCAGCTAAAAATCCCGAGAAAAGCTAAAATGTAAAAAGAGAGAGACAGGAATTTGAAGTATTTGCCAAGAGGGGCCTGTCAAGGGAAAGAATATGCTTACCAAAACAATTGTGAGAATCCAAGCAAACACGTTCACTGCCAAAAATTTTTGTGGAAACAGCAAATTGCAAGCAGACATCGGAGATTATTTGCAGAAACAAATTCTGCATTTATTCCTGTGATCCTCTGGAAACCTGATCTGGAAAATCACACCGCTCCCACCGCAGAGCAGAGGCAGCGCATCTTGCGCACAGACCCGAGTAACTGACCCAGTGCTCAGAACACTGAAATTCACTGAGGATTGCTCTTGAAGAGCCTGCAGATGAAATAACGCTCATTTAAAGTACTTGCCTGTCAATAAAAGCGCAAAGGTCTGCAGGCACCGGTAATCAGGGAGCCCACGCTAAGCCTGCAGAGAGGTTTCTTCCCAGTACGGCGCTCCCACCCCATGGCCCTGAGAGAGGAGCGAGGAGGGAGAAAGCTGGGACCCCCCATTACAGCACTGAGGGGGCCATGGAAAGCCTCTAGATATTGTGTCCCACTGAAGCAGAGCAGGGAAGAGGCCAGTGGGCAGCTTGGACATTTGCTGGCAGGTAGAATGAGTCCCCCAAACAGGACAGAAAGCCTGATGGTCTGTAGCAACAATCAGAGGCTTGCAATTAGCACCAGGAACTATTATGCCCCAGGTTTCACTCCCCACTTCCTCACTCTCATTTTTTTTGGTGGGGTAGGGGCAATGTAGATTTTTGAAGACAAAGGTTTAATAAAAAAGAAAGTCCAATCGTTATGACACGTTGGGAAAGGTGGCTGCAACACGTTCACAACAATGTGAGCGTGACCCATCATGCAATAATTAAACTTAACTTTCAGTTTCAGCTTTCCTTGTTCATATCATGTTAATTCAGGATGATTATATTATTGAAACAAAAAATTAGCAAGGGCTGTAGCCAAAGTTTACCAGGAAATGAAAAATAACCTGAAGTTAAAAATTTTTATTGCTAACTACGTAAATATAATTAGAGAAAATAATCCTTTAAAGAATGTTCTACACTACAGAAGACAAACAATCTCTAATGCAGTTTTCTCCCTTTGTTTTCATTGGAATCATTAACTTCCCGCAAGAAAGCTGGTGCATAATTGGGATTGAAATGTTTTTAAAAACATCTTAGAAAGGAGTATTTTAAGAATAAACCTAACAGCTAGATTTTGTAAAACTTTCCTAATACCACAGTCTCTACTAACATGCCAGTAAATATTTTGGATTAAAATGACCCCCCTAGTCAAACTACTTCTCTGCCAGTAATAGAGATTATTCACAAGGTGGTAACAGCTGATATATCACCACCTGTCTGCTTAAATTTGTAATTTTAATGCTAACTTTTCTAACTTGTCAGGGACATGCAAGGTAAGTAGCTGTAGAACTGATTTTATTTAACTTCATTTACACAAAAAAAAAAAAAAACCCACACAAAAAAAAGCCACCACTGTTTTGTAAGCTAATTCAGCTGTCCTTTGCCACAGGGAACTGCCAGAGCAACTCTGCCAGATCTCTTGGAACTATTCGGATGTATGTAAGCGCAATTTGATTAGATTTGCACAGCTGCAAGGATCCAAAACAAGATCTTGTGCAAAACTTACTACCTTCTCAATACACACCTTTGTACCAGCACAGTTATTTTTGTAACAAGTAATAATGGTGAGCCCATAAAAAATGAGTTTTGGGGGTTTTATTTAATCATCACTTTTGTGATGAAAAAGTCATTCCTAAACCTATGAAGTTGGCCTTGCACAGGACTGTAGCAGTGCGGAGGACTTGCACTAGCTCTCAGACTAAGTTTGATGTATTCGATACCAAGGCAGCATGTTGTTGCTGTATTTAGACACTCTTGCAGTGCTTGCACTCAACAGGAAGGTGAAAGACTTGGTGAACAGAGCCCTCTCCCTCTAGTTACTGTACAAGGACAAAATGCAACGAGGGACAGGGTGAAGAAGCTGTCCCTGCCAGTAACTGCACTCCCAATGTTTGATGGAGAAGCAACCTTTGTCATTCACCAACCTCTGTCTGGATTCTGCAATCACCTTCCTAAAGCTCAGCTTTTTTAGCCTTTTTCCCCCTTGTTATAAGGTTTAATTGGCTGCAACCAAAGCCACATTACTGTAGTTTAAATATAAACACCCAGGAGGAGAGTTGAATTGACAGTGGTTTACAGACAAGAAAGGGAGTTTGGAACTCTGATTTCTTTCTGCTAGCTACATCTCATGTGTTCCAAGGCTGTGGGTATCAGTACCTGCAATGCAGTCTTAAAGGTGCCTCTTCCAGCGTGCCGCTTGTTTCGGCCTTTCAAAGGAGCCATGGCTGGGTCTACACTAGCTCCACCCAATTCACTGAGACTATGGCTTCTTCTCTGGTTTTCAGAAGCTACCCCCATGTCATGACAGACAGATCCATCTTGCGTTTCGCAGCACTTAAAAACTCTGTAGATTGAAGGGTTGCATTTTGTTTTTCTTTACCTTTCCCAACTTCTCATTTCTTCTTTGAGCAAGGGAACTGAAAAGGATCATTAGAGTGAATTGACAGAAAACATTTTTCTCAAAGTAGCTTGTATGTAGGTAATGCCTTTTAGTGCCTGGTTAACTAGCTCTCATTTTTATAGTGTGAAAATTTATCTCTATATAGTAAATGAAAGTTTAAAAGAGGCAAAAAATCTGTGATTTGAAGAGAACTGTTCATCCAGGTGAACTGTTTTTTCTAGGATAAAATACTACATATTGGTTAATATTTTGATTAGTGGTTCCAGCACATTTGTTGTATTCTCACAAGTTTTTCTTATTTAAAACAGCTACTACTATTGAAGAAGCTTCTTTCAGTTTTAGCAAATCTCAGGTGTCTAACGACACACCCCTTTTAATTGTTATCCCTTGCACAATGCACATCAGGGCTATACTTAGCTACCAGGGAAAATCTAGTCTACAATAAATTTTATTTAAACTGAAAACATGCATAGCCGCCTGTGTTTTCATAACTCAAGATTCTGCCACTCTAAAAGCATGGGTTTTTTCATTCTTATTTTGAAAACTGTTTGTGTTTATTCTTGTGCATGTGCCCTCATCTCATGTTACTGTACTGTACTCTCCATAGACAGTGCTTGCTACAATTCCTGTAACACTTTGTAAATGGTAAGCCATCCACTGAACTGTGGATGCCTAGAAATGAAGGAGTTTGAAGGACATTGTACTGATTTTCTCAGACCATTAGAAAAAAATTATTTAAATATATGGTCCATTTTCTTTTAGCACTTTCCCAACCAAACAACTAGAATATTTAACATAAGGGGTTTTTTTGGTCTGTAACTTTTCCCTAGGACTGCAAAAATTGGCCAGCAACATTAGTTGCTTCTCTTTACATTGAAACTTTGAAATTAAGAAATCATGTGAAAAGGCATTCTTATTAGAAAAGAGGGTTGTGGAGTTGACATTAAGGATATATTTTCATAACAACAAAAGTGTGGCTGTAGCCCTTATAGTACCAGAAATACTATTGTGGGTGGCACAGGCCAGCAAACACGATCTATTATGTCCAAGGATGCAACCAGTTTTGGTTGCTACGTTATGCCAAAGCTTGCTGCAACTTCAGATCTATTGCTCTTTGTGCAATACTCGATATATTGAGCTACAAAACTCAAATACTTATTTTTGCATTTAGAACTAATATAAAATTCAATTCAATTTCATACCCACCTTAAGCCATCTATTAGAAAGGTGCTGAGTGAGGGTTTTGTTGTTATTGTTTTGGGGGGGGGGGGTTAAATCAGAAATTAACTCACAGGCCTGAAGTTCCCTGGAAAAGGCATCATTTCTAAGGTTCATTCACTGCCTAGAACAGTAACAGTCTCTTCTGGGTCTCAAACTTAGATGCAGCTATCAAATTAGTAAACATGAATGGATGTTCATGTTTACTATACTATGTTCATATTTACTACAGTCTTACCTGTATTACTGTGTTCTGTATTTAAACACAAATAACTCATTGCATAAATGCAGGTTAAGAAACAGATGACTAAGCAGGCTGTTCTTGAGTGGAAAAAAAAAAAATTGGTGTGTTTAGCAGGGGTCACCAGCTGAACAGGAGTCAAGAGTGACAAGTCAGGAAATACAGTGGGATTTGGTCATGCAAAAAGAACGTGTGAAAAGAATCAAATCGCGTTTTCACACTCATTGCAGAGGAGTAAGAGGTAGCAAGGCTTGGCATTAATATAGAACACATTGCAGGAGTGAAGGAGAGAGGGCTGTGCAGTTTCCATTATTGGATGTCTTGAAGGACAGGCTGGACAAACACTTGTCAGGGATACTATGAAAACAGTGAGTCTTCAGATGCAGCATGGGGATGAGCTAAATTAGTTCTTTTGGTCCATTCCAATTGTATTTTGCCATGATTCTGTGACTTATGACTTATGTGACTTTTTTCCTCATAGTTAAACAATATTAACTTCGGTTAGTATCAACACTAAGAGTTTCAATGCAAATCCTGAAATATAATAAATTTGAATTTCCAATACATAGCAAAAAAATATCCAAACAAAACCCATTGAGGCATTATAAAGAACAACTTTAATGAAAAAAAGAATAAAAGCAAGACTTTCTAGACCTCATGGGAAAGGATTATGCATAAAGATTTAGTACAGGCTATACAAACTAGTACTGCCTTTGAAAGAATGCATGGCATGGGAGGGACATAGAAGTTTTGCTAATATGAGAAAGTTATAAATGCATACAGATTTTATTAGCATCCATATTGCTGTGATTAACGGTAGGATGATTCTTGACAAAGTGCAGCTTCTCAGAGTTGTGACCTTCAAAAGCACAAACAATGCTGAATGAGCAGCTATCATGTGTGACGGAGCAAGATACTTCATGAGGACTTAACCACTTGCACAAAGATAGCTGCAAATGAGCAACTCAAATGCTTCTTAGATCAAAGGAACACAAAAGCTATGAAAAAAGCTTCAAAGGTAGAAGAATTTCAGGCACCACAATTCTTTTTGGACAATGCCATCTAACAGGACAATCAAAGGGTGGCAGTGGCCATTACATGTCTCCAGTCCCTAGGGCACATCAAGTAGTAAATGAAACTTAGTTAAAATTAGTGAGAAAGTACACCACACTCATGAAAATAGTGCATGAAGTTTTCTTTTAGTTGATTATACTGAAAAGGACAAACTGAACAGTTCAGACTGAAGAAAAAGCAAACAAACTAAAATCCTGGAGTGAATTCAACAAGGCTAACACTATCACAGAAAAATATTTTTCTAATTAAGAAAATGAGAAGTTGCTGGTTGATGCCAGAAATTAAAATACAGCATTTTGGCAACACAATTTAGGCCAAATCAGATGAAAATACTTTTATCATGCTACATATGCAATGTTAAGCTGATATAATTTATATATTCTTTCTGAAAACATTAAGAGCTTGATGACTCAAAGACTAAGCAGGTGAATAACATAATACAATAAATTATCCATTTAAGTTTTCTTTGGATGAGGTCCCACTTGCTAATTAATAGTTGTTGGATGACTCTTTGTTGCTTACTTACTGCATCATCTTGTTCGTTAGACTTTTTCTGTATTGCGGTAGTGCCTTGAACATCTCATTCCATGCACTGAAGAAAGCATTTGATTTTTGTAACACAGTTCAGGCTTTTGTGAAAATCCCAAAGATTTAATTTAATCAAATCTTTGATTATCTGAGCCTTAATGCCAAGCTTACATAAAATTGGATAATTGTATAAATAAAACATTATACAAATTTTTTTATATGAGCCAAATCTCATATGACGAAATGCCCCTGCCTGTAGCTGCAAATTTTTTGTATAATTCAGGTAGTGAGATTTTCTTAATTACAGAATTGTTTCACCATGATAGTTTTGCCTTTAGAGTTTGTGTCAGTTTTTCTCTGACACTTACTTAGTTCTCTCTTGCTCATCTGGGTAAAAGCAACTCCATGAAAGTTTCATTGAACTGCTTTGTGAAACAAGTTTACTAGCACAAATGGAGAATACACCCAGAAGCCAATCTGCAAATTTCCTCTCAGTAAGAACATCTGAGCCTATTATAGATGTATATATATAAAAGGCTTTTAATTCTACGGGGAATAACAAAGTTCCTGCCTTTTGTAGTTTCTTTAGATAGAGGTGGCAAAAGAGATGAGAGGGTGGGGACAGAAATGAGAGAGCTGGCTAAAATGTTGGCAGCAGCTTCCAAATCTGTGCTTTTGTTAAGGTCTGAAGAGTCATCAAATCTGAAATGCAGCCCAGTAATTTAAAAGCATGAAAACCAAATTCCAGAATTAAGATCCAGACTAAGCCCCACAGTTTCAGGTACCGAGTCCTGCACTTCTAGCTCTCCATCAATAGAAGAGGGCTAATACATAAGACAAACCTTAGCGTAAGTTCTCTTCCATGCACTCTTGACCACTGTTAGCCTGTTCCTCGCTGTAATGCTTAATAACCTGAGTAGAGAAATCATTTACATCTGTTGGCTGCAACAGCCATCCCAAGGATCCTAAAATCACAAGACACACCCTGGAATCATGGAGCTGGCTAAAAGCTTAACATATTTTCAAAACAATAAACAAAAAAAAATCTCATTTGTATCTGCCACTGTTCTTAATGCATACTGCAGAAAAGCAAGCTAAAATAAAATCAATCATTCAAAATGTGATTTGGACTAGGAAAATGGATGGTAGGGAGATAAAAGAACCTCTTTTTGTTTTTCTACAGGATTTGTCAGTCTCTCAGTGATTTTCATAGGCTCCTTTAATAACTGTCATTTTCAGATGTCAGTTGCAGCTAAAGGTGACTGATGTGACCTTCTTCACATTCTTTTTAATTAGTTAAAAATACTGATTTTTCAAGAGATTATTTTAAGTGTTTCCCTGCTTTCTCTTGGGCTCTAAGCCTTTTTTAGCCTATGCAAAAGTCATCTGGGGTGAAGAACAGGAGACAGACTCATCAAGAAACAAAGACCATATCATCATTCACATGAGTAGAATTAAACAAGGAAGGAACAGTTCTGTAGCCAAGCCAGTACCTGTGAAAATGGCATTACAAAGCTTAACATGTCAGATTGTAAATAGCCAGTGATATATGCCATGTGTTTAGATGTAGGATTTATCCACTCTTCAGAGGGGATAAAAGCATTAGTCTCTGCTAGCAGTAAACAACTAGTAGCAAGTATCCACTCAATAGAGGACAACAGCAACTGAAATACAAATAAATTTTGAAAGCGTAACTAACCCAAGCAGATAGCATTATTTTCTTCTATCAATTTTACAAATAGAGATAAGTAGGTTTTATACCTATATGTTTCCATTTTCGTTTATTTTGCAAGGCTGATATAGACTATTTACATGAAAACAGGAGTACCATTTCACACGTTGTACTGAAGCTTCCAGGTCAGAACATGCTCATATTTGTACAAGGCACTATATACACATGTAGCAAGAGACAGCATCTAGCCTATCACCAGAGCACTTCAAGAGCACTTGCAATAGTCCATTGCAGTAACTGAAAGGAGCGATAAAACACACAACAGAAAAATGCTTGTCCCAGGGTACAAGTGTTTCAAACTGCAGCACAGAGTACGTTACATGCCTAGATCATATTTATCCTTTACATGTTACCAAAAGTTCCTGCTGTTTACTGAAGTAATGCCTGATACGGAAAATCCAAGTTATTCACCTACAACAAAGTGGCAAAGCACTACCTAACTTAAGTCATCTTCAAGTTGCAGGGTGTTAGGGTAGATTGTCTCAGGCAGCTTCCATTTCAATCACAGAAGTTCTAGCCAAGTCAACCGCCATGTGCACAACAAGGATTAGTATGGAATTAAGTCAATTATTTTCAGTTAGGTCTATTTCTTCTCTTGAAAGCTTTCTGCTATGATATCCTGTCAGCACTACCTAAAGTGCTTTCCAGCAAAGCACAGATGCACGATCAGCCTCTCTCATGTGTGGGTAACAGAGTTCTTGCAACCTGTTGGATACCAAGCTGGTCTTAAGTTCTCTGTGGTGGAGAACCATCTAGTGAAGTTCTCAGTTGCCAGGAGAGTTTCAGAGTTCCCCTCCTCTCCAGTCTGCATCTTTCTTTTCCCCTACTGCTTTCCTCTATTTCGTTTGATATTTAATAGCAACTTCCATTAATTATAATTGCTACTAATTAGTTATGCTTTGTAATGTTGCATTAATCACTATCACATTATTAGCATACAAGCATTTCGCTAAGATGCTAACCAGGACAGTTCTTTAGTCATAATTTATGTCTTTCCACCTATTCTCCATACCTTCTCTGGTCACTCAACTTGTATGCATGCTTTCTTCTACCTGCTCTTGAGTTCCCTCATGTTCCTTCTCGCAGGCTCAGCCCTTTACAACAGAGGTGTCCTCTCACTGCCTCAGGCAATGTTTTGCTTGTTACTTCATCCTATCAACAGTCTAGGCTATGCTTCTGAAGATACCACATTGGCTTTGTGCCACACTGCCCAGGCTTCTCCTGTGCTGCCATGAGTCCCAAGTACCACGTCAGCTAGGGATGTGCCTGTGTAGAGAGTCAGAATTGCTTATTCCACCATCTGAACCAGGGTCCTCAACCGGAGAGCACAGAGGCAGTTTATCACCTATGAAATATGCCAAGTGTATTTGAGGAACTTTTTAAAGTTGGTGTTCACCAGCGTAACTAGCTATAAGTGTCACAGAGCAGTTCTTCCAGCCATCCTAATTTCAAATCTGAAAGTCTGAGTGGAATAACATCTTCCTCCCTTATTTATGTCTCTCTACAGGAAAACAAGAACTGTAATACTCAGGACACTGATCCTTCAAGCTATCATTTCACTATTCATGCAGTATCTCGACTACAAAATCAAGCCATGAATTACGTGACATACTGCTGTGCTGGATAAGACTATTGCATATTCCTCTCCAGATTTTTGTTTTGCATCAAGGTTAAGTGATAGCACTTAATGCATTTTTTTTTTCCCCCCAGGTAAAGTTATACTTTAATTCTATGTCAGTTATCAAGATGCTGACTAGTTCCTCCAAATCCTAATTTTTTTTCTTTAACCTAAATTTGCTGAAGAGTAAGACAAAATTATAAAGTACATGATGGCAGTGCCTAGGCTTTGCTATGCTAACAGCATTGGGATGACATACTTAGTGGATTTAATTTAAAGAAAGAATAACCCTATTAAAAAGTCCAATTATATTTATCTTATTTTGCAACAAACAGAAAAAAAATAACTCTTACCTGCTGCTTTAAATTTTTTATCAAATAGCATCTGCTACTGCACATGCCGTATAGCCATTTCCTACTATGAATAAACCTAAAATCATCCAACACCGCTTCCTTCTGGAGCGCACGACCTTCGGGCAGCCCCAGCAGGTGTCTGTCCATGGAGCGGGCGGTGTGCCCCACCATGTGGCTGAAACTGGGACCACAGAAACACTCACTTCATCTCCCAGCGGGGAGGAGTTTCATTCAAGAGCAGAATTGCCCCTTTTCTCAGACACTGCACAGTCCGCTTTCCAAGGAGAGAAAAGAATTGTGCAGTAACCGCTCAGTCTCCGTAACAAAGATTTTTTTTAAGCTGTATCAGACTTGTTCAGCTAGGGAGCTCAGAACTCAGCTCTTTCACCTGGTTTAAGCCTCACGTACCTGCAACAACTTCTCCAGTTCTGACTGGCAGACGATGTCTCAAACAGCTCTTTTATACATGATCCTCAAAGAATTACTGTAGTCATCTGCTATAGTTTGAATTAAGTTTTAAAATTAGACATCACTTCAGGTATTTAAGTGAAACAAAGCATCCAGACATAAATAAAAATACTAGATCCAAAATGAAAAATTAATTACTAATGCCAGAAAACGCAGACAGTGATTTCTTGTTTATTATGACCCATCTTTTTATTTAAAAATGGAACAAACCTCTTTGGCTTGACCTATTTCCCTAAATACTTGCCCTGTGAACCCAACCTGAGATCTGGAAGTTTTAACACCCTTTTTTACTATTATTTTATGGTGTAATCCATCAAAAAAGCCTGACAGGGAAGTTCACTTTCTTTTATACTCTCAGTACAAGCAACACACTTTGCTTCCCTCCATCACTATTTTCAAAAGTCACCAATAGACGAAGAAGTCACCAGCAAGTTACCACTGGTTCTGTGTAGTGAAAAGCTTATCAGCAACAGGAGCCGGTATTCCAACTGGGAATCAGACTGCAGTGCTGGCTCATGCAAGCTAACTCTTACCTGAAAAAGAAGTTCAAAGCAAACAAGAACCATTTATATTAGTCACTTGATTTGCTTGTCTTTAGCTTAACACTTTGTACAGAAGACTTAAATAGCTATATCAAGAAAAGATCCTCATGTTTTATAGTATAATCAGTGATTTTGTCACTTAATCATAACAGGATGGGTACTAGTGAAAGTACAACAACCTTATGACCTTCCTGTTTATGACTATTTAGCTGCCCTTTTCAGACTTTTATTAATAAAGTGGTAACTGAGAGTAAACTAAACTAGTTGCCTCCTACTAACCTTTATCAATGAAATGCAATTTTAAATGCTTACATTAAACATTAAAGCCATGTCTTCAGAGATAGTGGCTCAAGCGTTAAAACTTTTGGGAATGTTATATAGAATATGAAATTATAACACTATTCAGGGAAATTGGTACTCATCTTTTCAATTTCTTTCCCCTCAAGCAAGTAGTAGAAATACGGGAATCTGATTCTTAGGATCACAGAATTCTAGGATCACAGCAGGACAGACAACCATGACTACTCAAAATAAAATAAAATTTAAAAAGAGATCAAAGAACCTGTGCTGAATTAGCGCCCTAATGTGAACATGGGCCTGTTTCAGTGATGTAGCTTGTAGCACACTAAAATTTTGGGGAAGTGTAATCCACTTACTGAGCCACCTGTTCACTTTGTGAACTAGAAGAGAGTTACCCACACAACCCAATTAGAAGTACGTGTCTTGTACACAGAAATCTGCAGACTAAGAAGATTCAGGCTCTGTGCTGTATGGCATTGGTATAAACATGCTTTATGTTTCAACATTCCTACAATTATTCAATAACTAGATCTCTAAAGAGACTATGGTTGGGCTCATCAGTGAAGTCCCACTAAGTCTGTTAAACAGGTTATCATATTAAGCCTTCCTTTCAAGCACAAAATTATTCCAAGTTTAATATTACATTATTTGTCAGGCAGCCGAGTGATCTCTGAAACAGGAAAACGAATCAGTCTTTTTTTGCCCTTTTTGCTGGAAAGGCAATCTCTTGCACCACAAGGACAGTTACAGAAGCCAGAGGGCAATGAAGACTCAGAATCACTACAGCTGTTCCCAGTGTTAGGACCTAGGTGTTCTCTGAAAAAGCTACTGGCCCAGCACAGCATCATCATTCATTTTCTCACAACACAAGCCTCCAGCATTTCCCCAGTTTTGGCCACTTACAGAGATGATCAAGTGTTAGAATGCACATGCAAGGAAGAACTCCTTCATGGGATGCTCATTTAGCAGCTTGTGCCAGGAAAAAAAAGATTCTTAAAGGCAGACTTCAGCTCAGTACAAAAAAAAAAAAATCAGAACACACAAAACCAGCCTATAAATTAATGCACCCATGTGAAAACAAACTGATCAAAGCAGCAGATTTAGCTTTTCAATCACTTCTAAGACATTGCTATAAAACCCGGTTTAAAAGGGACAAATCAACTGTTGCCAAAACTCAGGTGAGAAAGTGCTTAGTACTACCAATACAGCTCTGGAAAACAAGTGGCTTCAATAAAATCATGTATTTGTTTCAGGAAGGTGAAGGCAGAAGAACGATTTATCTCAGCACTGTTTTCTCCACTAGTTCAGACTAAGACAACTATATTGGCAACACTACAGAACCATTTCTAAAGGAAAAAGACATTAATGAGGCGTAAGAGGGGCAGACTTCAACCTTCTTGGCATACAGATTTCCAGTTCCTGCAGTGTTCTCCAATGTTTTGAAATGAGATTTTGTTGAAATCCTGAGAGATCTAAGGGCAACTCTAGATTTCCTGAGGAGGCCTTTAACACGCCTTCACTGAAAGGTTCAGCATTAAGTAGAAAAACTATTTTGCACATGCACTAGTTCTCCAACAACTCTTCTAATGCAACTCTCTGGGCTTGGACATGTTAAAACTCAGAGCTTTAGCATGGAACTAGGAAAAGTAAATGTCCCAGCACCTCTTCCTGCTTTTTGAAAGTTAAAGCTGAGCATGGTCTGTAATGACAAGTTACTAAAAATGAATCTGAAACCAGAGATCTTAGTGTGGGAGAACTCGCCAATGGTGTGCAAGGGAACACAAGAGCTCCTACTATTAATCTGACCTAACCATAGAGCAGTCAGGCAAGTAGAGCCAAGGGTGTATTGCAACCAAGGATTTCCGTCTCATCAATTCAGTCCTGATAATACTAGAACTCTCACACAGACCGATGTGACCATTTAGTACAGAGATACTTAGAACGCAAGTTTTATTTTCCTCATTACTTGACTAAAGTTATTTTGCCTAAATCCAACTAGTGAAAAGCTTCTTAGAAGTGTTATAGTTCAGGAACTTCAACTAAGAAATCTGCACGTGCATATTAAGGCCACCTGCATTATTTATAATTAACAGGGACTAAGTGTGACAAACCAAGCATAATACTGCAACAAGCGGACTTAATTCTGTTCCCAAAACATTTCAGGTTGAAAAGATTACAGCAGGACTAGTATTACTGCCTACTTCAGAGATGAGTTTTTGCGGACTTGGAAGTAACACTGAGGATGAAAAAGCAAAGCTCATAGCATAGTCTTTTGACAACTATTTCAGTTTCCATAATCTCTTCAGCTCTCTTGTAGGAATTCACACCAAGGCTAGTACCTGTGCACAGCAGGCAAGCTGTGAAGAAAACACCATACACACTATGGAACACCACAAATATAACTTCAGTACTGCCATTTTTTCTTCTTAATGCATATCACTCCTACAAAACTACTGATGTTTTCTAAATCAATTTAACTAGTGCATTTTCAGAAGTGAGACAGCGTGAAGACAAAAAAAAAGCTACTATACCTAGTAAAGCAGTAGCAGATAGCTAAGCTAGCAATATTAACCAAGATACGCACAGGTAAATTAGTAATCTCTACTGGCAAGAACCTACAACACAAAGTTAGAGCAAGATGATGCAGCAAGATTCAATGGAATGTTAAGCGGGAATTTGTCTTTTTACAAATAAAGCGTTATGACATTCCTTATTTTCATTAATGAGCATCAGGTCCTAAATACCACAACTCAGCTTTTAGTTAACTGTCTACATAAAAGGGAAAAAGCCACACACCCCATCCTAGAATTCTAACTTGCCCTAACTTTAAAATGATTCCTTTACACAGTGTTGCAGAATAATCACAGTCCACAATACCAGAATAGTTGAATACTATTCAACTACTCAAATATTCAAGTAGGAGTTACGTACACAAACATGCAAGTTAAAAGGAATAAATGAAATGCTCCACTTTATTAAGAAACCAAAAATACAAAACTGAAGAGTTCAAGGCTTCATGTACTCAAACACTACTGAAAAATGGTATTTTAAACTTAGTTTTGTTTACTAGCAGTACTAATATTGACCAAGATTAATCTCTACAAGATAGTGTTAAAAGTTGACATTTTCCACCATTTGTGCTGTAATAAGCTAGAGTTTCAAATTAAGAACTTGGTGCAGTTACAGTAAAGTCTAGATATTTTAAAGTGTGGTTTTATTTGTAGCCAAGAGCGTTTTAGCTCAAACTACAGCTGTTTTCTAGTTAGTGAAGTTTAAGATGTTTAGAGAGAATTTGTTTAATCAGCTATAGTTCTACTGAATGATGTCCCATGCAAAGATACAGCTTTAGAGTCATCTTACAGGCCTAGATGCCATTTGTTTCTGGCTACTAAAAATAGAGCTCTGTGAAGGCATATTGTACTAAAAGTTAGAGTTGAGACTGTATCTAATGGTAGCATATGCAAGCTGAACTACACACTTCTCTCTCAAGACACCCTGCAGACCACAAACATTCCCATTTGCATGGGAATGTCGATCCAGTCACACTTACAGTCCAGTGCTCACTGCTTTAGTTTTACCTGGCACTTAGTTCAGCCTTCCTCGGGTGTTTTAATTATATGCTTCAGGAAATGAAGGGAAGGTTAACTGTTAGCTCTGATTTAGCAAGAAAAGCATAACATGACAAGCAGGAGGGAAGAGGAGAACAAAGAATGAGAAAGGCAGTAGACAATCAAGTATTAGCCTCAACTGAAGAACTGAAGACACTTTGAAGAGTTTTCCTAACAATGCATGAAAGTTCGCTTGCTTAGAGATACTTGAAATACAACTTTATTATCTAAACAAAAAAGAATGAGAATGACAGAAACAAGATTCACCACTTAACACTCTGATGTGACTGCAGCAGTCTTATATTTGAAACTCAAAAGGGGAAGTAATTGCAGTCCAAAAAACAGCTAAATATGCAGGTCCAAAATATGAAGTTTTTTGTTTTGTTTTTTTTTTCCATTTTGTTTTGTTTGTTTGTTTTTTAAACTGCCACATTCACTCCGAAGCCCATTCATCTCTTTCAGCATCCCAAAGATTAAGCACATATTCTGCTCAGCTAGATAATAAAGTGGCAAACACGCTGCACCACTGACATCACAGGACAGTTGCCTATAAAACTAGACTTCTGACGCTGGGCTCCAGCTTCATCCCTCACAGGTCATCATCTTCATCTGGCAGTGCAGTGGTTTGAGCAATCTGGAACAAAGAAGTTACACTTAAGAGCCATTCTTCAGTTATTTGCCCCAGGAGTCCAAACACTAGTTACCCATCTATCATTTGACCTTTGTGTCCTTTCTCACTTACCTGTAAGTCTTGCTCATACTGTGCTGCCAGTGCTGGGTCCATAACGACTTCAGGTGGTGCAAGAGCAGGCATGGCAACAAACTCCAAGTTAGGATCTCCAATTAGCTTTCTAGCAAGCCAGAGGAAAGGCTTCTCAAAGTTGTAGTTACTCTTAGCTGAAATGTCGTAATACTGCAAAAAAAGTATGTATTATACATTATTAAAAAAGACACTTCTAACTGGTATTTAGGGCACACAAAGATTAACATGCACATTATTGCTCTATTTATACCTCTACTTTTTGACCACATCACTTCTGCTCATGCTTTCAAAAACAGTTATGAAATGTACAATTTCAGTCAAATAGGCAGAAACCGACAAATGAAATGTAGAGTATCCAGTCTGATCAGAGATGTAACTTTCAGGAGACAACATTGCATCTATCTTTCTCCTGTGACTTATCTACTTTAGTCTCACTTCTGTGTCATCTAATAAGATTCTGAGCAGTGAAAGCTAAACACACACATGCTTTTTAAGAACTTATCATAGCTTCTGCTCAAGACTAATGACAATCATCTTTAATGTCATCATCTCCCCCTTCCATAAAGTTAGGGTCAGGCAGCCAACAGGATGTGAAGTTGAAATGTTACAGCCTGTACTGACAAAGGCAAACACTCGATTACTGCATAGAACCCAACTGCAGTCAACAGACCCAACAACTTTCATTCCTATAAACTCATGCCAACATACCTGGAGATTCTTCTTCCTGTGGAAGACAATGGATTTTGCCTTGACTTTTCTATCCTTAATATCCACTTTGTTGCCACACAACACTATAGGGATGTTTTCACATACTCGTACCAGATCTCTGTGCCAGTTAGGTACATTCTTGTAAGTAACTCTTGATGTTACATCAAACATTATTATGGCACACTGAGCTGCAAGAAAAGAATAGTCAAAAGTTACATCAGGAAAGTAAGCACTTGCTTATAGGATGGGAAGAGAGAAGAGGTACCCCTAGAAATCCCGCATCAGGGTTAAGTGTCCGCATTAATTTCTCCCTCTCAGCTTTGCAGTTCTGAGATCCCACATTCTGTTAACAAGGTCAACGTACGAGTCCATAGAACTCAGCCCATGGCCACACCACCTCACATCTTTAGTGCCTAATCTCAAATATCAGCTAGTTTAATCAATGGAACTGTCCCACTGAGTTACATGGTGTTGCACAGTATGAAAATATACAAGGATTACAAAAGCTAATTTCTGTTGAGTATTTGTGTAAATCAAAGTTGACTAACACCTATTTAACTAATCTCAGACATCCTATTGAGGCTTTCAGGTAGGTTGAGAACTTGTAGTCCACATCTCAGGATACCCTTGTCCAGAATAGTTTTTCAAAGAACACAGGTGCTTTACTCAACGCTGATACTCCTAAAGAAAAAGCAATAATGTCAAAATCTAATAACCCCTTACTAAATTATAAAGATATGCAGGTGACTGAAGTACACACAGAACTCAGCTTGGCCAAGCACAAGTTAAGGGGCATTATCAATACTTCATCAGAAAGACAACTAGACTGTGGCATGGAGACGTACAACTTTATCATCGTATCTAAAATTTTACTTTGTGTGCTTCAAGCCCTTGCCTCAGCACAGCACATTAATACAGATATAAATGTGTACTAACTGAAGTACATACTTTCACCTCTTAAATATCTTGTAATTTAACATGTACCATTATTCTTCATTAATACCGAAACCTGTAACAGCATACTGAATCTTAACATGCAATCTTAGAACATTACCATATCAGCAGAAGTTGTGTAGCAAAGGAAGTTATCACAGCTACATTAAGAGTTTGAAGACCCAGAAGCCAGCTCATCACTGCAACCAATACTAACAGCTTTCAGATTGGCCAATGTGAATAGAAGTAAGGACTGAGTTGTTAAGAAGTAGAGAATATTCCCACATATACACACATCTTACCTTGGATGTAATAGCCATCTCGCAGGCCACCAAATTTCTCTTGGCCAGCTGTGTCCCATACATTAAATTTAATAGGGCCTCTGTTAGTATGGAACACCAGAGGATGAACTTCAACACCCAGCGTTGCTGTAACAAGAAAAAGCAGCACACTTAGCAAGCCATGAACTGCACTTCTAATTGTAACATATTAAATCTCTAATGTTTCTTCAGACATACCTACATACTTCTTTTCGAATTCACCAGTCAAATGACGTTTTACAAACGTTGTTTTACCAGTGCCACCATCACCAACCAGGACAAGCTGTTGATAGACAAAAAAGTCAGAGCAGTATCTTTCTAGAGACATTTATTGGTTGTTTTAGTGTAACTTCTAGTTATTATTACAAAGACCTTAGTCCTACAAGATACTTTAAAGAAAAGCTTGAACTCCCCATGAAGTGACTCGCTGTCCTGGTACCCCATTTGTTAAGCCTACCATGCTAAAACTCTAGTCAGACTTACCTAGTTCTATAGCTGAAACCTACAATACACTGTGAATATGGTTCTAGTAAACTACAAATGACTGAATTAAAAATTGAGGGTTTTCAACCTGAATGTGACCATATTTAGAGAGGAACTCATTTAAGCACCCCAACTGGAGAAATCCACCATAATCTTACAAATAAAAAAAAACCCAAACAACTCCACTACTAACAAATGGATTACTCTAGACAAGTATTGTAAGAAAGACTAGTAACAACCCTTCATGGAGCAGTCTGAAGGAATTCTGGCTGTTACGATAACAAAAACAACCCACAAAACACCAGAAAATTCTGTTCTGAAACATTTTAAGTTTTTTTTTTCCCCTAAACAGTTAATACAAAACAGAAAACAGACTATTCTAATTCACTCTTAAGCACTTTTTGCTGTGAACTTCACCTCTGAAATTAAAAATCATTCTATAGGTAAATCATCACTAAAATTTATTACACGAAACTACAAATAGCATCAGATTGGAACAGTGCAAGATAATCTTTTTGTACAAGTTATACACAATATTACAATACACTAACTGCACCGTTAAGAAAAGACTAGCACTTCAAAACCAAACCTACCATCCACGTTGGCATTCGAGTCTCTCGTGCTACTTCTCTACTGAAGGAAAAAAAAAAAGAAACAAAAAACCCCCAAACCACTCCCTTACCTTAAACTGCACTTGGGGCTCTCCTTGGGCGGCCATGCTGGGTCTGCAGGGGAAATGGAAGCATGTGAGCTCACAACAGGCGAGATGATTCAAGGCCCAGCCGGAAGGGGCCGGCCACCCATTTGGGCTCCCGGACGCCTCCCAAGGCGCGTGTTCTCCGCGCCACTGGCCGCCGCCGGCNCCCCCCGCCTCGGCCTCAGCCCGGCCCCCAGCCCCGCCAACGGGCCTAACGCCTCTCCCCGCCATCGGCCACCATGACTGAGCAGCGCGCGCTGCCTCCCCTCCCCCGCCGGTCGGGCCGTTGGAGGCCCCGCTCTGCTCTCTCCCTCCTGGAGTTCGCCCGCCCTTTTCCCCGGGACGGACCGGAGCTCAGCCCCGGCTCTTCCACCTCCCCCACTCCGAGGCGTGGGGGGAGAAGGGACGCCGCACTGCCCAAGGACCACAACTGCAGCGCTCACTCGGGCCCAGCCTCACTGCAACCCAACCCACCTCCTCCCGCCGCGCCTTCGGCGGGAGCTAACGGTGACCGCCATCCCCACCCTTCACACTTCACACGGCGGCCACACAGCCCCCCACCCGCTCCTGGAAGGCAGAGGAGGGCGCCCCAGCCCCGTTACCTCTCCCGAGGCGTCTCTCCGCGTCGCTCCCCTCAGTGACTGGGCGCTGGGAAGATGGCGGAAGCGCGGTTCAAATACCCGGAGAGCGACGCCGCGCGGCCACGGGGAGGGGGAGGGGCCGCCCGTCACGTGGTCACGGCGAGCGGGAGAGAGGCTGCCGGGCGCGAGACTGCTGGGGCGCTGCACCGGGCCTCCGCCGGCCGCGGGCCCGCGCACCCGGGCTGTTCGAGACGGGACCGACGGCGCGGCTCTAAGCGGCACCGTTTGCCGTAAGGCCCGAGGTTTGCTGGTGAGGGTCCGGGCAGAGCCTCAGGGCCAGGCCGAGCTGCCCGCGGAGCTCGGCACTCTCCCTGTTCGATCATTAAAATCGCATCAGAGAGTGTTTTAGTCAGCTGACGATGCTCTTTCTGGAGACAAAGTTTAAAAATTGTGTGTAGGTACTTCGAAAGCTTATTGAACTGCCTCCAGTACGGTTTAAGAGTGTTCAAGAGCAGCAGGAGAGTTTAATTGGACAGCTTTCAGGTAAAAGCGGCTGTGGCTGTGTTCAAAAGGACTTCCCTTAAACGTACCTTGTGACCATTCTTTTCAGTTCTTCATACAAATTGATGTGCATTCACTAGAGAGTGCGTTAATGAAAAGTTGCTTTGGAAGCCCTGGATTTAGAATATTTTCTATTAAGATCTCAAATCCAAACTTCAGAGGAACAAAGTTATGCAAAAATTGACTTTCAAAGAACCTAGGTCTTTTGCATAGGTCTATAAATACCAAGTTCATGGGTTCACACTGATTTTTAATGTCTCTCATTTTTTTACCCCAGTATGCTTAAACAGCTTTGCTGAGGTCTGCATACTGCACCCCATAATCTAGAATAAATACATGATTTCTTAAAATATCTCTGGATTGAATTAACATAGAGAGTATTTCATGGCAGGTGATATACACAAACATAGCTTATTTCTTCTACAGCAACGTACACAGGATGTTTTACAGGAGTGACTGCATTCTGTTGTAATTTTTTCTTATTTGCTAGTGTAACACCAATCCAAATGTTGCATAAGATTTTCTGTGTTGGAAAAATCACTGTCTTGTTGAACTTCCTTTCGCTTTTTTGGACTAGTTGGGTTGTGGGTTTTTTAGCATTTTTGCTGATGGCCTCTAGGTGTCAGAAAGGATATTTTTCAGAATACGTAACTTAAATATGTCTCAGCACAATGCTATCTTTATAAAACCCTTGTGAATTCCACCTCTTTTCTTGACAAATAGGCATGTGTTTATAAATAGGAGCCCATAAGCACACATTAGTGCAGTTTGTCAGTTTTTAAGAATACAAGCACTTCCCAGAAAAAAAAAAGCAATCTGTAACTGTGTATAGAACACTCAGTGTACTTTAAAAACTTCTCAACATTGTTGCAAATTCATTACTAAACCACTTTTGTCTTGAAAACAAAATGGTAATGCTATCTAATACGTTATTTTGGAATAATTAAAATATATTTCTAATTACAAAGTCCCCTATCGTAGCATTTGAGTGCCTGGCAAATATTTATGTTGTTGTTACTAAGTTACTATGTGGAATGTGTTTTTTGTCACCTGTTTTATCATCATGTGTAAGTGTTCAGTTCAGAAGATCCACAAAACATCTCTAGATAACCCAATTCAGCAGAGGCAACAATACACTTCCAAGCACTCAGCAGCAGTGTTAGATCACTATCTAAAAGATTAGAGTCCATAAGATATCACTAGGTAATCAGCAGAATAATTACTTTTAAAAGATCCTTACATTTCCTGTATCTTGACTCTGGTCACCTGTGAAAAAAACTTATCGACCCACTGATGCAGATAAATGCATACAGTAAAAGGCAGCCCTTACTAAGTGAAGATGCAAATGAGGAACAGTACAAAAGGTCATGCTGGAGATAAACAGAGTCATAGAGCTCAACAGCATGTTTGAATCTAACTGCTACATTAGTAGCAAGCAAAGTAATTTTGCGAACTGTAAATGAAGGCAACAATATATCCAGGCAAGCAATGTACTTCCCAGTTAAAGCCGTGATTGCGGAAATGTCTCTGGAACATGAGCTCAGGCGGGAATGGAGGTCTGCACGCTGGCATTCAAGGCAACACAGGAAATTTACACTGGAAGGTTTGAAAAGGAAATTAGTCACTTTCAGCATGGATAGGTAAAATGGATCCTACAGTAGCAAAATTCAATGAAAATATGTATTCAAAAGACAAACTTTATTCATTTTTTCTCCAAGAAAAACATGTCTGACTCTAGGTTTCATTAAAAGACTACACTCCTGGAAGAGAAGCGCTTACTGGGTCAATGATGAAGGGCAGATGTAGATCTGAATTTTTACAGAAAACAATTCAGCAATTTACTGTCATTAAAGTGGCATACATTGCTACTTGTATCCAGCACAGGAATAAAATTCTTTAAATATAGGGAAATAAATATAGGGAAATAAATAAACCCTAAAAATGCATTGGATTATTATGCTCAGAATCCATAAATAACATTTTTAGATTTACAGTTGCTGATCACGTGGTCTAGAAGATAAGGTATATATGATAGGGCTGAGACACTAATAACTACAGGTAATTGACTATAATCTGAAGCAGTACTTTTTGGCACACAGCTAAGAACACAAGACCCCTGAGGACTCTGCCTCCCATAGCGTGTGGATGCTCTATGTCCTAGAAAGCCCCAGGCTTTTAAGACACACCTGTTGTTGTACAGATTTAGGATTTTGGCAAAGTTTTGGCATTTTTACTAGAGCCCTCAACATCACTAACAGGTAATGTATGTGAATACGTTTTAGTTGAAGGGCTGAAGTCAGTCGATGGGGCTTCGGAGCAGAGGACGGGCTGGGAGAGTGCAGCTTTGTGGTGGTTTCCAGTCGCAATACAGGTGGCTCTCGGCCGTTCTGAGGGCGAAGAACAGACTGCAAGCCATGGCTTAGCCCTGTGAGGCGGGACAGGGAAGCGCCCGTGGCCTGTGAGGTGCACAAGTGCCAGTAACGAGAGGACACCACCCGTGTGCTTTTTGGACTAAACATGAATTACACGAAGTCTAGTTGCAGCCTGCCCACAGCAGAGAAAAATTAAATAAAATTCAACTAAAAATAAGCGTATCACAATTTCTTTTCAACTCTTCCTCTCACAATAGTCTCCCAAAACTGCGAGTGTTGTAATTTCTCGTTGGACGCCTCGGGGCGGGGGTTTCCTCACGGGTACCTGCGGTCCCCCTCAGCCTCCTCGGCTCTCCACCGCCCCCTCTCGCGAAGCGCCCCTCAAACACGTCCGTGGCCACACTCCGCTCGGCCGTACCTTCCCGCACGCCGCTTCGCCGAGCTCGGCGCGGCCGCCCGCTCCCTCACAGCCTCTCCCCCGCCGACGCCGCCGGCAAGCGCGGGAACTACCTCAGGAGGGCGGCACCGCCGCGCCCGCCCGAGCCGCCGGCCTCGCCCTGACGTCAGCAGCGCCAGGCGGGTCCCCCAAGGGGATGGTTGCCGCGCCCGCCCGCCCCTGTCCCCGCATGCGCGGCGCGGCCGGCGGTTGCCGTGGGGTTGGGCGGGGCTGGGGGCGCGGCCGCCGCCGCGNCGTCCGCCGCAGGCCGCGCTCCAGCCCCCGCCTCGGGGAGCGGGGCGGCTGCCTCCCGGCGGGCTGGCGGCGGAGCCCGGGCTGCTCGGGCTCTTACAGATCACCTTCCAGCCTCCTCCTGACCTCCAGCGCCTTCCGAACGCGGCCGCGCTGGGCAGCAGCGGATAAACGGGATAATAATTGTGTTTTCGAGCTGGCTGTGGTGCAGTTGGGTAGATTTATCTGCTTGGGAACTGTTTGACCAGTAATGCGTCAATAAAGCTATCTGCAGATTTTATTTTCTCTGTGTTTACAAAATGGTAGCTGGTTATGTTTATACGTTCCGTTCCTTTCCCTTATTTGTGCTTTGAAAACAGTGTCCTAAAAAAGAAGGGAGTTGGAAGGAGGTACCATCGTGTCTGTCTTCAACAGGATATGGCTTGGTTAAAATAAAAGGGTGTTTGACTCTTTGTATTCCTGAAAATAAAAGGAAATGGAGAGCGCAGAGGAGTCCTGTGATAGTTCTGGGACTCCCCGTACATGCAGAAGTTGGTCTGTGCTGAGCAGCTCCACACAGGTTTGGGGCTCATTTGTCTTAAAATTAAGGTCGTATCTTCTGGATCTCAAAATGCTTTTTGGAAGCTCATTTCGAAGTGATGGAATTACCAGTCTCTTTGTCTTCTTCTCCAAAGGATGAATTGACATCTGAAAAGTTTTTGCATTACTAGATTACAGTATCTTTACCAGGAAAGATGTTTTGGAGTCATGCCAAAGAAATGTGTCATTTCTTTCAGGTATACTTCTTTCCTTTTCCTGTTTCTAAACATGCACAATGTTGGGGGAATATGTGCCAAATTTCAGTGATGGTCCAAACTTCCCATAAAGAGGAAGCAGGAAACAGTGATCTGGATTTGCTTTTTAATTTATAATTCTTAACACAGCAGTGGTCCGTTGTATGGGGTTTTTTTTAATTTAAAAATAAAACAAACCCCAAACACTAACACGCTTCCTTAGGTATTATTAAAAGTTTTTAAAGCAACTGACCATAAGTGTTTTTAAGCCAGCCTTAGTATTTGACACCTGAAAACATTACTGCAGCAAGCTGCTACTTTAACTGAAACACTGCAGCAAGCTACTACTTTAAACACAACTGGTCAAGTGCTTCATATGTTCATCAGTGTAATTTTCACTGCTTATAGGCGTAGCGAATAGCTTAGAGACTTGAAGGTTTTTTTCTAACCAGAAGAAAATGTTTAAACATCAAATGAAGGTAGAAGTTATTGAAGACCCAATGTACATTTTATCACTTAAAAATGTGTAGTTGACACAAAGTTCTGAGAAGTTGCATACCCGAGGGAGATGG
Source organism: Rhinoptilus africanus (assembly GCA_013400135.1). Classification (NCBI taxonomy): domain Eukaryota; kingdom Metazoa; phylum Chordata; class Aves; order Charadriiformes; family Glareolidae; genus Rhinoptilus; species Rhinoptilus africanus. Next base: position 824,527 of record VXBO01007146.1, read on the forward strand.
CTTTTGTAAAACTTGATTTCCACAGGGAATTTACAGAAACAGCAACTCCCATCTTCTGTCTTTAGCTGAAATACCAAAACAGATTTTGTTTTTGTGAAGTGATTTTTCCCTTACTAGTATAAACACTTTGAACAGTGATCCTTGATCACACATAGATAAGATTGCTTTGAAAAGGAATACATAACCTGAAGAAATGATGTATTTACATTTATTTGCCTATTTTTCAAACTGCTTCAGTTTGATTAGTGTAGTTCCATTGTATTTTATTTGTCTAAATCCTTACGTGAAGGGTAGAGCTTCACTAGGTAGGTTGTGGGTTTGAAACAGGCCTGGGCCTGCAGAATCTTCAGGAATAACTATGCCTTGCCTCTTTCCTTTGTTATAAGAACGTCGTTGAGTATTACTTTGGTTGTACCTGACATGTAAGTTGCATCCACCGCTCTTTCCTCCAAAGACCCAATGTGATATACAAGTAATTTAAGAGATCCCAGTACTTTAGCTAGTTTCCACTGACTCTTTTTAACTAATTATGGCATTCCCTATAGCAGAAATGTAAATCTAAGTTGACATGTCCTTATTTGTGTGTTCCTGGGTTTTATTTGACAGCAAGCAAATTATTTTGTCATTAGAAGTTGCAACATTTTCCTAGATTTCCCTTTATCTCTATAAAGAAGAGGGAGAAATATTACTTACCAATGTTTATGAGCCATTAACATCAAATTATTATAACTTTGTGATATGTTTGTTGATAAACTGCATTAAGGCAGTTAAACAGCGCTAAAATAATTGCTGGAGAAATTGTTGAAGACATGCAGATTATATAGACTTCAGGTAACGTTGCTTCCTCTTGTTTTCTACATAGAGAAAGTCTTGTGGGAAGTCTTTTGGGAAGATAGCAACCATAATTGTTGCTGTTGTCCACTCCTAGGGGATTATTTTAATGTCATTTCTAAATTATCCCAGGCAGGCTAAAATTCTTCTGGCTGTTTGAATTCTCCTTTAATACAATTAATTGGACAATTGCCTAAAACCCTGACTAGTTTTAGATATTTTGAGCACAAATGAGTGTAAGATCAAGAATAAAAGGTTCTCTTGAATCCGATACACTGTTTTGAGCAGCGGCTGACAGTAGCTACGTAGGGAAGAAAAAACAACAGGGCAGATACATAGCAATGATTGTGTAAAATACTCTCCCAGTAGCTTGCTGTTCACAGTTGCAAGTCCATCTTAAAATTACTTTAAAAAAGCTGTAGGATCTGTGTTCAGACACTCGCTTCAGCACACTCAGCTAGTGCCAGATATTAAAAACAGATGTCCTTTAAAGGTCTCTTAATAAAACTGAGTCAAACTTTTTTGTTATTGTTGTTAAATCATTTAAGAAAGAGGTATGATGTAAACCTTCTTTGCTTAAGTGTGATGTTTTAGTTTGGGGTGCATTGTTCACATGACCCAAAAATTACCATCCTGTTACATGCCGAAATGTATGCAGAGCTATCTATTGAAATCTGTTTTTCTTGCTTGATTGGTGAATCATTTTAAATGCATGCTTTTTATATTTCTTTACTCTTGAGTGTTACCAAGGTTATCTTGGACTTAACCTTTGAAAAATACATGTATATTTCATTGTAGCTTCTTTAAAAACAAAACAAAACAAACCCTAAGGAACCGTAACTTGAATAGAACTGCGTTGATTTTTTTGTAAACTTTTTCTTGGACATTCACTAATGTCCCCAAAACTGTTTAGGAATGAGTGAAGAACCACAAAGTCACAAAAGTTAAAATTGGCAGAATTGGGTGGTATGGAAAAAATGCAAAAGGAACCTTTCCAGAAGGAGGAAAGCATTACTGAGTTGCTTTTTTTTCCCCCTGAGTTAATCTCTTACATTAGTCTTTGTTCAAACATGGAATTTTCTGAAGATGAGCTATAAGTTTCCCATGTCGTCGCAGTGAAAAGTAATTTCTTATAGACAGTTACCAAATGATGTTTTTCTGGTTGTACGGTAATGCTACTAAAAGCGTGTTAATGATTGACCTGCCAAAGCTGCCTGACAGATCTCCTTGGCCCTCTGTAACCCTTCTTGGCTACTTTGATATAAAAGAATTTCTTGAAATGCTGATGCTATAAGGAGAAACTAACACTCTGTAACCCACTCTTTGGGTCTGATTCATGGGGATGATGGTGGTCAGTTGTTATCCTTGCAGGCTGCCAGAGATAATAGACGTCAACTGGACTGAGAAAAAAACTAACCTTGATTGGAATTTCAAGGACAAGTAATAGTCATGTTTTTAACAGTAATTAATTTGGTAAGACATCTCAAGCTAGCCTTATTTCTCCAATTTTATAAGGTATGGGAAATGTCCAAAGTTACATAAGCCATCAGGATACCTCCTACTTGGAGCTGAGAAATGATCCTGTCTGGATTCTGTCATATAACCTTTTTAAGGAACTTGATATATTTTACAAGTCTGTGAATGTTTATGGAGTTTTGTGGCCCAGCCTTTCAGTCCCAAGGTCAAGGTATGAGCTGCAAACAGACTTCATTAGGTTGCTCTTGGCGTTGACGTGAAGATTGTTCTAAGTTTTTGTGGTACTGCTTATACTGAGGAGGAAAGATCTAGGAGAAACAATGTGTTTCTGCTAAGCTTGATGACAAAAGTGAGTTCTTGGTTGAATTGTGTGCTTGTCAAAAGAAGGTGCATTGCTTAAGTTGAAGTTAGCAAATAAGCTGTATTTTAGGTAAGTGATGATTTAAGAATGTAGAGAACAGAGATTGACAAGCCATTAGGTGTCTCAAGTGCAGATCTTCAAGGTAGGCTGTCCGTAAATCCTTCCACAAATAGTAGACAGCAAATTGTGACAGACCAAATGTGAAAGTGAATGTCAGACTGTCTGCAGGGTGGGAGTCATGATTGCTTCCTTCCAGTCTTGCATCTGCAAACAGGACTTCAGAGTAAGATTTTTGTATCTTTCATCTGTTTAAGATTCACTCAGGTGTTTAATGTTTTACTAAGGTCTTCAAACTAAAAGCTGACTTGCTGAGTCTCTTAGCTGATACTATTTTCATTATTTTTGATTCAATTAACTAAATAGAGGATGTGGTTATAAACAGAAAGTTTATTCTCTACTCAGTAAACATAAGCAGAAGGTGTTCTCTTACATAGATCATAAAATGAAATGTCTTTAAAGTGTAGCTCACTTATAACTGGTAGCTTTGTAGCAGTGCAGTCTCGGGTGTGGGTAAAAGTTGGGTGACTTCATTTGGGCACAGTCTTCCTTGCTTATTTGTATTATGCAAGACTGTTAATTGATTACAATCCCGAAGGACAGATTCTTTAATACTGAGATCCAGCAATCATCTTCCCAAAATGCTAACTGCAACAAGTCTTTTATGACACACAGCATTATGAGTGGTTGAAGGGTGGTCCAGGAGAGCAATAGCATCTAACTTCCTTTATTTCAGTTGAGGCATTATGGTTTCCTTGAGCGTAAAAAATGACGAATTCTTAGAAAAATACTGTCATAGGGCTTTATGCACTCCCTGAATTTGCAGGAAAGTAATTGTCACAAAGTAGAAGTAATAACTTTCCTTGAAGATTTGTGGCAGTCTTAGTAGATTTTGATGCGTAGATCGTCATTGTGTAATAATAGCAATGGTTGACATTGGATTAAATTGCAGAATTGCCATGCAAATAATACACATCTTGAGTAATTTAATAAAACTAGAAACAAAGGGCTTACTGGATAATAGGATCAGGGTTTAGAAGCAGAAAGTGAGTGTTAGAAGGTCAAAGGCAGAGGGGCTTGTAAGAAAAAAGGAGTCTTGAACATAAAATCACTTAATGTTACCTATCTTCCATTTTTTTTCCTAACAGATAACCCGTTGACTTTATTGTAGAGTAATATTTTGTTCTAATTTTGATTCACTGCAGTTGAAACAGTCTGTGCTCTACAGGGGGAACTAGAGAACATGGAAGCTGGAAGTCTTTGCCTTTATGTGACGCATGTTAATTTTCCCTTTGAGCAAATTTGAATCTCAGTTACTGTCAAGACCCATATATTCTGCTGGGCTGGCTCAAGGGTTAGGGAAGTGTGACATGAGAAACATCTTGGGCTGTGTGCCCTGAAGACTTGTGACAGCCTGTCAGCATGAGCCTTTGTCTCCTTGGCTGCCATTGTAAGGGTCTATCAATGATGTAATGCATGTATAGTTTAGTGTAGTGTGATTACGTCTAAATTGGTTTGGAATGGCAGCCTTGAAAACACCCAAGGGCAAAACTAGTAAGCAGATGTTGATAGCTTTTTGTTCTAGCTTTCATCAGGTGTTTAGCTTATTTCATCACAAGTCAGTCATCAGGACCACTCTTGTTATTTCTTTGAGAGGGTTTGATTTACTCAGTAAACTGAATATTATTTTCAGTTCGTATGGGTCTCACCATGGAAGTATCCTTATGCTATGGGAGAACATTTGTATGCAAAATTTTATTTTAATAATTTTTGACAGGTAATGAAAACTGCGACATCACTTACAGACTTCAGGTTCTATCCTGAAGTTGTTTACAGATAAGTACATGCCTTAGCATTTATGATGGTGTGGAAGTTGTGTGACTTTCTTTGACTTACCTGCTTATATGTTTTTAGGTTACAGTCTTCAGAAGAGGAAACCGTGCTTTTTTTGGCTTTGCAGGCTATTGACAAAAATGTGTATGCAGTAGCAATGTAGAAGAAGTCATAGTTGTTTCAGAACGGTATCCTGAGTTTTATTTCATAGATTTGTTTTGTTGTCTTTTACAGTGCAAAGGAAATGAAGATGGGGAGACAGTTATTGTTGAAAAAGACCATTTTATGGATGACTTTTTCCAACAGGTAAAGTTACAGTGTTCACTGTGCTTACCATGTGTCTTACCGTTTTCTCTCTGTGCCTTTTAATTTCTGCAATTATGTTTAACAATTCATCTACACACACAGCCCTGGCTATGCTTTGTAATGGTATGCCATATCAAATGTTGGTAACACTTTTGCTTGTTTATTTCAGGGTATTTTCTGGCTTGACTGCATAGAAGTGTTTTTAACTCCCTATCAACAAAGAATTTGCATACAGAATTTTAAAATGTTTTTTATTAAGAATATTACCACTTAAGTTCTTGGCTATACAGAATATATTTGCTATTAAGAATACCATTTTTTTCCTTAAAAAAAAAAGGTGCAAACTATTTAAATGTCAACATTTCTGCTGGGATTTCTGTCAGATACTTATAAATGTTGCAATTAAATACTTTACAGTTTTTATTACCAAAGATTTATTTTTTTAAAAAAAAAATCTTTACCTGGAATTATTCTAATGTTTTCATTCACATATTTCTTCTAGGTTGAGGAACTTAGAAATAATATAGCAAAAATAGCACAAAATGTGGAAGAAGTGAAGAAGCAACACAGCATTATCCTGTCAGCACCAAATCCTGAAGGAAGTGAGTATTGCCTTTTTTAGTTTCAGATACATGGGGCTAGATTTTCCAAACTAATTTTTGTTTGTTTTAGCTCTCTGTAGGAATAGAACTTCAGGTGTTCAGAATGCAAAATGTAACAATTTAGTTATATAAATATTTCCATATTTAGTATCAAATTAATATTTTCAATTGCTTTTTTTAACCTTTATTTAAGCTTCATTGGAATAAATACATTTTCAGAATATTTGTTGCATCATCCAAACCTTTGCCAGACTAAAACTGAGTTTCATATGGTGTCTTGAAATTGATTGTCTGTTCAGAAACTTAGGGGCTACTTGCATTTCTTTTAATAAGTGAAAATGTTGAAGTTGTCAACTGAAGACTGTCATACGGTAGAGCCATTCTTTTCTCTTTATTCTTCAGTCGGGGGAAGATCCTGTCTAATGCTAACACTACAGCCAACTGCTTCAGTGGTAGTAAGAGTTCCATGCTGGAGCCCTACCTTTAGAGGCTGTAACCCCAAAGCTGAAAGCGAAGATGTGCTTTCTGAACAAAGTTCAGGGAACTTAGAAGAAACATGGAACTTCCTCTGTTCTCAACACTTCTTAAGTCAAGGCATGCCTGGGTTTGTGGGCAGGGTTCAAAGAAAAGGGAAGAAAAGATGCTGAGATATTTTTGTGGAATGTTGCAATGCTAGCTTAACACTTACCTTCTTGTTGATGAGAACTGAACTTTGGATGTTAGTTTTTCTTTTCTCTTTTTTTCTTTTTTATGGGTAGACATAGGCTTTTATTCTTACAAGCGATTTTGCAGGCTGCTTTTTGTCTTAGCAATCGTATACAGTCAGTGAATCTCAGATTAAATAAGTGCTCATCTGAATGCTTAAAATCTCGTTTATCAGCTTGTGTTTGTGCTAAAAATTGTGCTCAGTAATGCATCTGAACTGTGTAGGGACATGACATCGCTTTGTAAATAATGTATGCTGTTGTGAATCTTGTGTCTTCACTAAGACAAATAACAGAGATCTAGCTGTGTTCTTCATAAATACTCTGTATTGTATTCCACAAAAAATATAGGTAGTGCATGGTACAGTTACTTTAATAAAGGTAAAGGCTATGAGTCTGTGATAAACAACAAAGCTAAAAAACATGAGAAGAATCTGTATTGTCACTTGATAGAATTCAGTGAACTTTCATTTTGACCAGCAAATGAATATTACCCTGAAAGTGTTACGTTAAGAAAAAACATGGCATATTTTATGACCTGGTTTAGTTGGTGATTTGGCAATAACATTTCCCAAGTGTAAGGGCCTGTCATAAGAAGCAGGAATCTGATAGTATGCTGTTACTAAAATCATATTTAAAATACTTAGGAGTAAAATAAACTACTTTTCTGCATGGTTGTACTGAATACCATTATGAGATTGCAAGGTAGAGTTGTAGATGTTTGCTGGCTTACTATTATCAATCATTAACAGTTCTAAAAAATTTTTGGTTTTTTTTTTTTTAAAGGAACAAAGGAAGAACTTGAAGAATTAAATGAGGAAATAAAGAAGATTGCTAATAAAATCCGAGCCAGGTTAAAGGGTAAGTTGTGAGGAGAAATAAAACTACTGTCACTTGTAATGATTCAGGACGTTAGCAGTGTTACAAACTTAACGAACCACCTCCCTGCCAACATGTACAGCCCATGTCAGTAACAGTATAGTGCTCTACTTATTCCTCCTTGGCAAGCTTCACCCCGATAAATACCAGGTCTCAGCACAGCCTAGTTTGTGGAACAGGACAAAGAGCGAGCTTGCTTTCAGAAATAATCCAGAAAATTAGACTGCAAAGTAATTCCTCTGTGTAGAAATGTATGCTGCAACTGAAATGCTGGGTTTTGATCATGATGTTTTGGAAGAAGATTAACTTTAACTGCAAAAAGGTAGTCTCCATGGCATAAAGGTCTACCTAGGGAGTTGCTGTAGAGCGCTTACGGTATTTTAAATTTAGACTAGCTAATTTTGCTGTGACTTTCCCCTGTCAGCATGTCTTAGTTGTTCAGCATACATTTTGAAAATTGAGTGTTTTAATGTTACTATATTACAAATATTATATGCTTTTGTCCTTCCATAAACATTAGGGTGTGGTATTTTATTGTTTAAACTGTAGGAGCAGCCCATTCTGTTTTATCTTTTAAAATTTTTCCAGAGTAATAGACAGTAGCGTGACTCTTAAGAGTATCGAAGTAGTTTTTATGCTTTAAGATCTGTACCGATTATGAAAATT
>VXBO01007146.1:836951-885031 GCA_013400135.1 Rhinoptilus africanus
AAATGTTTATTCTTATGCATGTAAGAGTATACAGATAAATTTATCTCAATTTGAGAATAATATAGGCTTTAATAAAAATGAATGTGGATCTAAAAACTGAGTATTTTAAAAACTGAATATAAGTGCAAGTCCTAATGTGCTTAATATTAAAATAATAATACCTTGTTTTTTGACAGAAAATGTGGATAATTATCATTGTGTCATTGGTGTTGATTGCCATAATTGCTGTAATTATTGGTTTGTGTGTTGGTGTTCGGTGATGCTTGGATAACCTCAGCATGCATGACTTCCTGCCAGAGTGGCAGTAAGTAACTAATCAACTAATTTTGCTCCTGTTTTGCTCTGGTAACTTGTATTGTTCTACTAACCCTTACTAAGTGTACAGTTAGTACTGGGGGTGAAGGCTTGGAAGGCACTGGTGCATCTTCTGTCCCTCTCTGCGTACTGTAACAGTGCTGTCCATGTGAATATTGAAAACTGACATCTAGTGGTAACTGCTAAATTTACAGAGTGCAATCACTATGTAAGACTCAAAAATGCAGAAGGAAATGAGACCAAAACATCCAATTACCATCATGCAGGCCTTTCAATATTTATTTTTTAACTCAAAGTTCACATCAGCAAACAATTTGCATTAAGATATGGAGTACTAGTTACACTTGGAACTTTATCAAATGGTGTTTTCCGTGGTTTTAGGTAGAGCTTTCATAAAAGTAGATTCTACAACCATGAAGTTGGCTGTTGTGCTTTGCAGACTATCCTAAAATTTCTTACTTCAAAGCTGTTTATTAATACTAAACTAAATGAAATAGCGGGAAATAACAATATATTTCTAAAAGGAAGTCTGCAAAGATTCCAACTGGAATTTTAGGATATAAATTTGAGGATTCTTTTACTCTTCGTGGTTTTGCTGTACTAATCTGCAATTTCTTGTCAAAATAACGCATAGCCAGACTAAGTAGAAAATAGCAGTTAACTCTTTGGAGTCCAATAGAAACTCAACTTCTTACACATAGTATCTTCAAACTATGTATGAAGTGCTATGGGCAGGATGCCATTTCAGACAGCTAATTGCCTCTACTAACACTCTTTTAATATTGAAGGTTTTAGTTTTGATGTTAACAGTTTCTTCTCAGCTTTGGTTTATGGGCAGATAACAGGATTTGTGGTATCATTGCTTTTAGTCACAAAAACCTGACCTAGTGTCAGACTTAGCATTTACATACAACTCATCCCCCGCCTCCGCCTTGCAGCTCCTCTGAGCTATTACCTACACAGTGTTTTACTGACGTTTTATTGAATTGCACTAAGTGTGCTGTTGTAAAGGTTTGAGCAGGCTACAAATATTTATCTAAGGAGGGTGTCAGTAAGCGGTGTTACTGTACTTAGACTTCACCTTGATAAGTAAATGTTCCCTATTGCATCTGCTTCTGTACGTAGTGGTATTTACGGAAGTTGGGTATGAATAATAACAATTGTTCCGTGCAGCAAAATTCAGAAATGTTAGAGAGCTCTATCTTGTAACCATGGCTACATGTATGTTAGAAAAGAAAGACTAACGATAGGAAATCATAGCAGTGAGTATTCTTCATAAGGAAAATCCAAACACTCAGATTAGATACCAGTATTATTCCTTTTATGTGGCTGTGCATGTGTTTAAACAGTTCTGTATCTGACAAGGTATTTCAATCTCAACTTTTCTCTCTTTTTTGCAGAAATTGATGTTCATAATTATATGTGTAACTGTATTGCTTCTGATACTTGGAATTATCCTAGCAACAACACTATCATAGCAAGCACATTCCAAGAGTTACGAACCTTCAGAAACTCCAAAATACATCTTCAGTAAAACCAAACCTTATTTCATAAATGATGCCTTACGCCGTTCCATGATGATGACCTATCACTAATGGTTAAAAATGAAAACAAAATCACTCTTAATTTTTACTCATAAAGGAAGATCAGAATCTATCAGGATATGTATGGATTTTTTTCATCATAAACTATACATTTGTAAGACAAACTTGCTCTTAATTGTTTTGAACTAAAGTACCTTAGGGCTTTTTTCATATCTCAGTGTTACAAAAAATTTAAATAGGGAGTTGAGAGACTCTTGTTTTGACTGTTTGGCTTTTTTTTCCTATTGCTAATAATAGTTCTAATAACAAATTTTAGTATGTTACCAGTGCTGCTTTTGTTAGCACTCTTGCGAATGTTTTTATGAGATGTAGCCTTGTCTTTATGTGTATTAATTATGTAGTCACCTTAACCTATCTAAGCTTTATACTTAAAATTTTTTCTCCAAGTGCTAAAATATTTTATCCTGAAAAGACTCCTTATTTAACTGTCTGCCTATTGCATTACACTTGAGAAGGAAAAAAAACCCAACTTTTTTATACTTTCCAATTTTGTTTTCTTTTTCTTTCAGTATGACTAAGGTTAATTGCTTTACATATTTCCTTGCCTTTTATAATAAAAAGTTAGTTGCAACATTGCTGGTAAAAGAATGCAGTAATGAAGCACACCGAATTTCAGTTTGAGCAGAATTTTACAAATAATCCTTGAACAAAGGAAACTGATGGGTCAGTTCAGCCTTATTGTTCATATGAATGTGACAAAAATCATAGTTTCTCTAGAAAGCCAAGTCAAGATTTCTTATTCAGAAGCTTGCTAATGTTGATGTGTGACTATAGCACATAGGGATAAACTCCCTTAGAAAAGTCTGAAACATAATACAAACTAAGACACTGATTTGTTATGAAATGTTTGTGTTCTATAACATATGTGAAGTGTTTTAGGATATACATATCTGTTGTAACTGTAGCTTGTGAGACTTGAAAGCTTGAAAGGCTTCATGTGTAACCAAATAACTGCATTTAATGTTACAGGTTATTTTTGTATTTTGTGTGTAAAATATTTGTAACTTGAATTTTTGACTTCTCATTGTGTAAGGATTTCCATGTAGATATGTAGATATATTTACACTGTAAGAGAACTAGAGGAAAATACAACGTGTGCCTTTTTAAACACAGTGTTTCCAAATATTCAATTACAATGTTAACTGCAATAACTTGGTCCTAAAAAGTTAGAATCCTTAAATTTAGGTTTTGTTGAAAGTCTCTGAGTTCAAGGTTACTCAGTAAACTGTAATTGTCTGGTGACTTAATGAAATTCAGCAAAGTTTACAATTTATGTTGTGTGTATCAATATTCCTGCTTTGCTGTCCAAATACACTGTGAATGTGCTGTAGTTACTCAGATGTCAAACGTGTTTAGAAAAGAAAAAAATACTATTATTGGTCTTTTTGCAAGTCAGCCATAAAGAAGTCACTTGGAAAAGTTTGGCTTCATTAATGAACAAATTTCTTTACCTCTAAGTCCAGAACGCTCACTGATGTTTGTGAGGAAGTTTACAAGCAAAGTAAGGAAAGATTGATTGCCTTAGTACTCGTTCTAGAAAAAATGTATTTTTATTCTATAGTTTTCTAGATTTTTATCAGTAAATATTATTTATACAGATACACAAATTTGATTGGGGGAAAAAAATGAGTTCTGCTGTTTAACAGCTGGTTACCTAAAATGACCCCCAGAATCCCATCATGTTGGGTTGTTTTTTTATTTATAATGGAATGATTTGCCCATCAAGACCAGAAATTTGAATAGTCCACTCCATGCTTTTTACTTGTTGTTATATAGCTGCCTCAATGAGTTTGTTTTAAAACAAAACAAAACTTGTTTTTCACATGAACCTCTGTTAATATTGGAGGGGAGTAAATCTCTAACCTATGCACTAATAAATTTATCTACGCAAGTATCTTGTGGCTATTTTTATATTTATGATGTTATTGTGACCTTTGTGAATATTTCCTGTAAGTGTTTGAATAAGGCTGATACGGTTTCGATCAAGGATGTACGTCAAACAACAGATACCTAGGTCTTGAAGGTCTTACTAGTGTATTTCCTGGAACTTTTTACCAAAAAAGGTGTAGAGATGATCAAAGTAGGTGTAGAGATAATTATGAAGACATTAATGGGATTTATTAATTTAAACTATGCCCATGGAGTTTTGCTTTAATATTAAACTTGAAAAATATGGGATTTATTTATTTGAATAAAAGCATTCAAGTATTTTCAAAAATTCCTCATAAAAGCTCCTCTTTCACAATGTAGAATTAAAAGAACAACTTCTTACCTGCCTACCCCAGAATTGGAAATTCTGGAATAGGTTCGGGATTCTGATGCACAGGTGGTAGCTGGAGTCATTCTGCCAGTTTAGATTTAGTTTAGATTTCCGCTCTGGCAGCTTTTTTGGGGTGTTGCATGGTGGTACCCGAAGCTGTGCCCATCCTCTCTGGGTACCCCGGCGCTCTCTGTCTGCAGCAGCTCTGCCGTCCCTGTCAGCGCTGCTGAGCAGGAGCCGGAGCCTGATGGAGCCACCACCAGCCTTTGACACGGGCAGCAGCGGTGTCAGCGTGATGCTGTGCAAGGGGAAAGGTGGGTTGTGCCGCTCTTGTTGTGGAGGGGATTTTTCTGGTGAAATTTTGAGGAAAGAATGCTCAGGGTTTCATTTGCTTTCATTTGAGTCAGTGCTGTCTTCGTACAGAAATAAACTGTCGCTGTAACTTTTGTAACAGTCTAACAGCACTGAGGAAATGCCATGCAGAGCTAATACCAAAGCACTTAGGAGCTGGGAATTGGCCAGTTTATGACTAACTGTAAGATAATTGAGCCGTTATGTTTAGTTCAGTATGTATTTGTGGTACTGGGAAAACTGGATAGCAGTGGGAATGTTGAACTTGGCAATTAATAAGGCAAACCCGTCCATAAAGGCAAACCAAGAAAGTGAAATCTTAGCATAAGGAAAATGTTAAATGTTAATATTAAATTCTTAGAAAGATCTGTATGACCAAAATCCCTAAGATTATTTATAAGTGCGGATGTCTTCGCTGCTTCTCACAGTGGTGCCGTACCACCTGTGGAAAAATCACCAAGTCTGCACATAAATTGATTCAATATAATGAATTGAAGCTGTTTCAAAAATGAATGTGTCTTTATTCTGCTTCTCTGTGCTCTGTAGTGTAAAACACGGAGCAGACATTCTAGGCAATGCAGGATTCGTGTAGCATAGCACTATGTGAGTTTTGCCGAATAAAAGCCTGATAAATAAAATTTAGAAGACAAAGGGAAATGAGGGAACTACTGCCTATGAGGAAGGATGTTTTTCTGTATAAAAATGGTATTATTAAAAAACAAAGAAGCACCACCCTTCCAGTTAGTTGTGCTTAATGTAGTTTTGAGAGAACAGTTTGGATATTTTTTTGTTGGGGAGGGATTGGATGGGGGTTTAAAGACTTACGTTACCTAATGTTAAATTTGATTTGATGTGTTCATGCGGCTTGTATGCAACTCCTGAAAATAACCACGGCATTCATCCTCGCACTCCGTGGGGCAGCCCTTGCGCCTGCGGATCGGCTCAGCCTTCCCTGTCACGTACAGTAATTGGCTTCTCATTTCATAGCGCCGTTTGTAGCCGCTTTTAGCCCCCTCTGTCAAACATGTGAAGTCCTTCTGCCAGTAGTAAAGCACTTACAAATGAGTGTTTTGGAATAAAAAAGAGCATTCTCTAAGCACTTGTAACTAGGTTCTGAAGAATAAAAGTACTTCTGGAATAGAGGTTTTTACGAAGGATAATATATGGAAATGGTAAGTAATTACAAAATAATTGTGTTTATGTGTCGTAAAGAACAGATTACTTTTATTGGCTGCATTTGAATCCATTTTACTGCAAGGAGGAGGAAAGAAGGATTTTGATGTTCAAGAGTAAATAGTTCTTAGAAAATAGCAAAGTTATGATAGAAATAGCTAACAATATATAGCAGACTTTGTGGGCTGGGAGGAAAACAAGAATTATATTTCCTATATCCATACTTCAGAGAGAACATGAAGCTACTGGGTGAGGCCATGCTCGTTACTGTCAATTGAAAGTCAACTGAGCTGGACAGCGTGGAAGTAACGTGGACCGGAAAAATAGGGACTCGGCAGAGGTGCTCTTTGTGCAACAGCTCATTTTATGGTCCTTTTATGTATTCTTCCAGAAAATGGAGAGGCAACTTCACTACATATTTGACAAAGTTATTTGGTTAACTTTCTGTAATTACAAGGTTTTTACTTCTATGAGTCTGCTATTACATAATCGCCATCAATGTTTTTAAGATTAAGTCTGCTAATTTCTGAAATGAGGTGTGGAGGCTGGTAGATGAGAAGGCATGCAAGAACGTGTATAATAATATTGACAGCTTGTTGTAAAGAAATCTTAGGCTTCTTTGTTAAGCTTCCTCCTTTCCTGAATTGTGACATGAGCCCACGGTGAGCATCTGTATATCCTAGAATTGGAGAATTACTGGAGCTGGAAGCCAGCTCTGCATTCCTGCTCAAAGCAGGGTCATTGGTGAGAACAGACCAGATTCTCAAACTGTTCTACACCACAGAATGAAACACCTTTGGCTTTCATTAACTGATTCTTCTAAACATATGCATGCATTTATTTTTTAAAAAACCCAAACTTTCTCTATCATGACCATTCGTATAGTAGAACAGTATCTCTTGATACTCTGTGGATTAATGGAATTGTTTTTCTATAGGAAGTCCATGAAACAAAATAACATTTTGCTCGTTGAAAAATTCATAGGAAGAGAATCTGGCCTTGAGACGAAGTTTTTCCTTGTCCTGCTTGTGGAACAAATTTCTGTTAACTGAAGGATATAAATGGTTATTTTGAAGGGCATACTCTAGACTAAATGTAAGCTTTAGACAAAGGGCGGGAGGGGACTGGCTATGACATTTCTCAGCAAACACAACCAGACTGTGGAACTGGAAGATTGAGTCCTAGTTTGTCCAACTCACTGACGTGCCTTGTTGGAGCTCGGGCCGGGCTGTGTGGCAGAGCGCACTGTTGGTACCCAGCTGCCTGTTTCAGCCTACAGGACTGGTTTTGCCTTCGGGGTGTGCGTGAAAGAGCGTTAAAAGAAATACTCCTACGAGACTTCTGAAAGTTCCAGTTATGTGTTTACTGTTGTTGTAAAAAAAATTGAAATGTCGTTTACGTTTTGCCATGTTTCTAGATGAAAACATCATAAACTTTTTATTTGAAAGAGGCATCTGCATTTTGAGATTATTTTAGCCAGAGGAAGGAAATTACCTGTAAGATTGTGTAAGATCAGTAACCCTGCTACAGCTGTGATTTATTTTTTTCCAGAGCTATCTGGCAGTGTTGGATTGCCCAGTTCTTATCTAGAGCACAGTTAAGTAGTGGGTGTCCACAATGGTGGAGACAGCTTCAAAATCTCGAGTTTCAAGTGCTTTAGAGAAATCCACAACACTATTGTGGCAAACACTGTTTGCACTTTATAGATGTGGGAAATGATTCGGGGAAGAAAGTTGAACTGAAAGAACTAGTATTGACACATCAATTTTCTGCACATTTTGTTCTTTCAAAGTGAAAACTTTGGTTCGTGTATAACCCTTTGCACTCATGACTTCATGCACTGCTGTAAATGAGGCCTAAAATTGGTTCCTCCTTAAAAGTGTCAAAGGATTCCTACAGAAGAAGAGAAGCTGCCATTGCAACCGTGTGCTCTGGCATTTGAAGGAGCTTGGGAGTAAGAAAGCTTGCCCTGTCCTCCCTGCAAGAGGGAGCCTTTTCTCTGTCGTTCTCATCTCGCATCAATGGTGCACGCAAAACCCCTGCGCTGTCAGGCCCATTCATTCAGTGGTCTGGAAGAATGTTATTTCGCTTCATAGTTCATCTTCTAAACAATTTTCTGTGATTGGTTTAATCTTCTTAATCAGCATTTCTCTCTGCAGAGCTTTTCATGAGGGTTTTCCAGTACCACACTCTGCACGCACCACCAGGAATCTGGCCACAACGTAGACGCTGTGCCTTGGCCAGAACATCGACTGACCTTTGGCAGGTTGACTTGGGTTCTGTCACTGGTCCAAAGCAGCAGGCTCCTGGTCGTGAAAGGTGCTATCTTTTAAAAGTATGACTAAACCCTGTTTTGTTTTTAATTTATTGTTAGGTTTTGTATTGGGAAAGCAGAAAGCAAATCCTTTGAATGCTGACGATGGGGTAGACAAAACCAGTTCACTTGGAGCTCCCTCACAACCTTGTATATTTAATGCTGTAAATTTCAGCTGGATAGAAACTCCCTCAGAAAACACAATTAGCTCCAGTTTTATTCTTTCAGGCAATTCCCTGGGGTTTCCTATTTAGGCACAGCTAGCAATCTGGACCCGAGTGTAGGGAAAAGACCCGATACCTGGAGTCTGTGTAGTGTGAGTGATTCAGCTTCGCTGCCCTCTGCAAAATCAACTTGAAGCCCGGAAAAACATTGCCAGCAGCTGCCTCAGCAGAAGCAGGTCTCCTCCCTCATTGCCCAGACTTCCCTGAGAGTCCAGGCTTTGTGGCTGCTGCTGATCTCCTTTTTCAGAATGTCAGTAATCACCTTTGTGACAATTTATTATCTTTTCTCAGTTTAAAATTTTGCTGATTTGTCTACTGCGCCCCTTCTACCTAAAGGACTGGGTGATTGCTAACCTGCTCTGCAGACTTACTGTTTTCCTCTTGCTGCTTGATGTCTTTAATGGACTTTTGGCAAAGGCCTTTTAAAATACCCTGACTTTTAAGTATCGGCCTTCTGCAATGCTACAGAGTGCCTTGGGACCTGACCGGGGAAATATTTGCCCCTGTGTCAGGCCATTGCTTTAATTACCGGCAGTATGGACAGAATGCTGTGGAAAAAAAACCCCAACACTTTTCCAAATGCAGAGTTTCTTATCTACTGAGCCATCGAATTGCAGGTCTTAGATTTTCTGCCTGTTCCTTCTCTTGGTCTCTGGCTTTGCTTTTGTTCAGGCTGCTGCTGTTAGAGGCATGGTCTCTTCTGTTATTGAATCCACCTCATGGTGTTTGCAGTGAAGAAAAATGGTGGTGTGTATGTTTAGCTCAGGACAGTCATCCGTGATACAGACTGATCTTGCTTCTGTCCTCATTGCTGTCAGCCATTTTAAATGGATAAATATAGCTGCTAGCAAATGAACCTAACTGCCCCAGAAAGCAATTTGAAGGAAAAAAGCACATACGTTATTAAAAATAATAACAAACAAAACGCAACCACTCTTAGCCGTCTGAAAATCTGCAAAAAACATTTCAAAGCATTCTGGGTTTAAATCAGTTCGTACAACAAGTACACATTGCATTTCCAGCTCACATGCTTGCTCTCTTTTGATTTTCCCTTTTGGCAATTTACTCAGTGTAGAGTTAGTGGATGGAATCTCAGAGGAGAATAAAAGCCAGTGTTTTGAGAACTAATGAAGTAATTATCTAAAGCATTATTTACAATGATTATTTAGAAGATAATGAGACCCTTTAATTATGTTTGTTCTGGATAGCTAGCCTTTCAATAATTCAGGGTATTGCCATACAATTTCCTCTATATTCACTTTGCGCATTTTTGTTTAGAAAAATGTCACAGCTGCTTGTAATGCACAAATACGGGCCCTCATTCTGCAAATCATTTGTCCCTTGAGAATCACCTGCTCACTGCGGTTGGAGTAGGAGGCTTTTAGGTTCAGGCTTCTTCAACGTGATGTGGAACAAAACGAACTATAGGTGAAATAAAGCCGAGCCTATTAAAGGCTGCTATGGCTTTATAGGAGTACTGCTGTAGTATTAACATGTATGCATTAGTCTAGCAGTGTTTCTGTTAGCCCTTATTGGAGGTGAAATTTGACTTGCAGCTTATCTTCATTTTGGGAGTCGTGACAGTTTTGTTTCAAAGGTAAGAGCTATACTCATTTGTGTATAATTCAGAGCATCATTAGCATTTTAGTAGCTAATAAAAGTTTCACCAGTATTTTTATATGCATTCGTGAACTTGCTGCTAAAATTTAAGCAGCACCTAGCAACCTATTTAAGCACATTATTAGCAATGCCTAAATATTATACAGTCCCTGAGGAGATGCATCTTTTGTCACAGGCTGGATCTTCATTTGGTACCCCAAGAAAGCATTGCTTCGCTGACTGCAGCGGCGCTCCTCCAGCTTACAATGGCTGATGATGTAGTCCTTGATGATTTGAAACTGATAAGAAAAAACTTAATCTCAGAGAGGGTTCAAAGGCTTGCAGTTTCTATTCCTGTATGGCTGGCCATTTATCTAGAATTGAATCAAATCAACTCCACTGAATCTTTCCACTGACTTCAAGAGCTGCTGCAAAGGGCAGCTGATCTCCTACCTACCTTCTGTTCCTTTGAGGCAAGCAGACAGATGAGGAGGAGTATATTTTAATTTGACTGGGGTATATTTAAAATACATAACACAGGACCATTCTTGAATGTGGTAGAAGTGAAAAGTTCAACAGGCTTATTAAACAATATAGCCTTGGGTTTCACACAGTTGCTATGAAATAAAATCTAAATGCATTTAAATTTGGGGGAAGACTGTGAGTAAATATGAATAAATAGACAGCTAAGTGAGCTCCTGAAATACCTGTACACGTACAAAAGAGCTGCTTCAATCTAGCTTCTCTGCTGCACTATTTGTCTGCTGAAGGAGCAACTTCTACAGCCTCTCTCATTGAAATTCGCAGCAACACTCCTGTTAGCTTCAAAGGTACGTGGTTCAGGCCTCCCTGCAAAGTAGACTTAAACCTGTGGTTCACAAGATGAATTTGTGCATTAATCTACTGTGCCAGTAAGCACAATTCTAATTTAAATCTGCTAATTCTCCCCAAATGTTTTCCTTCTGTTAACCACAGAAAGCACATCTTTTGCCCTTCCGAAGTGCGTCATTCAATTCAATACAGACTGCAGATGAATGCTGTTCACACCATCATTAAACAAGCAATACAAGCATTAGCGAAGTTGCATCTTCGGTCTGAATCTTTTAATTTGTATCCTGTAGTTTCAGTCCCAGCTGGACAACCCAGAATACATGAGATAGAAAGCTCCGTGTGGCGCTCAGTAGGAGCAGTCACGCTTTTGATTTCTTTCCCTCTTCAACTGAGGCAGGAAGCTTAGATTGAATTCTTCTCTACAAATGTTGCAAGAATAATTTCTCTCAGTGTGGGTTTTAGCTGTTACTGAAATGCAGGGATCATAACTGGACATACATGGCTCAGTGGCTTGGTGCCTGACCTGTCATTTTCGATAAGGCAAGTGATTTTCCTTTCAGAACTGAATCATTGATTCTGTACTGAATGGCAGGAACATAGAGCCATTTTTTCCCCAGGAAAGAGTTGTTGCTTCTTTCTTCTTTTTCAACTCTCAATTTTCCCATGCGCTTCCCATTTTATTTTTGGATGTGTTTGCACAATAAAAGAACGCTGAATTTCAAAACTCCATGAGTTTTGTATGTTTTGCATTTAGTTTTCAGATATACTTTCCTTTCAATCACTTTTTGATGGATTTTTAAACAGTCTTGCAAAATGCTCTTGAAACTAAGCAGTCTATGAATTCACTGCAGTGAAAGCCAGGTACATGCTCCTCAGCATATAAATGCATCCCAGCTGATTGGGAGCTGCATATTGTACTCTTCACTCTCGAGCTCTTTCTTAATCGAGGAGAAATGTGATGCTCTGTCTGTACAGAGATTTCTCCTGAAATCTGTTCTCATCTTTTTCATCTCAACTCAGGGCACCGTGTCTGCAGTTCAGACAAAACAGAAAGGTAGGTGGAAAGCACCAGCTCCTTTTGAGGGCAAAACCTGCAGCCATCAGACTACCCCATTCTGAAACTGTTTGAAATATCAAGTATGTGTTTCCAGTAGAAATTCACCTTTAATTTTTAAATATGATTAAACAAAACCCCAGAATATGTTTCTAGGTGTTGTTGCACAGCATTTTGTTTCACCTGATATAAATCTTTTCGATTGCTGGCCTAAGAAAATATTATTTACTTCTGTCCCAATTCTGGATGGGAGGGAAGTTACTCCCTTTCTAAAACATGGCTGAACCTGTAAGATTCACTCTATGTGTGACTGTGCCTTCAGCTGGCACATGCTGCCTTGTTGAATGGCTATTATACTCAGCTGTTTATAAATAGCAAAGTAAGAACAATCTGTTATTACTGGGTATAAAACACTTCACTCTTCCCATTGGGTGAGGAATCTCCGAGCGCTGAGAGGAAGCCCCTTGCTCTCCAGAAGGAAAGGCACAGTGCTGCTGCTTTTGAGTTTGACGAGTTGTCTCACAATACCTACCAAGTGCTTGGGAGGCTGTCTTACTGAAAGTACTACCTTCTAAGGTTCAAAAGCACTTTGGCTGCTCATCCGCAATAAAACTCCTTAGAGGAAAAGGGAAACTTTGAGCCATACTAATTTCTCCTGTGACTAAGTATCTTGGTTGTCTTTAGAAAAGTCTTGGGAGGAGAAAGGGAAAGGCAGTTTTCTTTAAAGGCGTGTCAGAATACCTGCCCAGTATCTCATAGAATCATAGATCATCTCTTTACTCTTCTAGAAATCTGCAAGACAGGCCATGAATGTTTTGGAAAGGGAGAAGACAAAAGCATATAAAAAGGAAAGAAGAAACATCCAAGTAAAATGTTTGTTACCTTGAAGTTGTGATTAGCAAAATGGTGCTGGCTGACTTCTAATGAAGTCAAAAGTCCTGTAAGCCAATTTAGGCTTCTCTCTAGACAGTTGAAATGCTGTCAGCCACTCTTCCCTCTATTACAGAAGGCAGCTATCAGTCACATTCAGGATCATGGCTATTCTGTACTGGACTCCCCCAAGGCAAATCAGTCATTTACAAAAGTGGATAAGCCCTTGACTAAAGAACAAGAGGAAGACAACGTGGTGAGTAACCATTTTCAATCCACGACATGCCAGAATCTGTCTGAAAACTTGCCTGGGTTTTTGTTGGGGTGGGAGGGTGGAGGTGGGGTTATAAGCAAGTGTTTAAAACAAGCTTTTTTTTTTTTTTATGTTAACATATAGAAGAACTATGTAAAGCCTTGTTAATAAAAAGCTTTATATTGTAGGATATGCCTCTAGTAATGCAAAATAATTAAAGAGCAAAAATGCTACTATTTCTTAGACAGCTTAGAAAGTGGAGATGTTTTTCTTAAGCAGAAAGTAGGTAGATAACCAGAATGCAGCTTCTTTGTGAGCTCTGAGATCAAAGCATTTACACACCTCCTTCGGCTACAAGGATGGGATATTTTGCTTATGCTGTGGCTGTAATCACGATGCCAATTCTGTCAGAGAAGAGCTGCTCTAGAGTGAAGTGAGTCGTAGATCCAGTTTTTGAAAACTAAGCTTGTAGCCCCAGAAGGCTGTGGCTGTTCTTTCAATCTGTCCCTATTTCTTGCACTTCTGTTGAGGAAATATTTTTTTATCCTCACAACAAATAATTCACAAAGAATTGTAGTTTACTATGTCTAAACCAGTCATCTAGTCTAAACCCAACCTAAACTATGTCCTGGATTTGCCATGAGAATCATAATAACGGTTTATATGAAATGATCTCCTAGTCTGTCTTCAACTGTATTACCCACGTGTGACATCACCATTCACGGTGAACTGATGTTTCTTTCCCTCAATGCATATGTTTTTAGGCATTCATTGTTAAAATAATTGTAGCTCTTTTTCATGTTTGCCATAAAAAAAAAGTCTCTGCTTCCTAAGCTGCCTACCAAGGGGTACATTTATTTTTAAAGAAATTAATTTGCATGTGTAACAGAGTAAGTTTAGACTACTCCTACAATATAAAGCTATTTCTCACCACGTATTTACACAGTTCCTCAACAGTTACTGATGGCAAGATTTTTTAAAAAGTTCAACAAAAATTAGGTTCAGAACCACTGTAGGAACTATTGCAAGTTTCTACAAAAGGCTTTCCAATTGCTTAGCCGAATGTTGTGTGATTGGCATTTCTGAAACGAAGTTGGATAGTTGACAGCCTATGTATGAATTTAGGAGGCTATTTTTAGGTTACAGTAATCTTGCCCTGTGCCTGAGGACTTGATCCACCCTCAAGAGTCATCCACTCTGTCTGCCAGGACAAGCTGGGAGACAAGCTCTGATGTTCTGCTCAGACCCAAATCATGACAGCTGGGCACACTTGTGCTCACTTGACTTTGAAGCTATTTATAAGGCTTTTGTCAGAGTTCCCATTTATACAGTTTCCCTTAGTGTATTTTTGGGTCTGATTTTCCTTCCGATATGAGGCAAATAAAACCATGGAACAGATCAGTCTTAGAAAGAAAACAGATAAAATCACAGCATGATAAAATTCAGCAAGTGTTGAAATGTATTTTTAATTACAGCTGATATATTTAATTTTTTTAATCCCTAAAGGAACAAAAATTACTGTAAACTTCAAGTGCATTTGAAGAAAATAAAGGCAAAGTTTCTATGTTTCCCTGTAATCCAACTGGATTTACATATCAACATACAAGAGTTGGTTTTAGATGATATATTTAAGCTCTACATTTTCTGTCATCTGAGTTGGTTCGTTGCTAAGCTATAGGCAGGCATGTGCCACACAGAGTGAGTCACAGACTTGTAGGCCAGGATGCTTTTCTTGGTTTTCCATTGAGCATTCTTTTTATCCTACAGAGATATAAATAAGTGCCCTCGTTGACTTCCCTATCATTTAATACTAGGAAAGTAAATCTGAAATTATTTTAATTGCATTAAAAATATGTTTTCTGTGATTAAGGAAGAACTGTTTCATTACCATCTGTTATAACCTTAAAAGTTCTGTTCTTACATACTAATATATGTAGGGTCACAATAGAATAGAATAACATATGGAAGAAAAATAAAAGCTGGATTGCTGTAAACTAGTGGCTATTTAAAGAAAAAATGAATATGTATAGAATGTTCTTATTAAAATGAGCGATTCTATTGCCATTTGAGAGAAAGCTGA
The DNA here is from genome assembly GCA_013400135.1 of Rhinoptilus africanus. Lineage (NCBI taxonomy): Eukaryota > Metazoa > Chordata > Aves > Charadriiformes > Glareolidae > Rhinoptilus > Rhinoptilus africanus. Next base: position 851,880 of record VXBO01007146.1, read on the forward strand.
CAGCTTTAGGAGGAGACAGTGAGGTTTCACAGACTTCACTGGTTTGGAAATGAGAGCTCAGAAAGGAAAATGGTTTTCCCATTTCTTCCTCTATTTTTGGGAGGTGAGATAGGCTATTGGAACAGAAAAGGGAAAAGGAGGTGTGAGCAAGGCCAGGAAATAGAAGGTCCCTTGGAGCAAATCTTCACTTGTGTTTTTCCTAGGGCTGGTAGTCTGTCATCAGTGCCAGTTCCCGTTAGCATTAGCAATATCTCCCTTGTGCCCTCACCATCATCAGTCGCAATGAGCTGTGCCGACTTTATCTACACCTGGGGCCAGCTCAGGTTCCAGCCAAGAGCCCATTCATTTTTATTTCTATTTTAATCTGGTTTTATTATCCAGGTACAGTGGTGAACTAAAGAAAAGGTATTCATACTTGCCTGCTGTACCAACTGGGTTCCTATAGAGGATCTTATTCAGGTTCCAGGAATGACAATTTTTTTTTTTAATGTCTAATTAACATGAAAACACTTTGGGTGAGTATTTAATGTGTACTAAGTTTCTTTGCATATAGCCTCCTCTGCTCTTCCCTCTCAAGTATGTTTGCATTTGTTGTGTACATTTGCTACCCTCCCAGTTTCAGTGTCGTCTTACACGTGCTGGGTTCCCACCAGTGGAACATCAAATGAAAACAGGAAAAAGTCAGAGAATATGGGGGAGGGGACATTGTTCTAATTTTTCAGAAAAGACTTGAGGATTCCTCGCAAGCATCCTGGCCTATAGCAGAAATCACCAAAGCTCAATCCGTGACAGATGGCTGATGTTTGTAGTATGAACAGTTCTAACGACCACCTTTGGTTCACAAACAGTGACTGCAGAACAGCTACATAAAAGGTTTCTTTTCAATTCCAAGCAGTGATATGCTTTATTAGAACAAATTCACTTTTGCTTTGTCTCTGGTTTGTTTTGCTGCTTTTTCCTCCTACCATCTTCTGCTGGTGGGTAATTAGATAATTTTGAAGGCTGATTAGAGGAAGGAATACACTCTAAACTTCCTTTTCCAAAACCAGCTTCTTGCTTGGTATTGCCAGGTTCAACTTTTCGCAAATATGAAATCCACACCTCAAATGGTACAAAATGCCAAGTCATGACGGCCAAATAGACAGCCTGACTCACCATCAGCAGAGAAAGGATGAAAATAAGTGTAGTGGTGTTTGGGAAAACAGAGATCTCAGTCACTTTGTTTACTCTCTGGGAGCGGTCTTGGTTATCCAAGATTAAATGTTATGTAAAGTAAAAAAAAACAGCTGCTTTGCTGGTGCTTATAGACAGCGCACAGAATGAGGGACAAGAGGAAACTCCATTATGAAATTTCCCTTGAACATCAGAGAACAGAGGAAAAGAGGGCTCAACCTTCCTGGAAGAAAGAGTAACAAATTACCTTGAACTGAGCAGTATGGTATGAAGCCAATTCCCTCGCTGCTTTATGTTGTTTATTTAGGTTTGTAAGTTCTGGGAGACAAGACTGTCTTGCATTGGTCGTAGCATACTGTGAAACTAGCATGTGATTTCAGCAATACCTTGAAATTTAAAAAGGGAATAAATGCTAAAATCTCTATCATACTTAAAATAATACTGCATATTTATTTTGTACCCTGTAACTCTGTATTGGGTAACAGCAGAAGGAACAAAGATCCCTCTTTGTGTGCTGCTTTGTCCCACTTAATTCAGGGATGTAGCAGAAAGTGCTCTGTTCTGAGTAATCTGATGGAGCAGGGCCATTTACCATTTAACTACATGCTACTTATATCCCTGCTGTTTTACCCATCTCCCACATAAACCCCATATGAGATTCTTCCTGAGATTGACGAAGAGAGAAAATGCCATGCAATGAACAAATTGCTCCTAATAATTTTACTGATTTGGATTGCAGTGGTATCTACTCTCCCGTTCTGCAGCATTAGCACAGTCTGGACCACGCCAAGCACTGGCCGGACATGGGACTAGTAACTGGGCTCTGCCCAAGGATTCTTACGTCCTCTGCTGCTGACCGAATGCCACATCCAACTTGTTCCATCAGCTCTCTTGAGCTTCAAGTCTATGCTTTGAAACTTGTGCTTTACTATGCAAGAACAAATTGATTTAAGAGCAACAGAATCACTGAAACATTTTAGATGTGTTGTAATATATCCTAATGAGCTATTGATGAATTTTGATCCACAGTCCAAAAAGGGCCCCAGGAAAGTCAAACAAACATCTGAAAAGCCTCCACACCACAGAGCTGAGGGCAGAAGCAAACAGAGAAGTAGCTCAATAGCTGTTAAGAAGAGCAAGGTGAGTGGTACATGCTCTAAACTCTCCCAGTGGCTTTAGTGCCAATGGCTGAAGCAGCTGTGGCGGCACTGACACAAATCAGAAGTGCCTACAGCTGGGGTGAAACCACCCTCTGTGCCTTCCCTGGCACCTGACACGCTCAGATTCATCTCCCACTTTGTTTCCCCCATGTGTTTGTTGTGAGTTTATGGTCCAGCACAAAGTATTTAACTCTTGGCAGTTTTAGGAGTTATGCTATGAATGCTAACCAGTTACAGGACTAATCCACTATGATTACTTTTTTTTACTTTTTTTTTTTTTACTCTTCTAGTAGCAGTTATTTACTGTTTTCATGGTAAGATACCCAATTTAAAATATTGGTCAATTTGAAATAAACGCCCCCATAAAAAAATGACATGCTGATGTTAAATTCCTTTTGTCACAATTATGGCATATTAGTTTGCACACGAGGCTTGTGGAAAAGCGGAATCAACCCCTTTTCAGAAAGCACTGAATGTGAGATGGGCATGAAAGACAGCAGTGAGGACCGCCTGAGGATGCTGAGACAGAGCACCCCAGTATCATCCGCAGAGAAACTGCTTTTCCAGCGGCACTGGGGTGCATTAGTGATTGGGAACTTTACCTGATGTTTACTCTGATTCATCTTTTCTATTCACTAATGGATTCGTTCTCCAGAGCTTTCAGTGTTTCTTCTTTCCACAGATTACAAACACACTAAAAAATGCTTTAAAAAAATAAATAAACACTTAAGTGTTTGGCAACTCTCAGACTTTTTACTGTGTCATTTACTCAACAGTTTAATGCCTAATAGAAGAAACTTGCCTGTTATATATTCACGTGTGGATTTAGAAGTAATAACACACCACAGTTTGATTCAGTTTTCTCCCCCTTTTCATTCATGACCTTGATGATTGTTTCCAAGCATGGAAATTGCATTTGCTGGAGAGTAACACCTAGTTTTCTTGTTTGAGGTCAGTGTCAGGATCTATTTGTGAGAATCTGCCAGTATTCCAGTTTGGGGCAGTAAAGTTTTCATCATTCAAAATTTGGAGCCTTTCTGGAACAGGCTGCCCAGGGAANCTTCCAGACAATTCCAGCACAGGGCACAGCCTAAGGCGCAGGGCTGGTGGGGCCCTGGGGAAAACGGAGCTCAGGAAAGGCAAAACCGACACGGAATGAGGAAAAAAGCGTGGGAAACAACCCTGCAAACACCCAGGCTGGAGCAGGGGGAGCAGGAGGGAGTGCTGTGGGCGCCAGGGCTGCAGCCATGGCGGAGAGACCACGGGGGATCAGACATCCGCTCTGTGGCCCATGCCAGAGCAGATTTTTTTCCTGAAGGAGAAGGTCGAGCAGTTGGGAATGAAGGTTCGAGGTTGAGTCTGGGAAAGGTGGGGGGGAGAAGGTGGTGTTTTAATTCTTGTCTTTGTTTCTCACTACCCAANCGGACATGGTTTAGGTGTAACCTAGCAGTGCTAGGGTAATGGTTGGACTTGATGATCTTAAAGGTCTTTTCCAACCTAAATAATTCTATGATTCTATAAAAAAGAAAAGTCAGTTTCGGTTGACCCTGTTTACGTAGCTGTATCTGGTTTATCACCCTGCCAGACCCCTTGCTGTGCTGGGGACATGCTCTGATATAGGATATGAAGGATGCTGACCCCTTCAGCAGGGGCTGTCCCCTAAGGATGAGTTTGTTGGACTATATTTTATACGCACCCCCGGGCCCCTGGGGGCTGTGGAGGCTGGGGCGGGGCGGGGNATGGTAAGTGATTTCACTGTCTTACCTCAGCCCATGAGCTTTCTCGTCTTATTTTCTCCCCAAACCTGTTGAGGAAGGAAGGAGAAGGAGTGGCTGGGTGGGCATCTGGCAGCCAGACAAGGTAAACACATCACCCTGCAGTAGAAAGAATTAATATAAATGTTTGAACAATCTAACTTAAAAGATATAATTTGACTGCTGTAGCAGTATTGCAGGTTGCTCTTAAAATATTAGTATCTGCTGATAGGACTTGCCTGGGGACAGCTGCTGTAAATGTTAATCTTCCATTTCCTGAAGTATAAGAGCTGTTGGGAGAGACTTTAAAATTGGGATATCTCAGATCAAATTTTGATCCTGTTGAACTAATCCAAAGTTCATGGCATTTTGTTCAGTATGTTACAAATCTAGATAATATTAAAAATTAATATTCTTTTTTTTTTTTCTTGAGTGTTAACCGAGTTTGAGTATGTTTGTATTAGTGATATGTGTCTGGCAAAGTTATGTTTACAAGGTTCACATTAAGTGAGCTGAAATCCAGACTTCACACCTCTCTCTCTTAGTTTTCACACTTCCAAAAGAAAAAAAAAAAAAAGACCAGGATATGTAGATGGTACAGTAATGTTAGTAGATACAGCTGTTCGTTGGTAATACTACCTCAGACAGATCTCAGAGGTTTCTAACAGTTATTACTTCAAAATTAAGAGAATCCTGTTTGTGGTGGGTTTTTTATTATTTGAATAGTAGTGTTTGCCGTTTTACATGTAAAATATGGCTTGTAATGTTTACTGTAGTTTAATGACTCTGATTACTTAGGCTTCTGAACCTCTACCCCACCACCGTGCAATGATGCCCCAGCCATGCCCTTGGAGGGTCTCTCCCGGTCCCCTTGAGGGAGTGGGCAGGGCTAGGATTTTGGGTGAGCTTCACTGAGCTTCAACACCAAGGAGGACCCATGCTGTGGGCTGGCTGAGCAAACACTGAGGGAAAGGGAGCTCCTCACTGCGAAACTGTAGTTCAGACTAGGTGAAAGTTTAATTTTGTTTTTTCACCTGGAATCAGTGTCTGGGCTTTTATAAAAATGTGGGTTTGAGAAATACGACATTGAATGTGTGCGTTTCTCTAGCCCAAACAGAGCGGGGAGGGGGAAGAGGGAGGGAGAGAAAACCAGGCAAAACTAGCATAAGGAAAGCAAGAAAACATACTTTATAGACTTTGGGGATTGCACATCACAGAATAATGAAGTGAGAATTTAGTTGTCCTCTCTAAAAGTAGTTTGTTCTAAAAGAACATAATTTAAGAAAAGTGATAAGCAAAAGAATGTTTAACTCTGCTATAAGTAAAACCCTGCGCAATCTTAAATTGTAGTGTCAGTTTCAACCACATTAATAGTCTTAACTGAGTGTGACACAAACTGGGGCAAGTTGTTAGTTCTGTACTGAAGGTACACCAAGCTGGTCTTGCAAGTAGACTGTGTTGAAAAATTAGTAACTTGAACAAGTGATGTACTGGTTGTAAGTGGCAATACCAGTTGGAAGCAGTATTCTTGGAAGCATGTCATAAGAAGTTAGCTTTTGGAATACGGCATCTGAGATGTAGCTGGAGCAGAGCTTCCAAGTGAAGTGCATGTTCAGCAGTAAGGATAACTTCTTAATTAGCTCTGTCATACAATGCTGAGTGAAGGACCAAAAGTAGTGGATGAGCAGCAGCACTATGTTGCCATCAAGTGGTAAATATGTTGATATCTATATAGTCAGAGTGATCATGGCTGGCTGGCATCCACTGAATGAAGAAAAATAAATATATGAGAACAAATCGTCTCTTTTTCATTTCTTTATGTTATCCCTATCTCTTTACTGGTGATTGATCAAATGAGATTGTCACTTGCTCACTTAATGTTTGAATGAAAGATCTGAAGAAGAAAATTTTCAAATAATGCACTTATAGTATGACTTTTGAAAGAATTTGAATTATACTCTTTCCCTCAGACACAGCTTTACCAAAAATGACATGAAAAATGTATTTTCTCTTTACTAGGTTGTCAACCCTTCAACTTCATTGACACTGTCACCCAATAACACTGCTGTCATCACAAAACCAATTACCAGAACACTTCCTCTAAAGCAGAAAATGCACTTTGCCAATGTTAAGGCCCAGCACCTGCAAAATATCAACAAACGATCCAAAAGTATAAAAGATGTGGAGATCCAACTGCTGCAATTAGAGTGTGAAGAGCTCAAAAATCAGCTAGGATGCCTGAGGGTAGGTAAAAATCCAGTTATGTTCTTAATATCTAACTGTGCTGGTAAACAGTTACATCGAAAATAGAGGTGTTAAAACCAAGTGGAAAAAAAATGGTTTTCTGCTCAGTTTTCATACAAACAGACAGCTTATTGATATTAAATATTTTGTAAATTATTACGTGTAGAAGAGAGTTTGGGTCTGAGTTCACAATAATTCTGGCTTAGCCTCAAGTTAAGACTTTCACAAAGGATATAAACTTATACTTCGGATTACTGAATGGCATTCCTGTACTTTTTAATTACTACACTAGCATCAAATTTTCTCAGTATTGTCTTGTACTAACGTTGTGCCCTACCAGCAGCATCTCTGAGCCCTTTGTTACAGGAACATATCAGGTAAGAGGAACTTCTGCCAGTTCTCAAGGGTTGGAATTGCCCGTATTGTTTTCTACGTCAACCTAACTTGGCTTGATTAATAGCCAGGAAGTTTATTAACTATGAAGTATTAGGGTACTTGAAGTGTAGGATGTTGTCCTGCTGCTGCTATGAAGATGCATTTTGCTTTTTAGGTGACAGAGAATTATTAAATTAAGCACAAAAAGTCACATGCATAAATATAGATACATTGCTATAGCAGATGTTCTTGTTCGGGTAGAAATTCAGCTATGAAAAATCATACGTTACGATCACCATACATCTAAGAAAACAGAATTTGAAAATCTCCTGTCATGCAGGAAGGGCTGATGGGGCAGAAGCCAGGTGACGCGGAGGAGTTACTGAAACAATCTCAGAAAGAACTGTTGTGGCTTCAGCGACAGCTGTCCTTTATCTCCACAGGAGGCCCTGTCTGTGCTTTGGCAGCTAGCAAGGTGAGCTCCTTTATTTTTTTTTTTTAGTCTATCTCACTGTACAAAGTGGAATTAGGAAGGGAAGGATTTATCATCATTTTGGCTTTTTTTATTGAAACAATGCACTGCAAGATTTATTTTTCATAGTGAGGGTACCAAGAGGAATATACATCTTTTAGGATGTATTTTAAATAATTGTTTCATATAATTCATAAAGACCGGGAAGAACATGAAATTCATTATGGCGTGTGAAAGGTTACATGGTTAAAATGTCATTTCCTAGAGCCCTGTTGTATACAGAAAGGTATCTTATATTCTATCTCTCTAAAGAAAACTATCAGAAGGTAGGATCATTATACCAGGATTGCTATTCTGGGGGGTTTTCTTGGCCTGGTATGCAGAGCTGTAATTCCCTTTCTTCTCTCAGCAGCACTGTTATAGATGCATTCCTAGTTACCAGCAGCCCATCATCAGCATAGCTGCATCCAGCCCTGAACAGGCAAAAATTGCTATCAAGCCATACACTTGATGTTAATATTTGGCCATATAAACTACCAAATTAATAAACTGTTTACGTAACACTGTCCTAACATCTTACAGTTCCAGTAAAATGTGAGTTCTCATTTGCAATATCATTTGCATAACAAGTTGAATATGTCAAGTTTTGATGACTCAAGTTTCTAAATGTTTACTTGAGATAAAGAAAATGTCTTAAAATCTTCATAGCAGTGAATCTGTGCTGGTAGTTTAAAAATGTAATTGCTATTATATTTTCAGAGTGACTTAATTTAATTTATTCATATAATCTTCCATATCTTTAAAAAAAATTACAGAAAGTTTATGAAATTTACATATTTTATACATACATACACCCCCACATACCCATGTGCAGATAAACACACATTATAAATCCACTTATGAAAAGGAATGAGAAGAGTTGGTTTGGTTCAGTGTTACATATTAATAATGCCATTTTACAGTGATCTGACTTATTTTCAAGTATCAATTTGGTTTAGCAAATTTTTGTTTTGTTTGTACAAATGCACATAAAGCAACAGACGTGTTCATCTAGTCTCCAGCCTAGACAAGACAGGCTTCCAAAATGTGTCACCTGGAATCTCCTGGTGTCACTTTGTGTCATATACGGCAGTGCTGTATTCATTGCTGAAGCACAGTATGGTAAGTGCTGATATAGTCATAAGGAACGTTTGGATTTGAAGCTTGCATGTAGCTCAACTGAGGGGAAAAAAAATGTAACTTTCCAAAATTAGAATTTTAAAATAAAAGTGAAAACAGTTTATGCCACAAACTGGTTATAAAAGTAAGAGCGCACTTGCCTGATGATTAAAGCCATAATCTAATCTGGGAAGGAACATATGATCCTGAGTAGGAACAGCTTTTCTCTCCGAAAATACCAGAGTTTTGCTGTTCCTGCTACAGTCGTGAGGAATCTCAGGGAAGGTCATTTGGGGCTGAGATTTGCAGAAACAAAGTGGTCTGGATACCTTCTTTTTAGATGTTGGACTTTCCATTCAGAAAACTGTAGTCTTTCTAGAATGCGCCAGGGTAGACCTTCAGGGAAGAAAGCATACATTGTCTGTTATCCTTTTCCTGTTTGGTTTTTTTTTCTTCAGTATCACAGAACCAAGGATCAGATTTTTATCTGTTCCATTCGTATAATGAGGGAGAGATTTTTCAGAAGCAATCAGTTACTTTGAATATCACACCCTGATACTCTGCACCGTACTTTAATTCTAAGCCTCTGAAGAGAAATGCTTTTAATCCAAGTGACAGTGGTGGTACTTGGTGTTGCTAGAAGCTTTTGGGGTAACGATCTTTATAAGGCGCTCAAATAAATTGATGGTTGGAAAATGGAATATCCAGAAAAACAGGCAATGCCATTTTGGAAGGATTTCCTTAGCTAAGCATCATGCTTCAAGGCTCAGTTTTATCATGGACTGGAAATCTGGATAACACAAAACTTGAGAAAGAGATGATGTGACGAGTCCCTCTTTCATGGCTATTAATACCTTCCAGTGAAGCGTTTGATGCTGACAGTTCCTGGAGATCAGGGTACTTTCCATGCATTTCAACTTAAGAAAGAACTATTAGGCTTTGGGGGAGATCTGGCTCCTTCTGTTAATGCCAAACTTTTCTGAAAATGCTCCTCCTCTTTCTTATTATGCCTATTAGTAGAACTGTGGGGGGAAGACTGATATTTGAAAAGGAACTGTAAATTAATGTAGAGAGGCATTATTAAATGGAGAGATGTATTTCTGCAGATACTTTAACAGAAATCAATAAAATAGTACCTTGAGAGTGCAGTATTTCCTTCCCCTGTTAAATATTGAAAGGAAAATACAGACGTTCCACTCAACATAACTTCATATGCTTTCTTGATAATTTAACCTTCATCAGCCTTGAGAATTCAGTTACATCATAGTGAATGCACTCCCAAAGTGGTCAGATGCTGTGAGTCAGATGACCTGTGCTGGGGGGCAGGTGGAGGAAGAAAAAAAAAAAAAAAGGAGGGGAAAAGAAGATTGAAGCTAGATTTTTAAAAATGGATTTTTTTAAAATCTTTCCTTGTATGCCCTTATAGTGTCTCCCTCTAGCTGCTGGGGAGGTGGTCATTGCATACTTAGAAGTTTTGTGTGAATATATTGTATACAGTTTTCTTGAGAAGAGGAAAGACAGAATGGTTAGGATGCTCCAGGTAATCTGTCTTAATACCCTTCTGCATTTGAGTTTCTCAGCCTTCCATTGGGCAGGCTTGGGAGCGAAAAAAAAATTGCAGCTCACATTTACAGTTCATTGGTTCGTGCCAGTAGGCCACAGATGACCTACTGAGAAGATCCTGTGATAGCATTACTTGGAGATAAAATAAAATCTCCCAACACCCGCCCCCCCCCTTGCTCCCCCCCCTCTCTGAAACACATCCTTGCTGCGATCCCACTTGCTGCTTGTCAGCTCCTGTCCGTGCTCCCCGCTGCTGTGTCGGGTTAATACTATGTGAAAGAGAAACTGGCAAATAGGGAAAGCCATCTTTGTGTGCGTATGTGTGTGCGAGCACTGCTGTTTCATAGGCTCTGGCAGCTGCTGCATGGCCGATGATGCTTGCTCTCTCTTTTTCACCCTGCCTCCCTGCAGACAACTAATGAATCATTTCTAGCCTGAATACTAGCCGTGCAAACACACCAATGCTGCTGCTGCCGACGCTGCTGCCTTTCTCTACAAGGTTGTAATTTGACACAGTAGACTGCAGCTCTCTCGGCAATGATCTTGCTGAACATCGGGAGCACTTGATTTAAAGGTATGCTGAGATTTCACTATTTCTAAAAATAGCTATTTCTGTTAAATGCTTTTCGGGCAAAACGAGGGTGGGAGGGCTGAAGATTTGTAGGTGTGTGTGGGGGGGAGAATTCTCTTTTTAGTTAGCAGTAATGCAGCAGTAACTCGTATCAGAGGCAGACAAACTTTATTATTCTGCTGCAATTTGATGATGATGCCCTTCACTGGATCTTTTCTTCTCGGTGCTGCTCAGAATAATAAAATGTGTTAGCATTATGCACAAGCACTAGGTAGAGGGATTAAACTCTTGCTAGATTATTCCATCCTCCCTCCTATTGATGTTTAATCTGATGTCATTTTCCAGTCACTTTTAAGGTTTCTAATAATAAAATAGATGGTATATTGACAGGTTTGATGGTGTCACGTTTGTTTTCTGTATTACTGTCTGTGGGCAAAGTTAGTAATTATACTGGCTAGCAGCTCCCCACCCCCCCATCAAGCCCCCAAGCATGGTACATGTTCTCAGTATCTGTTTGCTTTGCAGATGTATATTGTCGTGTCATGGCAAAGTCATCAATGTGACTACTCTTCCACAGAAATATTGTTAATGAAATTATATGTGATATTTGTCTGGCACCTAATGCTAAATTAGGCCAATTGCAAGTAAATATCTCGTCCTTTTTTGGTAGAAGAGAGAGATCTCTGCAGCTATATATATACACACACACATATATATACGGACACACTGTACGTAGCAGTATCTGTGGGAAGTATGCTATGCATAGGAGTATATAGAACAGAATAATAACATTTTATTATAGCTTATGCATATAAATACCAGTTAATTAGTTAGCATGTACCAGTATACTGTGCTCAGTATTATAGGGGATACTGCAGGTTTTTCATTAACCTCTTTTCAAAATTGGCTATTGCCTATAGTGTTGGGCAAAGAAGGTATGCCTTTCCGAGAGTGATGTGATGGTTGGCATTACAGTTGTTCATACTCTTAGTAAAATTTTAACTGAGGAAAATGTAAGTGCTTATGAAGGCTTTGTTTTTAATTTTTAAGCTACTGCTGTCTGTTATTTTAGTAGTTAAACACTGACTGGGCCTTTTTTCTCCAGTCCAGGTAGTGATGCAGAGTTTATATATAAAATAACTCATCAGAATAACTTATTAATCAGTCTTGTCATGGCATCTAGTAAATACAGAGTCTATTCCTTAAGTGATTGGATAGTTTTTGAAGAAATACCTACAATTAGAGCCATTGATCTTAACATTAAGAATTGCCAAGTATGCTGAGACAGGGAAAGGATACTATGATTGCCATCATCAAAATACAAATAAGGACTGTTGCTTAGGAAGATAGAAGCACTGCTTTCAGAAAACAGCATGAAATAATAAAACACAGACCAAGTCGTAGGGTGGAAATTAAAGCATCTCCATAAATCCAATACAATAAAAAATAGCAGTATACATGAACTGATAGGAAAGTTACTGTCGTCACTTTATATTTTAGCTTTTCTGATCAGGAGGGGTTACATTTCTATTAGACGAAGGCTTTCAAGTCTACACAGCCGACAAATAAGGCAATTCGGATCAAATCTTACAGATTTCAGCCAGGACTCACCACTGTAGACATCCTTTGAAATACATATGTGCTACTTCCAGTACCTTAAAGCAGGGTGTTGGGTGTTTAGGTGACTCTTTGTTATTTTTGTTAAAGAGATCTGGTGGTCCTGAACAGTGGCTTTGTGCATACTACATTCTTTTTAATAGGAAAAAGACATACTCAAAACAAAAGTAGGGAAGTGGTCATGCTGTCTGCAGACTAGAGAGCAACCTGGTTTTTCGTAAGTATATATCTGAATGGGTTCCAGCCTGCTGACATGCAGCATGACTGTATACTAGAGGGAGTGAACAGAGGTGCGGTGTTATTACGTACAACTTTATATATCTGGGTATACCTGGAGCACCTTTTTGAGAAATTTGATGTGTTGAATTTTCTAGAATCATAACCAAATTACAGCTTTAAAATGTCACATGGTTTTTAGGGATAGGAAAAAATATGGGACAGTGCAGTGCCACAGATTTCTGCTTGAAAATGATCTGAATAGCTGATACATGCTCATTTAGTTAACTGAAAATTACAAGCTCAGAAATTTTAAGCACCTCTGTGTGTGGCCAATCTCATACTAATACAAGCTAGGTACGTACTTTCACATACATACAAAATATGTATCTCTTTGAATGTCAACTCATCTGTTGTAGGTATGTGTTAGACGTGCATACTCATTGTAGATTAGATAGGTGTGTGATAGTTGAGTTTGAAATGAATGTATAAGCACAAGAGTGTTCAATCTGGTAGTAGCTTATTACAGAACTCTGAGCCTTTCTGGGTTGCCAGGAGTAGAAATAAGATGCCTGCAATCGCAGGATAATGAGTGTCTTCTGGTATAAGGGGTTTTCCTTGATGTGTGTCAAATGCCACACCACGTATCAAAATTAAATATCCAAAATCACACTGACTTTATTCTGAAATAAGAAACTAGTTGGTCATGCATCACTGTCCTGTTCATTCAATATTTATATTGAATGAAGTATGGTTTGAGTGTCAAGGCTGTTTTTCATTTAATGGAAATTGTTGTAGGCCCTCGTCACTGCTACAAAATACGTCAGAGTAGCTGAAACATCTGCTAGTTATGATAATTTTTCCTGGGACTCATTTTTGGTTTAGTATTCAGCAAAAGCTTCTGACTAAAGTGGAATTTTGTGTAAACCCTTTGTTTGCCCCTTCCATAGCATTAGCTCACCAAGTCCAGTGAGCTCTTTGATAGAATGGCAATCTATATAGACATTTCCTCTCTATAGTCTTGAAAATCTTTCCATGCATAGTACTAAGTAACAAAATCTATTTAAGATTTTCTGGAAAACACCTGGTGCCACTGATGCTTATCTGTCTTCTGACTGTAGATGTTCTAAGCTGACTGTCCACCACAGGCGAGAATTGTCATGAAGCATAGCTGACAATAGCATTTGCCACTGCGTTAGAATTGGAAAATATATAACACTATCATGATTAAAAATGGAATTGGAATATAGCCACAGTGCTGGAAAAAATGCAGCTTCTTCAGAGCAACGTGTCATGAAACCAGTTTCTTTTCACTGAAAAAGAGGGCTTTTGTCAGGCTTATTTGCACAGAGTAGACTCTTGGGAAATAGCAGGATAACATTACCCTGAGAGAACAGTTAATGATCTTCTGGAGCAGCTGATTGACACTGAAGTTTGAATGTGGTCATTGAGGGTTTCTTTGCTAACTCTAACCATCCTGTTCAATAGCATGTTGGAGTCATGTTCATTCTGTAAAGTATGATTGTAAAGCCACCTATGGTTGGCATTTTGGTGAGGAAATCAGAGTGACTTATAGTCTTGTGTCTCAACGCTTTGGCTTGTGCTTGTGACGTGGCACTCGATAAGGAAATCAGAGCGTGACTTGCAGCTCTGCTGTTCTGTGGCATGTGAATGGCCATTGACAAAGCACTTAGTATCTCTTGGGCTACATTTTCTTTCTGTAAATGGGAATAATAATGAACCCTTTCCACTACATTCTGCTAATTTTATGTGATTAGAAAATGTGATCTTCAGACCAAAGACTCTTTTCTTCATTGGGATGCTAAATCCCAGTGGAGGCTCCTAGTTGCTACCTGTAAATCACTTGACAGTCTGCTTTGTATGTTGTTGACCTATAGAAAAATGATTCCAAGCTTTTTGGAATAACACTTGATTTGCTAAACTTGCTATTGTGCTCATGGATATGTTCAGTTTGGAGTGAAAATCCTGGTTACTTCGATGGTGGCAGTGGGTTGTTAGAAGTATTTACAGTGCAAAAGTCAGGATGGAGGAAGTGGGACTGTAGGTCTGATATTTTTTATTTTTTTAAATTGTCATAGTTTTATATTTTCTGTGTTATAAACACTGTAACGCTTGGTTTCTAGGGCAATAAGAATTACTGTGCCAAATGTTTGATCTTGATTAGCAAGCAGCAATGGTGCATGATATACTGCGAAGAATCAAGGGGAAGGCATTGCAAATATAACAGTGTGGCACGGTCTTTAGTCTGTTCTCATCTAATGACAGTTAGAGACTATCATATTCCATGTTTGCTTTAAAAGTCATCCTGTAGCAGTGTGATACCTTCCTTAAGGCCTCATCTGAGCACAGTGGGCTGATGGGCAGCCAGCGTATGCACCCCTTTCCTTCCCTGCTCCACCTCCACTGGGACTAGACTGATTTTTATTTATTTACTTACTTTTTTTTTTTTTTGCTGAGGAGCACAAATAATTTTTATAGACAATAATAACCCCTCTTGCCAATTTTGGAAGGATGATAAGCCCTTTTTGAGCCAGGTTAACTTGTTTAGGGTTATCTCAGAAAAATCCTAAATCGAGACTAAATTCCTCAGGAGGGATTTCACCATTTCAGCTCCTGCTGCATATTTCTGGACCTCCTTTTATACAGTTGAAAAATGGCATTTGTTACTCCTGTATGGAATATCGTGGTGCCTTTTCACTGACAGGGAGAGTGCATCTTTTGTAGGTACTTTGTCCAACTTGCTTAAAAATATTCTCTGATACTAATCAGCAGGGACTTTTATAGATCTGTGCCAGTTCACACCAGGAGGGACAGCTCAGCTCCGTCTCTCTGGGAGTGGGCTGATGGGCTGAACTCTTGCTGAAGACGAACGGAGTTGGTGGTGCTTAAAATTCAGCTGGATGAAGCTCACGGTTGTCACTGTCACAAGCAGTACAGGGTTGAATCTGTCCCCTGTTTACTGCACTTTCCCTCCTCTGTGACAGTCGCAGTTTTACCTATCTGCTAAATCCTCTTTTCCGTTCTCACTTCCCTCCCCCCCAGTTCTGCGTGTAGTTCAGAACGTTTAAGAATATTCTCTGTCAGCTCCAGGAGCGTATTCCTTCCTTGCTCTCTTGTTTACAGCTGGCTAATTAAATTTTGTAGGTGGCAGTTTGCAATCTCGGTGGGCCGTGTCACGTGAGTGCTAATGCTCTGCAGATCTCCATTACATAACCTTTAAGTCGTTTGGGAAAATGTGCCTGTGTCAGACTGGGCCTGGCATCGGGCTCTGTCTGAAGCCAGCAGCCTGATCGGGGGGTTTGATGTACAGTGACTGTAGAAATCTTGTGGATGGTTTGTTCTGGCACAAGATCTGTGCCCTCGCTGGTCAGGGCAGTTGTCTTATTTCCCTGAAACGCGTTGCAGCCTGCGCTCTCTGCCTTTCCTGCAGGGTGGAAGAGGGGAGGGGTTAGATTTAAACACTCTCATGTGCCAGGTAATGATCAAATGAATATTAAATGCAGAATGCTGGAATCCTGTCTCTTTTCCTGATAGGTTTGTTAATTTTACTTTTGAAGTGACCAGTGTACAGAACAAACATAGAAAACCTCTCGGTCTGTCCCCCAACCCCTTCACCTCCTACCGACCTTAATTGGGCTCTGGTGCATTATGCAAAATGAAAACATAAATCAATATAGAAGTTTAAAAAAAATGCCATGTAGGGATGATCAATTTTTAATGCATGGTAATTCATTAGCTTGCTGTTTTGCAAAAGAAGCTTTTTTATAAATGACAGCAATGTATCCACACACAGAATGCTAGCTCCTCTAGCTTCTTCTGAACCAGCACCATCTTTTGTCCCTTCTTCGCATACAGTTTCACATTTTGGTTGCCTAAAACATATTTATACGCTATCCAGTGCAGTTTAAGCACTCCATTGTTGATGGACCAGCTGCTCTGTGCCTTGAAGAAAGGGAGTCTTATTTGGGTTTCCTGGCCAGAATATGGGTCTGGGAGGCTGGGTCTTGTTTGTGGCTCTGACATTTGATGTGCTCTGTGCTCTCAGGTAAATCACGGTAGATCTTTCTGCCTCAGTTTCTTTATCTGCTGCGAAGGCTTAGTGGCAATGAGCTGCTGTAGCATTGCAACAAATGTTGCAGTTAAAAACTAGGAACAACTAGATGCAATTTTGAGTGTGTGTTTGGTATTTTTTAATGTAGTCTGGTTTTCAAGTTTATAGGTTTTTATTGAAATCTGTGATTGTATGAACCTGCATTTTGTTCTAGAGTAGCCCTTTGTAATAGCAATTTCCAGTAAAATCTCTTTATAAAATGCTTAAGATTGATGGTTGATATAATTCTGTCCATTTTACAGATGAGAAATTTTCTATATGCTTCAGGTTTATTTGCCCAGGATCATTCAGCAGGATCAATGCAAACTTATGGATATTGTTTGCAGAGTCCTGTCCAACATGTTATCCATTGTACTGCTTCTCCTAATTAAATGGTGTATAAGAAGGGAGGAGGGGGAAATACTGATCTTCTAAAAACAGGCTTTCTTTTCTTTCACTTTAAATTAATTGACCTATGTTTGCCTATGTGCTACTCATAGTAAAGAGTTTGTCAGTGTATTAATTTTCTTAAAAATTACTACTATTATAAATCACAGTGGCTACAGTCAGATTGTCTATTGTCCTCATGGCTGCCTGCTTACCTACTGGGTATACTGAAATTACAAATGTTCAGTGCTGGAAGGGGTCTCTGCTGCTCAACAGTCTTAAATCATCTATACAAATGTATGTACCATACATTCCCTGCAATTTGGTAGCTTTGGTTTATTTGAAGATTAAGTGGGTAGAGTTAACACCACCGCGTTATTATGGTTGTTGGCTGCTGGATGAATTAGGATCAGAAGAAAGAAGCACCTGTAAAGCAGTCGTGTGTGTGGTAGGGCAGATGGGTACGGCTAATGCTTTTGTATTTTAAAGGAAACCTGTCATTAAGGCAGTTGTTTCTGTTAATAATGTGCATAGATGAGCTCTTTGGGATCTGAAGCTGTTCCAGTTAATGTGCTTTACAGTCACAGAGCAAGAGGAGAGCTGTCAGCCTGGCAAGCTCCATCCTGAAGTGTTTCAGGATGCAACAAGTGTCTGACCCGGACAAATGAAGGTATGATACATAAAGACCTGCAATAGAAGATCTTTCCTTGCACTGTCAGCAATAATCCAATGTCTGTCTTATCTGAACTGTCTGTGCTCTATGGTACCTTGCCAGTGATAAGTGTTAGGGAGCAGCAGCTGTGATGGTCTTTTCTTGAGGATTCCTACCAGGGAGGAAATACAAGCACGGATTTTATAAACTTTAGAGTAACATCCTGTGTAAACACTGTTGATAAGGGAGAGGGGATTTGGAAGGAAGGGTAGATCCTTCATGTCATACCGACTGTCATAGCTCTGATGGCTCAAATGGATGTAAGCTTATTTCCTACAATGGCCGTAGGTCAGACCTCTTTTTCGTAGTTGCAAAATGTGAGGTATCTCATGCAGCCAGAGTAAAGCAACCCTGCTCAGTGACTTCTTTATAAATATTGATCCCAGCTGTTAGATGCAGATGAGAGCTTTGCCAGCTTTGATATTGGTGGGTACTAATTACCATAACCCATAAACCTTATGTAAGTTTAGCTTGCAACCTTTCCTTTTGGAAAAATTCTATTTCATTTCAGTAAATACTGTTGAAAGGAACTAAAGAGCTCCAAGCTACTGATAGTTCTATGATCTAATGATAGAATTTTTGTAAATACATCATTTTTTCTTGATATATGGATTATGGAGATTGTCTTAAAATAGAAATTTAGAAAACAAAACAAGACAAGAAGAAAAGCTGTCTATGATGATAAGAGAAAAAAAAAAGTAATGAATGAGGCCATTGTACTGCTGACACCAGTGGTGTAGCACACTTGTGTCTGTGGGGCTCAGGTGGTTTTATTGATTCTTTGTGAAAAACTGCTCTGAGCAGAAAGCAGTAACCATTGCTGTAAACATAATATTCGTGTACTGTAAAAGAAAAAAAAAGTTTCATTAAGCGTAACTGTCAACATTGATGCAACAAGTGTATGACACTAAAAGTGATACTCCACAACTGGAGCACTTCCAATTTCTGATCTGCAGGAAGAGCTGTTGGCCAGGTCCTAAGCATCAGCCTCATTGAATGAGGCACTGAACACTTCTCAAAGAGCTGTCAGTCCAAATAAGCAGTTGGACACAGCAGAGTGATGCAGCGTTTGAGGGGAGTACAAAGAAGCCGCCTCCTACTTCTACCCCCTTACCCCACTTTTTAGCTGCTTTCTGATGTATCTTCTTTCCCCTCTCTCCCCATATTCTGGTTTGTGTAACTAAAATTTAGTCTGTTAGGTAAAGTTACCAGCACATTTAGACAAGCAGTGTTGTTGACTTTCAATATCATTTTATTTAATAGCATTTAAGAGACTGTGCTGCTACTGAAAAGGATATTTTCTCAGCTCTGACTTCCTGTAACTAAGTAACAGGAACATTTCCCTAACATGACTGAGTAATATACTGTAATGTGTGGATGTAAGTGGACTGTAGTTGAATTGGAGGGGATGTTAAGCCTTGTGTGCTTTGGTGTTTTGTTCATGTTTATCATATCTTTTTCCAGGGCCTGTAGGAGACTAGAGAGTATACTATAGGAATTTACTGAGGTTTTCTTGTGCCTTATTCTAAAGCATCCAATATCCGGTTTTGTCTGGGTCTGGAATCTGATCTAGTATGGCTGTTTCTCTCTCTTTTCCTTACAACCCCAAAGAATGACTGTTAGAGAAGAATATTGATGTACGTGGCTGTTTGAACAGGGTTTGTGGATTATTTTTTTAAAAACATCAGAGATTTATTTTTCAGTTTACTTTCAGGAGCTGGAAGTAGTGGATTTGTGGTTCTGGAGAGGTTATAATGCCATGGTTAGTTTTTAGTCTCCTCACCTACAGGAAATTACCATTTGAAAGATAAAATGTCATGCAACCCCTTAGAAGAAATTATTAATAATATATGCATTTTATTCTGCAAAGGAGAGTGGTCTTTTCTACACAAGGAAAGGTGCCTGGAGCAAAGAATTTGCTTGCACTAGTGTTCTTCTCGGGTTTGAACCAGCTTTGTTTGCCTGCTCTGTAGCTCTGTATACTAGTTCTTTGTAGAAGTTAGATCAGATGCTGTAAGATTTCCCAGGCAATTGAAAGAGGAAGAAAGAAATGGAGAGGCTTAAAAAAAAAAAAACAAAAAAACAGAAGTCAGAGTGGAAAAATGAAGGGAGTGAGTAAATAAGAAATCTTCATAATAAACTTACAGAATTAAAAGGTAACATCAATTTATTTTCCGTATGTATGAAGAGGTTCTCCTGGTGTTTGTCCAGACTTGCATAATTTAATTATTTTCTATATGTAATAGCTTGGTACATTTGATACTGAGTTCAGAAATGCTCCTTAGTAAAAAATGATGAATGACAGTGTCCTCCTTAATTCCTTGTCCTCGTCCTCAGAAATATACTACAGTTCAGCTTTCTGTAAGCTTCTCATTTGTGGATTACTGCCCCTTCAAAACTAAAATTTACAAGTAAACGAAATGGGATTGTCCTTGACATCAAATCTGCCTTGAGGATAAAAAAGATCTTTTGTTTGTGGTGTGTAATAACTGCCAAGAGGACAGAATTTTCACAGGCAATCATGATTTAGTGCTACATGCCTCAAATGTGTATTTTTCTATGTAATTCGCTTTTGTTATCTGCAGCATCCATTAGAAGTAGAATTGCTGGCATTCAGTAGGAGGACTCATGCATGCCTGTGAGCTGCAGTGCTTTTAAAAGTCCAAGTTGTTGCTATTAAGAGAATTTCTTAATTTGTTGGAATAACTTCACTGCTGAAAAGGTTTTCTTTCATGATGGGTTGGTGCAGTATATCTTTTTCAGATGTGATAAATATTTTCTCACGTGCATGAATCCTAATGTTGTAATCCAGTATAAGTGTGCATGGGAAGAAATACATGTGGATTTTTATAGTCCCATCAAACCTACTTTACGGAAGAAGGTCTGTAAAGTCCCTCAGGAACACTTAACTATTACCATCCATCATTATTGGATTGGTAATAGACTACTATTACATAAATAATACAAACATCAAGTAAATACTTCAGGGGAATTATCACAACATCCTACTCTGTGTTGCATGTCTCTTAAAATTACCATACACATTCAAAAGGGATGGAGAGAAATGTAAGAAACGAGCCACACTATTTCCATCAGGAATAACTAAAACAATTTATGCATACTGTGAAATGCTTAAAATACATTTTAAAGCTCTACTTTTTTGTGTTACTGTAGGTTATATGTTCAAGAAAGATGAACTGGAACAAACGATAGGGCCACATGAATAAAAAAGGCAAGTGGACAGCTTATGTTATGAAAGAANATGAAGGGGGAGGGCGGGAGGTGGGGTGGGTGGGGAGTATCCAGGGGAATTTAACACCTTAATAGCAAACCCAGAGGGGAATATCTGCTATTAAATTAAAGAGATGGAGAAGTGATTTAAAGAACATAACAGTTGATAGAACTCCCTAATAGCCATGTCAGGGTAATTTAAAACATGATGTGTCTTCATGCCAACATCCCTCCACATGCCTTAAGCTATTCTTTTTTCTGGAAGGCTAGCAACAAGGGTGGTAGCGATTGTGCTCTGACCTGCATGGCTTACCCATAGGCTGCATCTTAAATTCAGGACAGTTCTTGGAGGCCCACATAAGCAGAACTCCTGATGAGCCGATGCCTCTGCTTTTTCATCATTGCAGCGGGTTGTGTCCACCATGGGGCAGCCCCAGCCTCTCCTCACAGTGGCCTCTGCAGCCCTGCTGCCAGCATCTTGGCATGAGCACCCAGTGCATGCATTCCAAAAGAGAAAACTCCTGCATGTGGACGTACTTGCCAGCTTCTCATAACATGTGGCTTGATTTCCTCTTCCTTGAAAAAACTTTCAGATATTCCAAGGATGTTTTCAGGAAAGTCGTCAGCTGGGGAAGTGGTTAGGTGGATGTTACTGGCAGTAGGGGTCTTGATCCTTTGATTTGAGTAAGCAAGAGTAAAGGGGCCTTCTTTCAGTCCATTGATACATGCGAATTCCCCTTTTTAGAAGGGATCTAGGTGTGATTCTGGAACAAAGAGATTAAAGAAGCCTCCACTACAATATGGTCCTTAAACTGAGTAGCATATAATGCCATGCATTTTGCCATTGCTTTGTATTCTTTTAGATTTATGTGTGTTACCTGTACTGGTCATTGTGGATCATCGCTGCCCTTTCCAACTTTGCAGTCTTTAGAAGGATTGCAGAGCAGTTCTGCGAGAGCTCAACCTGCAGACCAGGTTACAAATGATTAAGCATACAGAGAACAAGCTTATTTTCTTGGTTGTTCTTGTACATGACCTGTATGTTTGTCTTCAGGCAATTTTGTTTGATACTGGTGGTGTTTAAATGATTCCACCTCAGTGAGGCAAAAGCAGGNTCATGATTTAGTGCTACATGCCTCAAATGTGTATTTTTCTATGTAATTCGCTTTTGTTATCTGCAGCATCCATTAGAAGTAGAATTGCTGGCATTCAGTAGGAGGACTCATGCATGCCTGTGAGCTGCAGTGCTTTTAAAAGTCCAAGTTGTTGCTATTAAGAGAATTTCTTAATTTGTTGGAATAACTTCACTGCTGAAAAGGTTTTCTTTCATGATGGGTTGGTGCAGTATATCTTTTTCAGATGTGATAAATATTTTCTCACGTGCATGAATCCTAATGTTGTAATCCAGTATAAGTGTGCATGGGAAGAAATACATTTGGATTTTTATAGTCCCATCAAACCTACTTTACGGAAGAATATCTGTAAAGTCCCTCAGGAACACTTAACTATTACCATCCATCATTATTGGATTGGTAATAGACTACTATTACATAAATAATACAAACATCAAGTAAATACTTCAGGGGAATTATCACAACATCCTACTCTGTGTTGCATGTCTCTTAAAATTACCATACACATTCAAAAGGGATGGAGAGAAATGTAAGAAACGAGCCACACTATTTCCATCAGGAATAACTAAAACAATTTATGCATACTGTGAAATGCTTAAAATACATTTTAAAGCTCTACTTTTTTGTGTTACTGTAGGTTATATGTTCAAGAAAGATGAACTGGAACAAACGATAGGGCCACATGAATAAAAAAGGCAAGTGGACAGCTTATGTTATGAAAGAAAAATAAAAGAGCTTATTCTTTGTAGTCTAATAGTGACAAAACAATTAGGTAATAGTGTGATTTCATCACTAATTCTGCCCCTTAAAATTTTTAAAGTTAAGCCTATACTTAGCGCTCAGTGTTCCAATTCAAACACCAAAAGATTGTCAAGATGATAGAAGTGTTCAGAAATGTCAGTAGCGTCTGTCTGCCTACAGTTTAACCTAGCTTCTGGGTTTACCTTAGATAAGTGCTTCATGGACTTGTTTGCTGTCTGAATGCAGTAATTCTAATGAACCCTTTCTTCACAGTGCTACATGAATACTATTTGTGTAAGGAAAAAAAAGCAAAAAACCTTCTACTTTCGCAATCTTTACACTGTGCCTGTGTTATTTTTCACAGTGTAGGGGACTGAATGTTTTAAAATGCAAAGTTCCTAACTAAAAGATATGTCTGCTCTGGAAGCCCTAGGTTTCTCCTCATCTCTCACTGCATTGTAAATAGTTCTGCTGTTCATTTTCAGGTTTTTCCCAAAGGTGTTTGTGGGAAAAGCAGATTATTTCAAATTTTTGTTCCCATAGGGTCAAATATATTGGGTCATTATTTATACTGTCTCAAGAATACCTGCTCAGGGTTTATGCCAAACGAAAACCAGTCATGAAGGGGGAGGGCCCTCACAGTGGCCTCTGCAGCCCTGCTGCCAGCATCTTGGCATGAGCACCCAGTGCATGCATTCCAAAAGAGAAAACTCCTGCATGTGGACGTACTTGCCAGCTTCTCATAACATGTGGCTTGATTTCCTCTTCCTTGAAAAAACTTTCAGATATTCCAAGGATGTTTTCAGGAAAGTCGTCAGCTGGGGAAGTGGTTAGGTGGATGTTACTGGCAGTAGGGGTCTTGATCCTTTGATTTGAGTAAGCAAGAGTAAAGGGGCCTTCTTTCAGTCCATTGATACATGCGAATTCCCCTTTTTAGAAGGGATCTAGGTGTGATTCTGGAACAAAGAGATTAAAGAAGCCTCCACTACAATATGGTCCTTAAACTGAGTAGCATATAATGCCATGCATTTTGCCATTGCTTTGTATTCTTTTAGATTTATGTGTGTTACCTGTACTGGTCATTGTGGATCATCGCTGCCCTTTCCAACTTTGCAGTCTTTAGAAGGATTGCAGAGCAGTTCTGCGAGAGCTCAACCTGCAGACCAGGTTACAAATGATTAAGCATACAGAGAACAAGCTTATTTTCTTGGTTGTTCTTGTACATGACCTGTATGTTTGTCTTCAGGCAATTTTGTTTGATACTGGTGGTGTTTAAATGATTCCACCTCAGTGAGGCAAAAGCAGGTTTGGAGGCGCAGAGTCCCTAGCTTTTATTGACTTCTAGTTCTATGTATGCGCGTCTGTTTAGAAAGGGATGGCATTAGTTTTTCTTATACAAGCACAGGATTAATGGTTAAGAAGTGTTGTCACGTCCCACTCTCAGGAAAGAGGGGGGGTAAGTGACTTCAGATTTGTAAATTCTCAACGGTGCGGACTAAAGTGAGATAAATCTCAAGGTCCATATAGAAACATTTATTAGCTTACCAAAATGGTTAGTATAGGTCTTAACAAGTCCACAGTAATTACTTAGGTATATAACAGATTATGGCAAGTGGTGGGGCATACATGGTGTTAGTTACAAGCAGTAATTTAGGACAAACAGTACTTAAGGTCGCATTTAAGGTCATTACTTAACAACTCTAACCCTTACTTAGCAATTCTAAGAGAAAAGAGAAACTGAAGGATAGAGAAAGGNGGTTTGGAGGGCCTTCTGCCCCTTGTCAGGAAATTTATGGTCCGTCTCTTACAAGTGTTAAATGCATTATTCCATAGATATATTATTGTATGGTTTATGGATTCATATGATGCACTTTGTCCTTCATCTTGGGATTTCAAAGTACTTACAGACTTTAATTAACAAAGTTTTACTGCACATCTGTTTGGTAAGAATGGTTATTATTTCAATTTTTTTTGGAAGGGCACATGATTTCCCCAAGTTTCTGCAATGAGTCAGTGACAGAGCTGAGCATGAAGCCTGGATGTTCCACCCACACCATAGCCCTGCTCCACTGAGTAAACTTTCTGGTAAATGTGTAGATTTCTGAAAAATACGTATGAAACCTTTTTCAGCTTTCAGTCATCTCCTGGTGCAGAAATTAAAACAAACCAACCAAGCAAACAAAAACATACAGCAGTTGTATACTGCTGTATACAGCTAGTAGTCATGGAGGGTGAAGTGATGAAACAACATTTTGTGGAAACAACACAGATACTTTTACTGACTGCTTAACAAGTGCTTGTAGTTCTCTACAGGAAGATAATAACTATGTCTGACTCACCCTGCAAGTACTCCTTTTATCTCCTTTCTGGATACAACGGAGGCAGAAGTCAAGATTCAGGGCTAGCAGAGAGTTGTTCCTGTTGCAGAAAAGTAAACTGCATTTATTACAGTTGCTGAAAGAGGTATTCATTGTTGGTGGTTCAGGGAGATTGGTTAAGCAGTATGGTTTGCAATACAGTGCTTCGAATTCTCCCTTTGTGTTGCTAGCAAATAATTTTGCCTGCTATCCAAATGTGAAGATATTCTTATTTGTTTGTTACATAACAGGATTCAAGTGCTCCCCATCCTTATTTCATAATGTACTAATTTGTAAGATATACGTGGGGTTGTGTGCAACTCAATCTGATCACTCAGGGGTTTGTTTATTTGGGAGTTGACCTGAAGATTTCTGGATTGCCCTATGATGAGTTAAGTTTGTCCCTGATTATAAATCATTGCTGATGACCTGCTCTCTTATCCAGAATAGTACAGGTGTATGCTTTTGGCCTTAAAGTCTTCAAACTGCAATTTGTAGGGATACTATGACTGTGATACGAATTACGCAGATCTGTTATGTGTGATGGAAAGGAATGTTAGATCTGCTGCCTTAAAGAAAAAAAATTCTTTCTTTGGCTGCTAGGGAGTTCTCCTCATTCTAAAAATCCTGCTGAGAATCAAGAGATTGCTGTAGGTTTCTAAGGAATTATTCTTCCTGAGAAAATCAGGTCAGGGTTTGCCTTTTTATTTAGAATTTAGAGACTTGCATTCTCTTCCTGCATGAACAGTGGCTAGAGTTTAGCATGCTGCCTGCACTGGAAGTTTATTAATGTAATCACTCAAGCTGCAGATAGTTAAAACGTTGAAGGAATCAGGCTGGCAGCTTGCCTAATCACTGTGCAAAAACAAGCCATACCACAGCAATATTAACCTTTACCGTCTGGAGCGTTCTTAGTTTCCCTCTAGTGTGCTTATGTAAGCTTGCCAGCGGAAGATGCA
This sequence comes from Rhinoptilus africanus, assembly GCA_013400135.1. Classification (NCBI taxonomy): domain Eukaryota; kingdom Metazoa; phylum Chordata; class Aves; order Charadriiformes; family Glareolidae; genus Rhinoptilus; species Rhinoptilus africanus. The sequence continues at coordinate 877,814 of VXBO01007146.1, forward strand.
AGGTAAAGGCTTAAAGATGTGGTGTGGGGTTTTTGTTTGTTTATTTTTATTTGTGTATTCCAATCTTTGCACTAATGGCTTTCATGCAGAATTAAAATAGAATGTGCAGTAATCTGCTCTGCGGAAGGTAAAGAGGTGGAAGGTCAGTGTAACGATTGTGCTCTGATTCCTCTGGTTGTATTGTTCTCTTACTCCAGGAAGGAAATGGCAGTACAAGGCTCGGCAGCAAATCACATAAAGATAGTGTAGTGCTCCCTTTAACATACCAGAACTCTGTCCAAACAAGGGCTTCACAACCTCTTTACAGAGCTCTCAAATCTGTCACGATGGAAGTGAGACTTTCACGAGCTAACTCAACCTCATTCTTTTCTCTCACCTATGGCAGTTTCTCGGCCGTTTACAGTATGACGTCAACGTGTTCCATTGATGTCATATGCTAAGTGCACCTTGTCAGCCTGACCTGCTTCTTTTCCTGCAGTCATGAATATTTTATGAATGGGACCTTGGAGAATAGGAGGGTCCATGGGCAAAAAGGCGACTGGGAATGTGCTAGCCAGGAAGGCCTTTTTCAGAGGAATTGCACAGGTTGTATATCAGCCAGCAGCAGCCTAGGACTTTGGCCCTTCCTGTTATGTGCCTTGGTTATCTTGCTCTTGTCACTAAGTCGTGAGAGAAGTAGCATCTTTCTGTTGGGTACATGTGTACAGTCACGGCATGATTGTGGTAATCCATATTCTGGTGGAGAAAAGGTAATGTCCTGAACTGCTGCAGTACTGACCTACCATCTGAACCATTGACTTGATGACTCCTCTTTAGCCGTTTTAGCATGTGTGAGGTGATAGTTTAAATGCTATCCCAGTCCTTGCACCAGTAGTTAGAAATACATGATGCTTGTGTAAGAGAGAGAGAAAGCAAAAAATCTTTTCTAGAAAAGTTTCTGCCCAAACTCAAGACAGAATTTAAGTTTGTGGATCTCAGTTAGCCTAGATTGCTTTAGACAGAAAATTTATATTAACAACTTATGCTGGCAGTGATAAAGAAGTAAGATATCCAGGAGAAACAGAATCTCGTTATGAGGAAAAATATTGTAAGCATCAAGGAATCTTCAAAGTCACTGCATTCTTTAAATGATGGAAAGCAGAAAATTGCAATGAATCTCATTTTCATTAACCGGATCAAAGAGGAAGATAGATGTGACCTGCATATCATCAGTTCTATCCTTTCGCTTATACAGGATGCAGATGGAGTCTGGAGAAAAAGAAAATCCTTCAACTAATCTTCATATAACTTAATAGGAAAGTCAAAGTAAATTGATTCTCACTTCCTGAGCTTAATTCTGGACCTGTGATAATTTAGTTATTTAACTTGCCTTTACTCAAAGAGCTCCCCTGAAAAAGGACAAGTGTCAGAAACTATTATAGGCACAGTTTCACGTGAAATGAAGGTGTAAGCACAGATATATATGGGGTTCAGGTGATCTGTTAAATGACTCATAAGAAAAGCAAGTGGGAGGTCAAGGTAAATTTGCTGTAAGTCTAGGCAGTCAAAGGACCAGTTATAGCACCATCACAGAGAGACCATGACGAATGACTAGTGCTTAGGCAGTACTTTAGTAATAAGTTATAAAAATTAGATGGAGAAAGAAAGCTTTCTATTTTTAGTATCTGTCTTAGAGTAGAGATAAATTACATCTTGGAAGTGCCCATTTTCCATTGATTGTAAGAGGGCTCAGACAACTAGATCAAATGTAGGTGTTTATATACCTCTAAAGAGAAATAAACGAATCCCATGAAGATTTACATATTTTTGTATAAAAATAGGATTAATTTTCAATATTAACCACCTTTAATCTCTATAATTGGGAAAAATTTTGAAAAATTTTTGGTTCTGATAAACGTGGATGCGTGATTCATAATTTCTGTGTAGATGATCCAAATTTTTTACTATCTGAAAAAACAGTTGTGTTTCTTATACTAAGTGGTGGCTAGGACCTAAAGGCTCGAGTCTGATGCTGACGCATCTCTCTCTCATTTTAGAGTGAAGCAGTCCCATTTTATACTCCACAGGCTGAAAATCTCTTTTGATTAGCCCATTAGTGCATGGCCAGAATGACAGATTATTCACCTGTAGAGCTAAAGCTGTGGACTGCAGTGTTTTTGGAATGCAGAGGGAAGCCCGCAGTGCTCAGGTGGCTGTGCTGTAGGGCTAGTCTGTTTGCTAATGTTTTTGGCTGCATATGTAGGCAAAGATCCAGCAAGGCTTATGTCAAAGGAAAAAAAAGCTTTCTCTCTGCAGGTTCAGTTTCTGTTTTGGCAGATACATTTAAACTTGGTCATGAAATCATTTATAATTATCAACAGAGCTCTGATACCAGATGATCAGAGAATTAACAGTGGTACTGCTGTTTACCACATAAGTCATTGAAAGTACTACACACAGGAGAGGATAGAAAAAAAATTGTGGACTTTACAATACAGATTTGAGACGCTGATTGTCTAGCAATAGGAAATTCTGGTTTTGCCAAAATGATACATTTGCTATTGCCAAAATAGGGATGTCAAACTCAGATGGTTTGGCTATTGAAAGATACCAGCTGTTTTCAGATGCCTTCTGGCTTTTGTTTGGGTTTCAGAATTCTTTATAGAGATGAATCTTTAGTTCTTGTCCTGTTGTTTATGTCAAAGAGAGTTAGATGGTTTTCTGACTGTCATTTTTCTCATAAAAAGCCACCTCAAATCCTTTTTAAAGGATTTACATTTTATGTTGATAATACTTAGGGCTTAAAGGCCTGATTCTCCTTAGACTTCTGGTAGTATCACTCAGGGATAATGCCAGTAAAAGAGAGATAAGTTACATGAGTGCAAATGAAACAAAAATTGATCTGGCTGATACACGACTCATTTAAACAAAAATCAACAGCCTCATGGAAAAGATAGGTATTATTTTTGCCAGTGTGTGGTTTCTGCAGAATGATACAGTTGCTTGTTCAAACATATTGCTAAAAATTGGGGTTTAAATGCTTTGCTGAATGGGGATATAGCTGTGACAGCTCTGATCCATTGTTCATCTCTTCACATGTGGACCACGGAGTCCTTTGTACTTCTATAAAACCTCAATGTGAAGTACTTACTGATACATGATGTTGTGATTTTTCATATTAAAATAAATATTTTAGAAGATTTAACATTGATGGTTATCTGGTTTTCATAAAGACATTTTTTCCCTTCTTAGTCAGGAGATTTATACAGGTTTTAATTGATAGCTAATGCAGAGCTTCCTTACAGTCTGTGAAAAATAGTTATGGGCACATTTATCACAAGAGTGATTTCTTATACTAGTTTTCCAGTACACAAAGGTTGTCCATATTTGCAGCGTGAATAAAATTAAGAAATCATCCAGCTTTATGCTCAATAAGCTTTTTCTAATTTGTAAATTGACGAAAATATTTTATATTCATACTTCATTAAAGAAATGCATGGTAGTATAGAGATGCCACTTGAGTCTTTATCTTAGTTTATACTTATCATTTTTATCTCAGAGTGTTTAAAAAAAAAAAAAAAAGAAAAAAGGGCAAAAATTTCATCTAGTAGCCAGATTGGTATTTTTCCCAAGAATCATATTTCTTGCTCTTGCCACAGTATCTACTGACATGTTCTGTGATACTGTGGGTTTTGAGACATATAGTTAAGAGTACCTTTTTAGATGTAAGACACCAACACTTGAATCATTCATATCAGGATCTCATGGCCAGAAGGTACCAAAGGAAAGTGGATTTGAATTGTGGATATAAAAAGTTGAAAGTGGATATAAACTCTCGCATTGAATTTAGCATAGATTTCTGCAGCTAGGTGTTTAACTAATTAAATTTGGAACTATTTGGCACAGTAGCTAAAATTATGGGAACCCTCTAGAGTGCAATACTTTGGAGAACTGATGTCAGCTAAAGCAGGAGCCATTAAGAAAATTAGAGTGAGTGAGAATGTTTTAAGCTGAAAGTGCAAACCAATGTAACATTGAACGCATAAAGAGGAGTAAAATTAAGGCAAGGATGTGAGAATTAATAAGAGGCTTTTGTAAATATGAGTTTGCTCAGTGCAGGTCCCACCAGTGCTAGTTTTTGTGCAGAGTTATCAGTTTGATGGAGGAAGTGTTTGTGTGCTAAGAAAGTTAAAAAATATCTGCTTCAAAAAGTGAAGAGGGAGCACAAAAGGATGGTGATTGCTGATAGAAAAAAGCATAGAAGAGTGGTCTGGAGAGTGCATGAATATAGCTGTTGAAGACTTCACTGCTCATGGATCAGTTACTTCATGTAATTTGTCACCTTCTTAGGGAAACAGTTGGCTTGTTTAAAATGGTCATTGCAATATAAACTATGGGAAAGGCAGCTTACATAGTTGTTGGGCTGGAGATGCGTATGGACCAGGAAATAGTACCAAAGTTGGAGTGGGAATGTGCAAAGATTTTTTGCATCCAGTGGTCCTGTTCTGAAAGCTGGGATGTACCATGTTCTAGGAAGAGTTTTTCAGGGAATACACAAACTCAGGTATTCAAAGGTCTTCAGGATATGTGTTTCAAGTGGCTAAGCATCTCCAGTTTGGCGTTGCTTTCCTGTTCAGGAACCTAAATGGAAGCTAGATTTTTTTCAAAAGCATTAGCACGTGTCATGAATTCAGTGTACTGGGCTTTCAGAAAATAGGGCCACAAATAATTGCGGAGTTATACTCTGGCAGGGAATATTACACAGGGGGAATATTTCTGCCCTTACAAGTACATATAATCATCCCAATCAAATGTAAGTCCCTGCTTATTGGCTGAGACAGTAAGATGTTAGTGTTTTCCCCAGGGTACTATAAAGCTGGAACCCTTCAGAGTGGATAATGTTGTACACTGAATGCCCTGTCAGGGCTCTAAGTGGGAGGTGAACTAACTGAGTGGAAATGCAGACCAATTCCATATCATTTTATCTCCCACGTACCTTTCCTTGTAACAGCTGAATGTGCTGAAAAGCAAACATACTGCCTTAGCTGCCAAATGTCCTATTTAGTAGATGAGGGTCAAGCTAGGTTTGTCAAAAGCATGACCATTGTGTGATTGCATAGATCATTGTTATTTAACTACCATGTACCAGATAAATAGGACAAGAGTAACCCCATTGTTATAGATCCTATGTTTATTGACTGTTGAAATACAGCTTTGGGGCTGGGATTCAACCTTTTGAAACAGTTAAGTAGAAGAGAGATGCCACTTACCTGTGTTATAGGGAGGGTAAGTAAGTAAGGTAGGAATAGATCCTGGGTCTCCTTTAATGCCATACCTGGTGTCCTAAACTATACTGCCTTTCTGTTAAAGTTGTATGGTAGCTGTAGGTTGAGGGGGGTTAGTATTTATTATTCTTCTTAGAAAAAAAAAAAAGCCCAACCTTTAGGTAATTTTTATTACGTTCACGTGGAAGTGACTAGTTCACTTTGCCAGGTAGTTCAGTTATCAAATCAAAATAAATATTTTTTCTAGATTTTTTCCCTTTGATTGGGGTGTGCATTCTATTGCTTATCAAGTGTTTTTCTTGTGTCAACTGTCAGTTTTTATTTTATCATTCTGGAGATGTAGACTATGGGATGTTTCGGTTCCAGTGCTGTGATTGCATGCCTGGATAGCCTCCAGTACAGCCTATTGTTCTTTCTTACTTTGAGCTGCAAGTGACAAGCGAACTCTAATTTATAAATTTATTTATTAAAATGCTAAACAACAATCTTCCCATTCATAATCAAGATCTCCATTCATCCAAAGCTAGATCTCTATAATTACCCTCAAGCTAAACTTAGCATTTTCAGTAGTGTTTCCTATTTCCTGTAATAATAGGAATTGTTTGATTTGGCTAAGATTGGAAATACATTTGAACAGAGAGATGAGAATGAAGCATCATCAGTGAGTTGTTTTACTGACATGGACAATTAGGAAACACTTTTCCAACTTATATATCATGTACAGGTTCTTTTACTGACTGAGATTCCTGTATAATCCATCATTGCTATGGTACTATTGTGGGTCCATGTCAATAATATCCAAACTACTTGACTTGAACAATTTTTTTCCTCTTTACAAAGAGGCTGAATGAATTATCCAAGGTCAGAGGTTGAGTCTTTGGAGTCAGGTAGTAGATCCCATTCTTGTGCTCTGATGACAAACATTTATTACCCATGTATTTTTGATCCTCTGAAAGAGGTAACAGAGAGTCATTGAAGTGCTTCTCATTAGCAGCCCAAACTAGTGGAGGAAGCAATATTATTAAGGTCACGACCTTGTCACAGCTAGGCCAGAAAATGAGTCTGTTATCACGTTCTAAGCTAGATTTTTTGCGTATCACCAGAGCTCATTTTCAAAAGCAAGAAGTGTGGGGTTTTTTAGCTGAAGTCAATAGAATCTTCATGTTGTCAACTTTTCAAAAAACTCAGGTTACTTTATTGCACCCAGTTTATTGTCACTCTGCCATTTTGTGGTGTTACTATTCTGCATCTCTTTATTGCATGGCAAGCATAAAAATAAAATTCAAGAACGCTACCTTGAAAATAATAATNAATGATATAGGTCATGTTTTATTGAAAGAAATGCTGTCATAAAAGGAAGGTTTTATATGTCTTTACATGAAGATGCTTTGAACGGATGTTACAGCTAGGAATGCTGAAATGGCAGTCTTGAAATCCTCTCATGCTTCACAAACCCCAAACTGGAAATAGAAACACTGAATAGAAAGGTCCACTTAGTTCAGTATACTTTCTTCTGCTGTGATCAACTTTCTGCTTGGACAAAAGTAAGAGCAAGGCAAATGCGTAGTTATACTTTGTATGTATATTCTTCCAATCTCCAACAATTTGCTGCTGAGGAGACTTTCTGAAGAAGAGATGGTGTCCATACTAGCTCTTAGTGGTATTTCGCATACCACATGCTAAGTAACTTCACACAACAATCTTTTTCTTAAGCAGTCTCTTCGCACACACACGCACACACAAATTTTAAAAATGCTTATATGAAAAGATGTGAACTGTTTAATTGGTCTGATATAAATATTTACCTCAATTTTCATCCTGCTGACACTCCAGATGTTAGTGAAGTGCGAGATCTTAACACTTTTTGATGAGCTTCTTCATGAATCAGGTGTTTAAGATTATTTACACTGTATCAAGGACTTCACTTAGTAATGATGCCTTACATCTTCCTGAC
>VXBO01007146.1:888241-914826 GCA_013400135.1 Rhinoptilus africanus
TCCCTATAGATACTGTCTAGAGCTAGGTAAAATATTGTCTTTTTCCTTCAATGTCATAAGTACCCCATTCTTACTGCAAAAACAGTATTCACAAAAAATAATATAGATAATCAATTGCTTTACTTCAGTAATACTCTAAACTTTTTCTTTGCTTTGAATGACTAATGATATAGGTCATGTTTTATTGAAAGAAATGCTGTCATAAAAGGAAGGTTTTATATGTCTTTACATGAAGATGCTTTGAACGGATGTTCCAGCTAGGAATGCTGAAATGGCAGTCTTGAAATCCTCTCATGCTTCACAAACCCCAAACTGGAAATGGAAACACTGAATAGAATAATGAATGTTCAAGTAATCATGGGTTTTAAAGCTAACAAATGGTATGAGTGGTAATGATGGGTGTAGGAATATAAGGAACATGATATAACATAGTTCAAAGAACATAAAATTCCTTCAGAGCAAAGGTCCACTTAGTTCACTATACTTTCTTCTGCTGTGATCAACTTTCTGCTTGGACAAAAGTAAGAGCAAGGCAAATGCGTAGTTATACTTTGTATGCATATTCTTCCAATCTCCAACAATTTGCTGCTGAGGAGACTTTCTGAAGAAGAGATGGTGTCCATACTAGCTCTTAGTGGTATTTCGCATACCACATGCTAAGTAACTTCACACAACAATCTTTTTCTTAAGCAGTCTCTTCACACACACACGCACACACAAATTTTAAAAATGCTTATATGAAAAGATGTGAACTGTTTAATTGGTCTGATATAAATATTTACCTCAATTTTCATCCTGCTGACACTCCAGATGTTAGTGAAGTGCGAGATCTTAACACTTTTTGATGAGCTTCTTCATGAATCAGGTGTTTAAGATTATTTACACTGTATCAAGGACTTCACTTAGTAATGATGCCTTACATCTTCCTGACGATATTCTACATTTTACTCTTTTTTGCCACTAAACCAAGAAGTGATATTTGCATGTTGGAATCCTGTGACACACATTTTTCTTTGAAAGGCCATGAATGCAAAATGGAATTAAAGATGTCATACTGAATCCAATGTCTAATGTAGATCCTCACATGACCTGTTGTCTTAAAGATTGATACCCTGGTTGCCAGTAGCCTGAAATGTATTTAGAAAGCTGCTAGAACTTGCTATGCAACCCCTCCGGGTGTCAGCAGTGGAATATTTTGGGATGTTGGCTTGTCTAACCAAAGAACAGAGATAATTTGTTTGAGACTATGCACGTAGTCGCCCTTTCTAAAAAGTGGTGGAATGAGAAGGACCAACAACAGAATATGTTTGATCTCAGCCTGGTGCCCATGAGACTACTTGTTTCTTAAGCCTAAGCTAAATACTCATTCTCTTCAGACATTTAAGAAGTAATCCTATCAAGCTCACTGTGCATACTTTTGATAGAAACAGTTTATTTATAATTTATCTTGAGATTGCATCCATTTCAAGCATCCAGTTTATAGCAAGAGAGTTCTTTAAGCGTCTTTGTCTCAAAATATGATCTCACTCGTATAAGAATTTGATATTCTGCGTTTTGGTTGCTGTGGTTTGCAGAACCTCTTTTTGGAGTAATTCTGGGGCTAGGGCTTCATGTGACTGAAAGGTAATTTACTAAATGACCAAAATGGAAATATTCTCCATTGTGTGTTTAGAGCATATTTGGGCTATGGGAATGAAGGGAGCACAGATAAAGCATGGCAGAGTGGACCACAGGCATAGTGCGTCTTGCTGGTATGTTGTGGGCTGGTCACCTTGATTCGTATTATCCAGGGGTTTGTGTAGGAAGAATCAACTGAATTCTCTGAGCTTTCTTGTTTTTCTTACGGTGCCAAATAGAATAAACTGCTTGAAGAGAATTTTCAGTAAATTGAATTTGAAACTAGAGGGACGAGTATACATTTAGTTTAATTAAAGGGACTAAAATCAGGCAGGAAGGGAGATTATCTAGCAAGAACCCTTAATCTGCTGGGAGACAGCTCTGTTGCTAGTAGGAACCCCAGTTAATAGATGCAGCGGGGTCTGGAACATTTTTGTTTGCTCTCTCAACTTTGTTATGTGTGCAGCTGTTTCTCCTTCTGGTTTTGTTTTTTTTTCTTTATTTAACTAAAACATACAAGATGAAACATGGTTCCATGTACTGCTGGTTGTGCTGTCATCATTTGAAGCTACTTTTTTTCACCAATTTTCAGTGGCTACTAAGAGTCTGAATTTCTCTTCTCTTGTGTGCCTGTGTCCCATGACAGACCCCAAAAGTAACAGGTTTCACATCACCCCTTTTATCTATCTTGATTCAGAAATGATTAAAATGCCACGATAGTACTCCTATCCTTCACCCAAATTTTCCTTTGGTGGAATATCTCCCATGTCATGAATATTTTCAGAGTTTCCTGTATTGTACATGCAGAGCTGTCTCACAGCTCTCAACCTGCAATTACAGCTCTCCCTTATAAATATTTAAATGGAAGTTCAGCTTTCAGACAGAGTACACCAGTGACAAAGATCAAGCTTTCTGACCTTTTGTTAATTTGCTCAGTGAAATAGGATTCGCTTGGTCTCATTTTTTTGTATTTAAGAGAAGAAATTTGGAAACAGAGGGGGGTTAGCATTTCTCATTTTTTGTTGCTAATTTACTTTTGGTACACTTATTCTAATAGATCTTAAAGAAAAAAAATCAGTAGAAAGTTTTATTAGTTATGAATGAGAATAGGAAAGATAGAATTTAAGTAAGATAACATTTAGGCTCTTTATCCAGAAATGACAAATTTCTGTTCCACCATGATGAAAAAAAATTCAGCAAATAATGCAAAAGTGGAGATGTGTCTAGACCAATAAGAAAATCTGTTATTCCAAATTTATGTGGCGTTTCACAGCCCTTTGTATCGGCCTATTTGGTGTTTCATAGCCCTTCTTGAGAGATCAGTTCCTGCTTAACCATGTAAGAAACCTCCAAAGTAATTTACAAGTAAAGAGTACGGTAACAATAGCTGCTTACTTCACAGACGGAAAAGGGCAAACTGTGTGTTTGGGAAGGCAAGGATTCTGCCCCAATCAAGAAACAGTCTCATGAAAGCCTGACAACAAGTTTTAGTAATGACAGAGATTTGGAGGGACAGGAGGCGGGTTAAAAAATGACTCAGTGTGTGTGATGTAAAGTAGAAAGAAATGGCAAAAATAGCTCCCAAGCTGTAGGATCTAATGATTGGGAGGATATGGCTGTGCTATCTGCAACACTGCAGTAAGGAAGGAACATAAATTAGCTTTTAGCTCTCTTTGAGAGAGAAGGGAAAAAAAATACTTGGATAGTGCTAGTTAAAGATAATGGAAGGGCAGAGGCTATTCCTCGTCATTCCAATCTCCTCTTTTAATGAAGGTCACTGAAGGTCAGTACCTTTCCCTTATGCCCAGTTAAAAAGTGGCAAATACTTAAAAGTTCATTTTAGAAACTTCTTAGGAGACAAAGCCTCTCATTTCTCTGATCACATGCCCACCGAATAAGAAAGATTCTGCAGATTAATGGAGAATATTTTAATTTTCTCTTTAAATAGTACCATTATTGGAGAAGGCTTATTAATCCTATCTATTAAAATACCAACAGTAAAAAATATATATTCTGTGGTTGTTAATTATGGTATTAGGTGTTGATATTGAGCAATTCTGTAGTGACAAGCTTCTCTTTGGATCCAGTAAGTATTTCTCACCATAAGAATGCTTACATGTTATTATATTTCTGGGGTGAACGTTTAGTTAGGAACTCCACTGATACTCTTTCAGAAATAATGAAAGGCGGATGGTACTTGCTGCATATATGCCTTCAAGGGAAGTGAGTTTGCAAGTATTAGCAGAAAGCTGTTTTTTAAAAAATTATATCTGACTTGAGAAGTATGAGCAATGGTTTTGTTTGAATCAGAATACTGTCCTTTTAATTTGAAACAGTAATTTGTTAAAAAAGAATACATCTCCTGTGTAGGTGTTGTTAGAGATATGAAGGTCTGCAAAAAATTAGATTAAATTTGGGCTTTCCTGGTCAAAGGATTGAGGTCAGGCTTTATATACAGCAGCATGATTTTCAGAGTGCATCTGTGATAGGTTTGAAATGCCAAAGACATTAGTAATGGCAAATATTCTTTAAGCCAATATGTTTTGGAAACTTTAAGTGTTTAAGTCTTCGCACCTGATGGAGACAAAGGCTTATACAATGCCAAATCAACCTGAACTTCAAGGAAAGTTCAGAATCCTATTGAACAGAAATCCATGTAAGACATACATTGGGATCTTTTCAACCTGACGGGATCAGTCAGTGCCTCAGACATTGACTCCTAAAAATTGGAATTGCATTTTACTGAAAACTGTGTAAAGGGAAAGTACATATTTTCATTCATTAATGAAAAGCACTTACAGGTACATATATTGGCATTCTCATGACTTAATAATATTAACAGAAAAAAAATTGCCCATACAAATATGCATGTGTGTTTGTAAAGAATATGATAGTAAGTGGGGTGAATGAATCTGAACAACTTCTACTTCTTCCTAGTATAGAATGGTTAAAAAGGGCAGCTTTCAAAGAAAGCAGCATATTAATTTCATGGCTAACATGCCATAAACTGCAAAGCACTTTGCTGTGGAAAGAACTGCAAACTATTTTTGATAATAGTAAAGTATGAAGATGGAAAATCTCAATTATTGCTTTGGAAATGGAATTATCTATTCTGAAAAATATAACACCTGCATACCCTGAAAAGTTAATGTTTCAATTATAAAATAGAAAATTTGTGCAGAAACACAGGACAAAGTTTTTGTACCCATTGAAACAAATCAGTGGAAATTCATACAAGCATGTGTACATCTGTATATAGGTAGAGCTCTTTCAGTGAGAGAGAGAGAGGCTTATGTAAATCTTTTTAATATAGGAGTATAGGGAGAGTTAATATATCTGAACAGTTTACAACTGTGTTCTTTGCCAAACAGCCCCTACTGATTGTTTCAGATTCCAGATGTAGTAGATTTGTGCAAGTGAATTCGAATTTGGAGTCATCTTGAAAAGAGTTGTGCCAAACTAGCTGCGCCTCTCTGATCAGTTTACCTTAAGCAGCTCAGCTTCCCTATAATACATTATCTATTCTGCCATTGACACTCCTTGTCTCAATATTGATTTGTGTTTTCCATGTCAGGAGAGGATGTCTAAGTGTTTGATAGACGTGTGATGTAAAAGTTCCAGTTTATCCTAACAAGTGTATAGATGAAAGACCTGCCATCTAAACTTAGCTTTGGGAGTAACTAGAAAACTGTGACCAAGCTACAGGTTGTTAAAATTAGCAGAAAACTAAACAATGAAGTACATAAATATAATCCATAGCTCATTGGATTTTCAGGAACTGCAAAGTCAAAACTTTATCAGTCGCAGATTTGTAAATCTGCATTTCTTTGTATTTTTTGAGTTTGTTATGGATATTTAAAAGGAAGGAACGCTTGCAATTCTTGGAGCAGAGGTTAAGGCCAGCCAAATACTGTGAAAGCTCTTGTACTGGCCTTCTAGTTTTGCAAGTTGCTCTTTGTTTCTTATTTTATATGCAGCCATAAATGAATGGACACAGCTATAAAGTTGATTAAAGAAGGGACTTAATTAAGACTTGTAATTAAACTAGTGGAGAAAATTACAATGGAATTGAAAATTCAAAATGAGCCTGTGTGATGTAAAGGCTAATGGTGTTAAGGCAGTAATCTCTATGAAATAATTGATTCTGTAGCCATTAGTCTTTCTAATGAGATTAAGGACGAGGTGGCACGATCTTGCTAATTAATTTGTTTTGTGACTTTGAAATATGAAGTAATAGTACAAAACTGTTTAATACACCAGAAAGCTCTCAAATCTTAGGACAAATATCATCAAAGTGATTCCATATTCTCAGTTGTCATAAGGATGGAGGATAATATTTGACTTAATACTAGAAAATGAAAACAAACATATATTGCATGGTTTAGCCTTACTGATGGGCAGATAGCAGGAGATAGATTCTCCAGATGGTATTTGAGATGTTTTGTGAGGACTTCATACTAGCCATTACTGGCACCAAACCTGGTGTGTGGACCATTTCTGACAACACCAGGGTAGCACTTTAAAATTTTATTTTCATATTAAGTTGGGCCTTTGCCTGCTAGTTGAGTATCAACTTTGAGCTAAACAAAAAAAAAAAAAAAAGGAAAGAAACAAAAAAATGCAAGAGTGAGGAAATTAAATTATTTTCATTTCTTCTTAAAGAAACATCAGGTGTTACTATCACAGTGATGCAGAGGTTCTCTTATTTTAAGTCATTGCTTTCTCAGGCAAGACACATCCTATTTCTTTCCCTCCTCTCAGATTTCTCCATGACGGCTCCATGTTTTCAGTGAACTTTATGCTGACACTCCTCACCTATGCAACAACTATTAGAGCACCTGTGTCATGTTTCCCCCATATATTCTAATCTGACAGAAAATATTCCCTCTTTTCTTGCAGTCAGATCTTGGTCTTAGAGTGCGATGTGAAGGGAGTAAGGCAGCAGAATAGCAAAATATATTTAGAGTAGAGAAATTAGGTCTGCAGTGTTGTGGTTAACAAGTTCAGAAATGATAGTTTAGGGATCATGAAATGCCATGTTGTTTCACTTGTTGAGTCCTATGATTAACAGCAACTGTCTTCTTGCAGGGCAGTAACAATTTTACAAATGATTAAAAGGTTTTTATTCTTCCTCAAACAGTAATTTTCATAATTCCTCAAGGCTTGCTCCTTAGGAGGCAGTACTATGTCAAAAACTTTCTGGTGTTGAAGAAAGCTTGTTACCTGTTCTCCAGTCTCTCCCCTGTTCCTGTAATTTCCAGTTAACCTCAGCCATATTCGTGTGTCAGTGGCTGTGTAGATTGGATAGCTGATTTGGATAAGATTTGGTAATGCAGAATTTTAATTTTTTTTTTTTGGTGAAAAACTAAAACATGAAGTAAAATTGCAAAGCACATGAAGTGTTTTTTCTGCTGGCAAGGCTGTATGAAGAGTAAAGTGTGGTTTTACGTGTATTGTTTGTAAAGGTGGTTGCCTGCAGCCAAATAACTCCACTGTGACCGTGTTAGATGCTATAAACTATGCAAGGTCAGGCATGGGCCAATGACATGGCAGGAAACTAAGGAACCATCCCTGGAAGCTGCGAGCAGTTATGCTGAGAAAAAAACCCAGCATTTTACATTTCCTTGGGGTTTGATTTTTGGTTCAGTTCTTTGTTCTAGATCTAGGAGGAACTGTGGGAGGGTTCTGGAAGTAGTGATGATGCTGTCTTTTAGGTAAGATGCAGTACCTCATCTGTTCGGGGTGTTTTTATGGTTATGAAGATCACATGATTTTTTGCACATAATACAGTGCTATGTCAATGTCACAACGTTTTCAGCTTTTCCTGTTGATGAAAATATGCAAGCAGATGTAAAATTTCATAATTTTTAATTTTTTGAAAAAGATACCATATGTGAACTAATACAGACAAACAGAGGTTGTAAGCTTGTTGAGACATGCAACATTTTTCTGTGCTGTGGGTAGTACCATGTGCTTGACTGTCCCTTGACTGACACTCTGCAATATTGTATTGCATTACCACAATACAGATAATGGATTTGTTCTCTGTAGTATTTTTAATTTTAAAAATTAAGAGGCATTTCCACAGTGCTGCTCATCCAGGGTTTGCCTTATTGTTGCCTATTTAGACTTAATAGCACAGTAATAAATTGTAATAAATTAATTATAGACAGTAAATAAAATGTATTGTCTTGGTTAGCATGTGTATTAAATATATCTTTCTGTGCACACATATACACACCTACACAAACTGTAGAGCTGCATAATCTTTACATATTGTAATGCTACTGATTATTTCACTAATACTGAAAAAGGGCACGTATGAAAAGCAGAGGCAGGTCAGGGTGATCCTTTCAATGTAAGAGGAGAGCCTGAAATCTAGTTTGTGAAGGATTTGTTGAAGTGTTTTGCATTACAAACACAACATTTAAGAACTGCTTTAGCAGACTGATAACTTTGTAGTTGTTGACATTTTGCATTGCATGAAAGACTACTGATTCTTCAATCACTTTTTTGTCATTTGCAATATAAGATCAAAGTCTATTGCTGAATTATTTTGAATGTATAGTTAGAGATTGTAAAATACACAGAGAGGACCAGAGGAGATGGTCTGAAGTTGCAGCAGAGAGGTTTAGATTGGATACTAGGAAGAACAGCTTTACTGGAAGAGTGGTCAGGCACTGGAACAGCCTGCCCAGGGCAGTGGTTGAGTCACCATCCCTAGAGGTATTTAAGAAACGTGTAGATTTGGCACTTCAGGGCATGCCCTAGTGGCAGAGATTGTAGGAGGTTTTTTGCGTGTGTATGGTTGGACTCGATCTCAAAGGTCCTTTCCAACAATGAAGATTCTATGATTCTATGACACAATGACAGCATCTTTCAAATTAGTTTCCAAAACACTGTTTTATAACCCTGTCAAGGAAGGAATATTGATGTAATTTGGTTTTGTAGCTCTATTGTTTTACCTTCAAAGTTGTTAAAGTATTTATATCTCACCAATCAGAAAATGTTTATCTATCATAAAATACATTGGATGTTGTAATCTGCATGAAATACTGTTTTAGACTTCAATGTAACTTACAGTTTTAAGGAAACCTTAATGAAGGTGTGACTTTATAGATGCTCCTTAGAATGTCAGTATTCAGATTTGACCTCTACCTTTTGCTGACATTTGTGTCTTGCTGATTTCAGCTTGAAAATATAAGAAATATGTAAATGGATAAAGACTTAGATCTCCAATGGACCATGACAAAAAGTCTCATGCTGCACCTCTATGTATCGATACTTCATATCGCTGTATTATGAAATAGCATAACTAAGCAGTGTTAAAATTTAGCATATCACAATGCAGTTTTGGGGACTTGCACATTGCTTTTGCCTCTTACTCTGTTCTGGGGTCAGTCACTCTAAAGTATTACGGCTTCAGAAGTATGGCTTATGATAATGTCTACTTTTCAGTTGGTTTTAAATTAGAATGAAGATACCAAAATATCAAAGCTCCAAATCAGAGGATGAAACTTAAAAGCAGCCATTCTTCAGGGTTAAAAAAACCCGGAGGGAATGCACACACCTCAACTCAGCACCTATTTCTTTATATTACTCTTTATTTATAATGGAGGTGATGTGAAACTGAATGTAAAAACAACTAATTTGCCATTAGGAGCATAACTCCTCTGTATTCTGCTTCCTTTGTAAACTATTTCTTGCTCTTTTGGCTCCAAACAGAGCTGTTAAGCACCCTGTAGCAGTAACTTCAGTCTATTGCTTGACCTCCTGTGCTCTGCCTCCCAGGTGATATTCCTAGAACGACTCTTTCCGTTCTTGAGATGACTTTCGTATCGTGTATATGCTATAGCAGTGATCTCTGGAAAAGATCTTTTTGTAAATGGTCAACTATTCTAGCTGTTTCTCTTACCTGAAACTTTCCAGAGTAAAGACTCTACAATGAGTATTACCATAAGCATATGGCTCCAAGTGGTCATTTCTTACCTGCGTTTATAATAATACTGTAGATAGTAGAGCTGTAGACTTGTGTAACTCCACTTGACTCCTTGTTTATACTCAGATAGCCCTTTGGAAAGACTAGAATTTCAGGAGAATCGTAACAGGTCTGTTTGAAAAGCTGACTGCAAATCCTGTGCTTGAATACCAAGCCTTGAGCACTACCCTGTTCCAGTGTTCCTGTAGCTGTGAGCTTGCACTTTGAAGGCCTGTGCCCATAAAATACCCTGCTGCCCGTTGACACAATCCTTGCAGGAAAATGGTAGTGTTACAGGCGTGAGCATGCTTCACTTCATTTGGTTATGTTTTTAAGAAATAATTCTATCTCTCAAAAATGAACTTTGCTAAACTCATACTGCATGAAGTAACTTCTCAAAACATCTTCCTCTAACAAAAGGCTTTGTTATTATGAAACAGAGTTCTTTAGCAGTCAGCTTGCACCTTAATGAGTCACTCAGGTAAACAGGTTCCAGTGAAGATTGAATTACGATCTATTCAGCTGACACAAAGCAACCACTAGTTCTTCTCAGGAAATTCATGAATAAATAAAAGATCCTGTGCTCCCAGGCCCAAGCCTAACAGAAATGTAAGGATCCATGCTTTTCAGTGCGATTTCCCGTGTCCTACAAGTACAGCCTTGATGTTGCCATCAGAATTAGAGTGGTGCTGATGAAGACATCAAACATTACGTAAGTAAAGACATTTAAAAATAGATGGAAATGTGGGGGTACGAGTAGAAGTATCTATCGTTAACTCTGAACAATCTGTTAGACAATAACCTCTGATATTTAGCTTGTGCATAGAGGATGCAATTCATATGCTTTGCCATTTTATGTGTGGAGGGGCGCTGCCCAAAGTTATTTTTAGAATTCCATTTTAGTGAAAAATGTGAGTTCTAAAGTCTTTGGAAGAACTTTTATCATCTACTGGGGCCAATAAATATGTCAGCTCTTCTCTGTTGTTACGTATCGGTTTTAGCACAAATTCAGACTCCAGAGAGTGTTGTGCTACATACATGTAACAAGAGTTGTTTCTCTGAGAAGTTCACAGTTTAGCAGGTGATATAAGGTGAATAAGACAGAAAAAACAAGTGAGAGGAAGTCATGGGACAACAGTGCCGAGGATGAGAGTAACCTTGGTGTGTCACCTGGATGAATATTATTTAGTTTGCATAGGTACTGAAGCAACCGAGAATTTTAAGGAGGACAGTTAAATATCTCTGACAAATGCTCATAGGGAAGCTTTTCTCAGGCTTAAGGAAGAAACACAGAGATGCTTTTGTGAAAATGTGGCTTTTGAGGGATGAAAGGTGGAACTGTTGGCTGAACAGAGGTAGGGACTGATACTTTGATAGTTTTTAACAGGATGTGGGCAGGACAAGATCCAAGTGCTGTTTACTGGGAGGAAAGAAGCTATTGTCATGTTTCCCCTGCTGACTGCACAGTGCAGTGTGTTGGATCCCGAACACACTTCGCTGTGTGGGCTGCCTTTGAGCATTTCTGAAATTCTTACCTACCCTCTGACAGTATAGCTGAAAAGAAGCCATCTCTGCAAAGATGGAGGCTCATCTGAATTTCATTTGCGGAGCTTAATCAGCAAATCTTCCTACTCAAATTTTTTATTTTCTAGTTTTTGAAATGCAACCCAAATAACATATTATGGAAAGATTCCTTATTGCTTCACAGCTGTGGTTGCAACATTGTCTATTTCTAAAACTGTTCTTTCAAGAGCTCCAACATCTTTGCACACATTTATTTTGACCTGAATATTGCAAAAAGAGGAATGTGAAGATACAGCATGTGGTTCGGAGTTGTGAAGACTTTGTGCAAAAGTGAGGACACAGCAAAAGGTCTCACAGAAATTAACTGTAAAACACCTTCTGTTTTCTGCTGGAATGTGTCTGTGTGGTGGGTTGATCCTGAGTGGATGCCAGTTGCCCACCAGAGCCACTCTATCACTCCCCCTCCTAAGGTGGACAGAGGAGACAAAGTGTAACAAAGAGCTCATGGGCTGAGATAAGGACAGGGAGAGATCACTCACCAATTACCATCATGGGCAAAACAGACTCGACTTGGGGAAATTAAGTTATTACCAATCAAACCCAATACAGTCTGAAACTGGTTTCAATTTATGGAGTCCTTCAACTAGAAAAATACTTGAAGATTATTAAATTACTTCCTATCAGATGTGCCATGGTAAAATTTATTTAAAAGATAGTGATAGAAAGGTCAACAAAGGTGCTGAGGACCTTAGATTGGTAAATCTTTTCATTTGTGGGCAGAAAATAATCTAATGGATTAGAGAAATTGATCTCCATGGAACGTGATTTAAATACATGACTCCCTTCAGAGGAAGTTAGAACGTTTTTTGTTGAAAGTAGTATCATAAATGGAATACTCTATTATTAAATGCTTATGGGTGTGCTGTATCTATACAAATTATTTGTTTACTTTAGTTGTTTGTGCTATAGTCCTGCCTAAAAATCTCACTCAAAAATCAGGTACTCGCTGAACAGATTAGAGTCCTGTCTTAGTGACAAGATACAATACAAAACCACAGATGAGCGAATGAGCATCTCAGTATAATTTACCTTTTCTGTCTAGTCTTAAAAGTGAGAAATTCTGGGGAAAAAATTATCTTTACACTTGTATTTCTTCTGTTCTTTTAGTCAATGCACATTATGCTGTTGAATGCTCCACCTTTTCCAATGCATGTATGTGACGAGTAATGCGCTGTGCATGTTTTAATTCAATGAATGGCGTGTGAATAGGCATATAAATCTACTGGCCCCACGCACCACTCAAATGCTTGATGTTGGACGTTTTAGAGGGAATGTAACCATGCCAGTAGAACTCTTTTTTGCACGTATTTGCATGCTGTCCTTCCACTCAATTCATTCTATCACTTGAATTACAGCCTTGTAAGTTAAGTCTTAAAAATCATAGGGTTTTCTGACAGACCTACATCTGATACTTATGTAGTGGAAACAGCCACCTATTCATTAATGTCCCTGAAGTGGACAGTCACATAGGTATCTTTATATGTAATCATCTTAGTGATTTTTTAAGCTGCTTCTGGGAATAGGAAGAACAAGTTAATTGCATTTCATGCCAGATTTTATATCAAACTTTGATTCATTTAAAACTGTCACAATGCTGGTGCTATGTTTCTTTTTAAAAAAAAAAAAAAAAAAAAAACTTTTTTATTTTTAAAAGATTTTTCACCATTTTTCATGTGGTATTAATATTGATTGACTTACAGTGTAAGGAAGGAAGCCTAATTTTGCCTGAGGGGAGAACTGCTTTATTGGATCTTTTCTTGGTTACAAAGCCAAACTATAAACAATTAGGATTTTCCTCAGAGATCAGTGGCAGTTTTTCCAGTGGTTTCAGTGTCTTTGGGTTGTGACTATCTCAATAATTTATAGTCTCTATTGAGTCATTTTGCAAATGGTGTTTGATTGTTGAGCAGAGCAGAAAATACCAAGCAAAGGATTAAGTAGTTTTGATCTATCCCCAATTCAGGATCTTCTAAGGTTCCTGAGAAACGTATGCATTTCAAATTATATTTACATCAAAATGTAGTATATTTGAGGTAATTGTTCCCAAGCCTTTAAAAAGGAATTTCAGAATGTTGACATCGCTGACTCTATCCGAAAGAAATTTGAAATATCAAACCTAATGACCCGTCTTAAGCTAGGGAGCATTGTGTGAGTAAGCTGGCGAAAACTCCCCAATATTTCTAATAGTACTTGGTATAAGCTTTACTGGAACTTTGTTGTTAATAGAAAGAGATATTCTGACAAACTTGCAGACCCTAATGATAAATATTAGGCAGAATTTTTCTGCTTAGTTCTATGTCCTTACACTTTATAGAGAAAATACTGAAACTGAATTTTTTCATTTACCCTCTGAAATTAATTTCCGGCAAGGGACCGGTGACTATGCTACTTAAGTCTTGTTTTGGAGGTTTATGTTGGACTTCAGTCTCGTTGACTGCCCTGAAAAAATGTTTATTCAGCAAGGCTAAATTTATTCGTTTAGGTTGGCTTCTATTGTATGTAATGTATATTTAACCATCACTTCCAAACAGCTTTTGGGGGCACGTGCAATGAAAAACATGTTAATGAAACATGCTGTGTTTCAGGAAGAGCAAGTTCTAGTTAGATAATACAAACGCATTTTTAACAAACTGGTCACTTGACTTATGTTTTATTCTACAGTTTGGAAATGATCCATCATGTCTGCAGCCTACAACATCACAGAAAATATTTGATCAGACCCAGTTTTTAGAAGAGACCCAGATTTCTAAGTCTCATGTCACCACCTTAAATCAAGAGCATCATCACCGGCAGTTTTTAGTAAGTCCTGTCTTTGTTTTTACTATTTTATGGCAATTGATGAATTTAAAGACAAGTCTAGTTTTGCAGTCCATGCTGCTGCTTTTGTTTGGTTGGGTGAGGTCTTTGTTTGCATGTGCGCTAACATCAGGGGGTTGGGGTTTTCTCTTGTGAGAAGGAGGGTTTAGCTCCACGATCTTTACAGCAATACATTTTGGATTAATTTCTTAGAATCATGTAGAACAGTAGTAGTACTTAAATAATATACATATGTATTCGGGAGATAATTTAACCATGAAATGGGAGTTTAATAAACAAAATTGTGATATAAATAGTAATTCCAATGCTTTGTTCTGGGTGCATGAATACAAAAGTGCAGGATTCAGTGCTTAATCCTTGTGATCAGCACATTCCATTCTCTTTTACTATATACATCCTGACACTTGATTCTGAATGTCAGCAGATTTATTCTGTTTGGAATTCTCTGTGTTTGCACACGTTCTGATTTTCAGACACCTTTTGCATTCAGACAAGAACCTTTTAGAAGGGTTCTTTGAATATAAAAGCTATAGGATAATGTTAGTGTACCTGAAGACTAGAGATGAGTATGTGTGACAGTGAGGTGCCTTGAATTCTTCCTTTTACATAAAATACTTTCACTGAAGTGCAAAGACATTTGAATATACAAATGGAAACATTTATGTTCCTTTTTAAAATTGGAGTTGCAGATGCAGCACTACATTTTGTTTCCTATAATTAATAGCTGTTTTATCTGCTTTTGTTTTCCTTATACCAAGGAATTTGCTTCTCTTTGGACTGGACTGTGAAATTATGATGGGGGGCGTGGAGGGAGTTGTTCTTTTTTTTTTTTTTCTTGATAATGAAAGCAAAAAGATTGTGAAGAAGGAAGACAAACTTTGGGAAGTTTTTGGGGAAACTGGGTTGAATTAGTTGTCTTGAGTTGAATTTTGGAGTCAATTTTCAGTAGTAAATACAGATGGGTGTGTAGAGGAGGAAATCTACTGCGTGCACAGTTATCCTCTAAAAACTTGCCAGTTGCCCGAGATAGCTAAGCCATAATTTCACGGTTGTCTTTTTCATAGAAGTGCCTGCTTAATCAAGCTAATTCTCCCCCTGCCCGCCCCAGGGTTATTTTTTGCACAGATCAGTTCCTCACACTGTTCTTTCTATAGCTGCAGAAGCAGTTGTAATGTCACGTTTGGGAAGTGTAGCAAGCTTATGGGGAGTGAGCGATGGGCAGGTGACTGGTCTCATGCTACTTCCAGCAGAAACAAATCCTATAGTACATTTTGCAGAGAGATTGCGGAATCTCCTTCCTTGGAGAGATGAAAACTTCAACTGGTGAAAGCCCTGAGCAGTAAACTGCTCAGCTCTGAAGTTGGCCCTGCTTTGAGCAGGAAGTTAGACTCTGTGACCTCCAGAGTCCTCCAATCTAAACTGTCCTATGGTTATATAAATACAAATGCTTACTTACATTGTATAAATTTTCCTTATTATTGATTGTATATACCTGTCCTTACAAAATGGCCCCATTACATTTATAGTAAATACAATCAATTCTTGAAAAGTATACAACAGGGAATACTAAAATCATGTTTGGCATTCTGTGGCATCCTTCTGTATGTAATCTGTAATCTTAATGATTATAGATAATATTCTTAAAGTCTATAGAGAATGTATTGTATTACTTCTAATGTATAAGAGGCAGAGGAGTTGCTAGTAAAGGTTTATTCTATAAGCCTGCTTTATAGCTGTTAACAGTTTTTGCACTCTGCATAGTTGGTTGCAATTCATTATTGCATAATTGAAGTTACACCTGATTTAAGCAGGACCTGATCCTATAACTGGACCTTCATGTATGAATGTTTGCTACTACTGTATCCTCTCCCATTTTTTAAAATGAGCTATCGTGCCAGCCTAAAAGCGCATATGTCCATATCCGTGTGAAGAACATGTGCATACTGTAAGTCCTTTAGACCCTTCAGGACTCGCAGGTGTTATGAAAAATCAGATACTGTGATTTATTTTCCACTGATACCGAGTTCTGGGGAGCATTTATTTGGTCAGTTACTTGGTCCACACCTCTTAGTGACTGAGTTATAACACGCATTTCATATATCACCTTTGATCTTCAAAGCACTTTGCAACCAATAACTAAAAGAATAATTTAAGGAAAATTCATACAACAGGTACCATTTTTAAGGCTAATGTTCTCAGTGTTCTTACGTTGTACCTCACTGAACTGAAAGTAAAGGCTTAAAGCTTTTCTTTAAGAGCCTGATATTTGAAGCTTCAGGTTCTAAATTTGGTGCTGGATTTATCCATTTGAAGTATATGAGTTTGATTGCATCAGAAGTAATTATATTTAATATGACAAGAGAAAAGTGCATAAATGTGATATTTTGAACGGCTGTTAATGCCTTCTTTGCATCTCTGCTTCTGAAAAGAATAATTACATAGCTGTGATGTGAACTGAAAGTCAAGGTCTGGTGAAAGACGTGTCTGGTAAAAAAAAAGTGAAGTCAATCTTCTAATGTTGTGTGTTAGAAGGTCCCTTAACAGAAGGCATTTGAGAAGTTAGGGAGTTGTTTGTAGACCTAGAGCCAGTACACTTGGAAATGACCAACTTGTGGCAACAATGTGATGCCACTGAAATTAGTGGGAATTTTGCTGTTAATTTCATTCACACAGATAATTAATGCTTTCAAGAAGTGTAAAGTTGTGTTGCAAACTTTGGGCACCCGAACCAGCCTATATTTAAAACACTATTGTTTATATAGTATCATAGTACAGATAGAGAGAGATAGATACTCTGATGCCAAGATTAAAATTTCTTCACGAAGTATTCAATAATGTTTCTTTCATGCTGTAGTTACAGTACTTTGGGGCTAAATTTTAACTTACTGTTCACTTCTATTTAATTTTTAATGAATTGCTACAGCTTTATCAGTAACAATAACTTTTAATCATTTACACTGAAGATGAGAAGAAATAAGTGCAATTTTTCATTTTGGTAGTGTATGTTCCAGCAGGGGTTTCACTGCAAGAGGAAAATCCTGTGTTTTAGTAGACAGAGACGAAATTTTTTTATCTACTGACAAATGTTCCCTTCATCTTCTGTCATTAGCTTCCGTGTACATAAATATAACAGACTTGCAGCAGTTACCTGTTAGTTACCAGGCAACAGCAGCATTTGACACTGCCTGCAGCGGCAGGGAGTGACGTGCAGCTCCCTGATTGTAAATTAAAGTGCTCTGAATTTTGAACTGAGGTTGATAAAGAGGCCATTAGTGTGTGTATAATGCCACTTTCACCATAGTAGCAACATGTCAGCAGAGTTTCTATAACAACAGCAGTTTGCTGATATAGCCTTCTATCACATGTTCGTGATGGAAAAATTGTAATTGCTTTATTCTTTTGCAATACGTTGTTTTCTCTGAAATACACACTGTTCTCCATTTAAGCCTTTTTGCCTCTGTGCAAAGCCAGAATCTGTCATGCTTCCCAAACGTTTACTTGGATTCATTGTTTACTGAGGTCAGAACACTAGATGTTTATAATAGGCACAAACTGGGATTCAAGAGAAAAAAACAATTGTTTTTTAAAAATTGTAAATATTTTGAGTATTGCTTGCTGTTCAGAGGTGGTTTGCAGTCTCTTAATGATGGCAGAACAATGAGGCTGGATATCAGTATAATAGTCATAACCATGAATGCTTCTGATACAACACTTGGTGTTTAGCCGAGATAGCTGGCTCTATGGAAGGAAATTTTAAGGTTACCTGTCTTTCCTGTGCCCTGTACAAGTGTGGGATTTTTAGCAATGATAGCAACAATATCCACAGCCAAAACCAGATTTGATAAATGCTGAAGTTAATCATAATATATTTGAATTTTTATCATTTTGTGTCTCTTTTGAGTGTTTTTAAACATACCACACTGAGTGGCAATGAGCTGTTTTAATAGTTTATTTCCCTTTGCCATTCCATCATCGATTTTCTTCTCCATATTAGTGGAAAGACTTATATAACCTTCCATTTCTGATGATATTTTCAAGATTAACTATTGCCTGTGCAAATGTAGAATTCTGTTTTGATTTTGTTGATACAGTGCCAGTATAATAAAAGCCTTTCCTATCTGCAGGCTCTGAATGGGAACTTCAGTCAAAAATAGATCTTAATATAATTTTAAAAAACACTTTTTTCTAATCAGAATTCAAGCAGGTAGTTACATTCCCGAATGAGTGAAAGCAGTAAAAGATATTTAAAGTGCCAAACAATGAGACATGTCCAGTATAAAACTGGATTAAATTACTAGCCATGAATGCGGCCTGATCTTTTTTGTTCTTGCCTTGAACATAATATTCTTCCCCCCTCAGTTTAAAAAGATTGTTGACTGGAACATGACCTTTTAATAAAAACACTCTTCTAACATAGTTTCCATCTTTTTTGTGGACTAATGAGAGCCACAGTCAGGATAAGTCAGGAGGGGCACCAGCTAGGGGCAGGTACACTCAAGTGCTGTCGCTGCACAGGATTGAGTGTTTCACACGCGTGATGGTGGCTGTTAAGGGAGCTCTGGAGAGATGAAGTGTGCTCAGATGTTCAAAAGAGCATAGGTGAGTCAGGCCTTTAGCAGACTTGGCAGTTTTGCCTATGCCGGATGCAATGCTGCCGTGCTATGATTCTGGGGAAAATATGCTACCTATTTTTCCAGTATGATAGGTCTGTAGTTTTGAGTTCTCTCATTAATACATCCATTAATCCTGGTGGATTATAAAATTCAAATGTAAGGCCTTCTGATAACCTTTATTGTATGTGATATATTCAAACTGTTCAGATTCTTATATTAAAAACCAGGCTTTTGGGTTGTCAGTGTAACTGAGATAACTGAGCAGTGAATCTGGTCTAAACAGACAAGACCAATAAAACATTCTTATCTTTATTCCTCTATAAGAAACAAACAAAAAAATCAGCTAATTAATATCTAAAAGTCAAAGATTCAGGAACTGAATGCAGATTTTCTCATTCCCAGGTAGTGTTCGCAGGGTGGTTTTCTTTTTGTATTTTGTACTGTGTCACTTAAATGCATCCAACCACCAGCCAGCCAGTGACACAAACCTTCAAAGTTTCCACATCCGCTAAAACAATTATTTTCTGAACCTGGGATATTTGGATTCTGCTTATTAGACAATGTTTTGTTTTTGTTTTTTTTAATCTTGATTTTGTTTTTATGGATGTAGTCTGTATTTTCATAAATCTCACTAACCGGTGTTCTGTTTGTTGCTCTCTGAAAGTATCAGCATAAGCCTGTGTATATTTTCTTTCTCCGAAATGTACTGTCCATTGTCACAGTCCCAGTTTCCTTCTAAATTGTCTCAACAAGTGTTATACTTTATCTGACAACAAAGTGAAAGAATCTCCAAGCATTATCAGTTATAGCAAAACAAAAGGCTTATGGAGCAAGGTGATTTATTACTTCATTTTTCTGAAACACGTGATAAGATTAAAATTTTTGCTTATACTTTTTCATGTCCTAATTACATTTGCCTCTTGTTTAATCATCTTTAAAACAAAATAGTGTGTCTAAGGAGAGAATATGATTTAATTAACTTTTGTCCTAATGAATAAGACTGCAGAATTTTGTAGTGCCTTCATTTGCAAGGCTTCTTCTTCAGCAAATTGGTTGGAAACAAAGTATTCTGGTGATACTAAAAAATGTAAGCCTTCAACTTAAACCACACACTAAAATCTTTAGGCTCAATGGTGTTACTACAGAATTCAGAGGTGAAATAGATGACGGCTTTCCGATTTTGGCTTGAGAATTAATTTATAAATAATTTCGGGGACTGAATGACTCTCTTTATAGGACACATGAGAATTTAGTTTTTACATTCATATAGTTACTACATCAAACCCAGATGATGAAAATGATATTGCATGTCAAAGCTTTCTCCTGTAGGAACAACAGCAGGAATACCTCTGATTGTGGTTGTTTCATATTCAGGTCTAGAGCAATCTCACACTCTCTGCTGAGGCTTCCAAAAAACTAACCATATTAATACTAATTTTGCTCCTGGCTTTTATGTTATGAAACAACTGATCCTTCAACTTCTAGTTTTCTTCTAGTTCTTGAACTGAACTAGACTGAGTCCTTTAATGCATTTCTGAGAGACTCTTCAGCAGCCTTCATATGGCCAAAGATTGCAGTCGCGACTCAAATGAGTGACGGGGTGGCAAAAAAACTTCTGTTCTGTTAACATTGATGACCTAAAGCCAGAAGAGTGTGTATTCCATTTCTAAATATCTGCAAGTCTTTTTGCTAGTATTGGTGTTCTTTTCTTTTTTTTTTCCTACATAATATAGGCCAAATTCTGATTACCAGTAGTACCACTGAAGTCAGCAAGGCTAGTAATGTGAATAGTGCAAGCAAGATAGAGCCTCATCTGCATGATTAATCACATTGTTCCTTAACAGCATATAAAAGTAGACTAGATCATTATTTGACCAAACTTTTCACTCTGTTTCCTAGAGAAGTACTAGTGATTAGGTCTGCAGCAAGAAGGCTGCTCAAAGCTGCCAGACTTGCTTTTCACTGGCTAAAAAACACCAGGAGTGCTGGATCAAAAATCATTTATATAAATGCTCTACAAAGTGTACAGCACTCTGTAAAGGTTGCATAGCTGGGAGAAAGATATTTTAAATGAAATCCCTTTCTGAATATGGATATTAGAGCCTATGATGAGCCCATGGCTCAGTGGTGTGCATCAGAGATAAAAGACATACTGGCAAAAAAGTGGTTTGGATGTCAAAAAGATACATAAAACTGTATTTCTGAGCTGTCCTCTTTCATCAGACATAACCAGAAAAACTAAGATGTGTGAACAGAAGCAAATTAGTGTGTGTTGAAGTTTACAAATTCCTGTCTTAACCTGTGCTTAGCACTCATGCATATTTTATGTGCACATATTCCCTATTTGCATCTATGTTTGGGGATCTTAGTGCGGATTCTAAATGCAAAGGCGCTTTACCGACAAATGTTGTTTAAAAAAAAAATAGGCCTTCTATAAAGAGTTTAAAACTGACAAGGTAAGTCATGCAGAATGTTTGTTTATGTTCAGTGCTTAGATCAAAAGTAACTACAAACTACAGTCCCAGAATTTTTAATCTTATGGTAAATGAACATGAAGTTAAAATTGAAAGTACCATAGTGCTTCACATTGTCCTTCGCCAAGCATTCCTGCAACTTGGAACATTCGCTTTGTAATGAGAAATAGTACAGGTTACTTTCTCAGCATGAAGTATTGTGTATAGAATGAGTTTGGGATTTGGCAAGACCAGTTTACTAAAGGCATAGAAACTTGTGCTTGTCAGTTTAAATGTTTTTGAGACCGCATCTCTGATTCGAAGCAGCAGTTGTGATTCTGCCCTCCAAAGAAGCATTCCAGTTCTGTTTCTAAGACTGGATGTCTTCAGACACTTGAAAATATTCAGGGCGCGGTGGCAGGGTGCAAGATTGCAGTTATAGAGTGAGGTGTGGGAAAGTATATGCAATACTTCAGTTATTTACCACTGTACATAACTGGCACAAGTGATTCGACTGACGTTGCAGGTAGCTCACAATCTACTTCAATAAGCATAACATTGTGGAGAGCAGGGCTCTCAAATCGTGTGTATAATTGTAGCTAACCTGTTTAAATACATTCTAACCGGACCTGTTCTGTGTAAAGACATGCCAAGAAGCGTGGAAGTGTGCCTTACCATTTCATGTCAGGTTGGGAGAGAGGCAACCACCAGCTATACGCTTCTCTAGGTACATGTCCGCTTTCTCTCTCCTTGGAGAGTATGTATCACTATTGGTACACAATTTGGGGCCTTGGTATGGCTTATTTTATTTTGGAGGTCCAGAAATTAACTATATTGGTTAAACCAGTTTTGAAGCAATCATCACTTGGGATGTTCTCCCTTTCCTTATGCACGCAGCTGTCTATAAGGTACCCGCATTGCTCTTGAAGAAACTTTGATTGGTGATTTTCTGCATTTGGGGGAAAGTTGCAATGTAAGTGCCTTGCTTCTCAAATCTACTGACAGTGAGATTTAAATTTTGGATTTCACTGCGTGTTCCTCCAAAGCGACTCCACTGGTTAATTTTTTTCCTTCTTACAAAAAAGTAATAGTTTCAGACACATTCAAACCATTAGTTCATCGTTACCTGAGAGGCAGTGGGTGGATGAGGGAAATGAGTCGTGCTCAGCATAGCAAGGAGATAATGAGCTATATAAATAATTAGCAACACATTTTAAAAATATGCTCCTATAGAGCCAAAAGTATCTTGGCTTGAGTGCATGGTCTCAAAGACGTAATTGAAACTATTCATTTCAGCAAGGCAAATATGATTTATCTCTTTCTCTGTGTGGGCTTTTAGAATTCATAAAATGTGAAGTGTAGTCATAAAGGAACAGAATATGATTCAAAGCAAAGCATACTACATTAAGACCACTCATGAACATATTTTGAAACTTCCTGGTTCCTTCTTTAGCAGTAGATGGCACGTTTTGTGAAGTTGCTATGAAGATTTGCAGACCATTTCTAATAGCTGAAATTCCAGGGGAAAAAAAAAAAAAAGTGGCATAAGCACCTTCACCTGGCGAAAACATGAATGCAAACATGTGAAATATACCAGCTGTATCAGTTAACAGAAGATAAAGTGCAATTCTAGACACAGCCAGTGCTGAGGATTAGAAAAGACTAGAGGATTCCTTTCAATGGGATTTGATCTTTTACAAAAATCCAAGGCTAACATTATTGATGAAATTTTATTGAGATGAGAAAACAGCTATATAACTGGATATCTGTTAAGAAGGGGATGACCCATTATCTCTTTGCCAACAGCTCCCTAGTTCCCTGTGGCAGGCAGGATTTTACTTGCGAATGGCAGGAGGGTGCCTGAGGAAGCTGTTAGGCTCACAGCTACCATCCCACAACGAAACACTCCTGTTTCTGGCCACATCACCCCATTGTGTTCATTTAGCCGTAGGACTGCCACGTAGTTTTAAGTATTCTGGCTGAGATACTTTCAGTATTTTAAAATCCTGTATTTTTATTTGTTTATTAATTTCTGTGCTAGCATATTATCCCCTAATTACTGCCATATTTATGTGTCATTAAAAAGGGGCCTTTGTTCTTTAAATTTCTAGTTTAGTTTTATAGATTAGGAGTTAACAGGTGGTTTAGACAAGTGTCTTTCAGAGGTGACGCTCCTATTCACTGTATGGTAGATAAATAAAATCCAAAATACTATTTGCCAATGCTTTGGCTGCATTGCAAATAAATTATATATTCATTTTCATAAATAATAGTGACAAAACTGATAGTTACACACGTCTATTTTGGGCAGATTTATCCTTATTGTAGCAACCTGCTGAAGAAACTGTCTGTCATTCATGATGGGACACCCAGTAGATGAGAACCACTTGCTTTCAGAGAAGGAGTGCTGAAGCCAAGTAAGACCCAGTAACTTTACCTCTATGCTTTATTAGATAAAATTCATGTAGTCTTTTAACTACAAACTGAAGGTGCATGTGCTGGCCCGAGAGTGATATGTGCTGCTGGATTTAAATGTGTGCTACAAAGCAGCTCATGGGCAGCAGTCCAATCCCAAAAATACATTGCTTGCTTTGATTACTTTCTCTGCTAGTAAAAATAAGAAGCAAGGCCAAGGATATGAGTAGACAGAGTCAGACCGTGACTTAGAGTTGTGATTTGTATGTGGGTTTTTCCTTTTTCCCTTAGAGATTTAAATAGAGATGTAGTGGAGGGAAGCTGGGCCAGCTACTGCCCTGGCAGTGCCTTGTTTTCTTTATGGATTAACAGGGAACTCCAGTCTGCAAGGCCGTCAGTCTGTCCCCTCTCATCAGCACTGAGTCACTTTATAAAGAAAAACAGTGAATGTGATTATCAAAAGCATTTCTATTAATAACACGCACCGGCAATTCAGATCAGTCACCAGAAAATAATAACATTATATATTAAAAGGATGCTGAATGTGGAAATTTATGAAATATATAAATGTGGCAATAAAATACACATATGGCTGTCACTTTATGGAGCTGTGAATACCTATTGATACTTTAAATGATGGTGTTCCCTTAGCTTGACTGTGATACGTGCACATCAGCAAAGACATTAGAGACTGGAGTCCAAAGAAACGGTGATTAGCATATTTTTAAGTCTCCTGCACTGACTGCTTAAATACATTTGCATTAATAGAAAGATGAGGCTCTTCATGATGTTCTCTGCGTAACAAAGGCTAAAAATAGTTTTATTAGAACTCTGGCTGCGTTTCTACTAAATTTTAACAGTTTGAGGGAAAGGAAAACACTTTTGAAAGGTTATAATTAATGAGTTACGTGGTGTTGTTTTTTTAAAAGTATACCAAAATAACATGAAGAAATTGGGACAAGCATGCTATTTTATGCCGTTGGCATTTTGATGGTTTGCAGCCTAGCTTCCCACTTGAGGTGGGGGCGGGCTTTGCTGTTGCCTGCTCTTAGCAGCAAGTCCTCTGCAGCTGTTGAGAAAGGAATTCAGTGAGTAAATTTGAAGATGATTGAACAGAAATAAAATTCTGTTCTGAAATTACAAAGCAAAGCATTGTGCTTACCACTCTCTCATGTAGCAAGGAGATCCAGCATGGTGTAACTTTATTTGAGAGAGCGTAAATTGTATTTAAATAGTTGACAGTTTAAAAATTTAGGTCAGGGTCCGGAAAATTTAAGGTTTGAAAACATCTAGTTTCCTGTTGTGACGGGATCAAAAAAATCCCCTGTGGCAATACAGCATGCGTGTAATACTAGGCACACTGTTGTGGAGAGAAGAGAAACAAACCCGGCTGCAGCCGTGTAAGTGAAAAAACCAAGGTTAGATCAGGCACTGAAGTTGTGATGTGTGGAGTGAATTTTTAGGCCTGCTAGTTCCATAACATGCTGTCTGGGATGAGAAAGGGGAGTTTAGAAAGGTAGGCTGTTTTCAATTCACTGCTGTAAATGTAAATGGTATCATAATGGGCAGGGAGATGATTATTAGAACAACTGTAACAGCTGGGATCTGCTAGTATTGTCATTGCCATCATTGCTGCGTGTCCGTACATGTGGTTTGGCAATTTGCGGTTTCTGGATGAGTATAACCATCCTAGCACATACGTTATGTTGACAGACAAAAGATGTAATGCTGAAAAAGAGACTTTTTGCATGTTTTTTATGAATGAACATCCTGCTTTTCTGATGAAGTACACACTTATTTTTTAAGATGGTGAAGAGTTTAACAGCTATATTCTCAGCCATATTTGTAGGCAGGCTAAAAGTTCAGAGAATAAATGCCCTAATATTTCATAATGTATCCTTGTAATACATGACCTAGAGAATTTCAAACAGAATGTGCAGGAACGCATTAGAACTAGGGTAAAAGAGTAGAGTTTTTTTTAAAAAACTAGAGTTTTCATGGTATGAGAAACACGTCACTGCAGATAACTGAACTAAGCGGTGTTGTAGGATATATGTGAACAATGCATTTGAAGGAAAAAGTCCAGTGATCATAGAGACGTTAAGGAAATTATTATTAGCTGGTAACTCAGTTGAGTGGATATAAGGCTGGAAGATTAAAGCTGAACCTTACAAATAAAACCTAATTAGCCTTTTTAATTAAGGTACAAACAGTAATTTTCTCATCATTTTCTCCTTTTAGAATGGATGTGGTCAAATGCTTAATGAGACATTTCTGGATGTCTAACTCCATGTTTCAGTACTCTCAACACGCTCATTAAAAGATTTGCTGTCAATTTATATATTGCATGTAAATTCAACTGAGAAATACTTAGTACAGGAACGACTTATTAGGAATGACAAGCTATGATTTAACACCGGCTTTTTTTTTCTTTACGGAGATGCATTCTTCATCTCTTCAGCTTACCTCCTGTATTTAAACAGTTATATTATACAAGCGATCACTACTAAAACATCTATACACAGTATTACATTTAACATGTAGTTCATCGTGTCTGTGCATTTTGGGGTTTTTTGGGGGGATTGCTATGGTGTTTCAGAATTCTGATTGTTTTACCGTTTGCGCATGCTCAAGTTCTGACAACAGCATATTCATTAACCTAAATACTACTACAGGAGCTTGCTATTAGCTCAGATTTTTCTTGATACAAGAGATTTAGTGAACTTAAGCGTGGTGTTTTTCAGACTTGCACTACATCTTCACTTAANTGAGTTTCCCCCAGGATATTTTGACAACCAATGATAATTTGCAGAGAGTTTGGAATATTTCAGCCCAGCTAAACACCCCATGTGAGAAGCTTACTCGTATTTCTTGAAAGGTTGGAGCCTCTGAGATCATTAAAATCTGGCCTTGGAAGTTCAAGAGAATAATTTTTATCCCCATATTTCTGGTATAACGTTTTCTATTTCAGCACTTAGACTTTTATTATTCTGTCAGATGGCTTCTGGCAGAAAAAGTGGATTGATTTTATTTTTAAAAATAATCAAGATCTTTTAAATTTCAAAATTTTATTAAACAAAAGGCTCACTTCATAGCTAATTTTATCTC
>VXBO01007146.1:914870-951952 GCA_013400135.1 Rhinoptilus africanus
GAACGACTTATTAGGAATGACAAGCTATGATTTAACACTTCGGGGTTTTTTTTCTTTACGGAGATGCATTCTTCATCTCTTCAGCTTACCTCCTGTATTTAAACAGTTATATTATACAAGCGATCACTACTAAAACATCTATACACAGTATTACATTTAACATGTAGTTCATCGTGTCTGTGCATTTTGGGGTTTTTTGGGGGGATTGCTATGGTGTTTCAGAATTCTGATTGTTTTACCGTTTGCGCATGCTCAAGTTCTGACAACAGCATATTCATTAACCTAAATACTACTACAGGAGCTTGCTATTAGCTCAGATTTTTCTTGATACAAGAGATTTAGTGAACTTAAGCGTGGTGTTTTTCAGACTTGCACTACATCTTCACTTAAGTTTCATCATTTTTAACCCGTGAGTTTCATTTAACCATAAATAGGGAGCGTACTCATCCACCACAAGTGCACGTCAGCTTTTGGTGAAGGTGTTGTACTGCATAATGTTCCTGTCTGTACAGTTCAGAACGGATCCATGTTCATTTTCATCCTTAGGAGTTAAGAACCAAAACTTCTGCATCCATATTTCTTCAATTCAGTATAAAACATATCATTCCACATTGTGATGTAGGGCTTCTTTAGAGATATTTTGTATTATTCTGTTTTCAGAATAAATAAGGGGGAAAGGATTTGAGGTTATTTTTTAAAAAGGAGGGGGGAAAAAAGAAAAAAGGAAAAAGAAGAAAAAATGGGAGAACAAAATGAAAATAAAAAAGAAAAAAGAAGAAAATAAAGGAGTCCTCAGTGCTGCAAAAAGAAGCATTTGGATGTACTAGTAGCATTGTGCCAGATGTGATGTAAATATGGATGGGTAACAGAATGGGAGACATAAGGATGATTCATAATCTTAGAAGGGAAAAAGTAGTAAAGTAGGTAAGCTGCTGTGATGGGATGCTGTTCAAGGCAGATCTCTGAGTTTCNGGCAGTTCTCTGAGTTTCCCCCAGGATATTTTGACAACCAATGATAATTTGCAGAGAGTTTGGAATATTTCAGCCCAGCTAAACACCCCATGTGAGAAGCTTACTCGTATTTCTTGAAAGGTTGGAGCCTCTGAGATCATTAAAATCTGGCCTTGGAAGTTCAAGAGAATAATTTTTATCCCCATATTTCTGGTATAACGTTTTCTATTTCAGCACTTAGACTTTTATTATTCTGTCAGATGGCTTCTGGCAGAAAAAGTGGATTGATTTTATTTTTAAAAATAATCAAGATCTTTTAAATTTCAAAATTTTATTAAACAAAAGGCTCACTTCATAGCTAATTTTATCTCTACTGTGATTTCTTAATCTGTTCTTTCCATCATCAGCTGTGCTCCTATAGAAAGAACTCTGTAATCATACTGCCCACTGTAGGGAGAATTCTGAATAGAGCTAAAANCAACTGTGATTTCCTTATCTGTTCTTTCCATCATCAGCTGTGCTCCTATAGAAAGAACTCTGTAATCATACTGCCCACTGTAGGGAGAATTCTGAATAGAGCTAAAAGAAGCACTTCTGTGTTAAAACCTTTTGTCTTTTATTAACGGTTTTCTGTATTTGCATTACAATTTGAAAAAATGAGAGAGAATGTGTTAGTCGCACACTGGCCAGTATTTACATGCTAATCTTGGTATTCATGCAAGTATAGCTTCTTTGGAAGATTTAGCTGGAAGAGGAGGAAAGAGTCAAATGTACGCACTGAACTTCAAATCCATGAGCTGTAACTTTGTAATGTGGGCAGTAAGCTTGCTAGAGGCAGTTCCTGATTATATGAAAGAGATCTTGGATTTGCTGGATAATGATTGTGTTATGGATCTCTGAAACCTGTCTTTAGATGCAGCAGACTCTGGGGCAATATTAGGCTCCAGAGCTCCCTACCAATTTCATAGCAAACTTGATTAAGCCATTAAATTGCAGAACATTGCTGACCGTAAATTAATTCTTAATCCAAGTCCTATTCTGCACTACATTGGGAGACTTTTGCCAGGAGGCCAGTGGCTTGAAAATGGGTAATTAAATTTTGCTGTAAATACATTTTTATCTACCCTTTTGCTTGCAGGAGCTGGCAAACAAGCGAGAGCCATTAATTAATACCTGTAATTTGGTTTAGTGGGATAAGCCCTGCTCCTGTCAGATTCTGAAATGTAAGCCAAAGCTATGAAGTGGGTAGTAAATAAAAGATAAAGAAAGCTGAGAAAACTGTATTCATAAGAGAATCTGTTCTTATTTCTCTCTGTAAAAAATGTTGGCTAGGTTGCAAATGTGGCGATACTTTGGTCTGAAGTCAATGTAGAAAAGGAAAGTTTTAAAAAAAAAACAAATATAAATATAGGGAAAGTAACAATAGTAGCAAGATGTATTTTGAGCATTTCTCAATTATGAAATTAAACCCTTAATGACTCAACTTTACAACTTCAGGAGATAATTTTAGAAGGTTGATAATCTCTGGTGCACTTGGAGTGAGTGCACATTGATTGTCACACAATGGGTTTTTTTATTGTTTGGATTTGAACCAAGAGGTAGTGTTTGCAGGTTTTACTCAGAATTATCAGAAGACAACTAGAACCTTGTCTGGTAGCACTGTGTTAACACTATTCTCTTTCCATTCCCCTGAAAAAAATCCTCAGTTTTACTATTTTTCTTGCATAGTTTTTCCATTTCCTTAAAGTCCTGAAAGATGGACAATTATGAGACTCCTTTGTTAAGGAAAGATTCCTCCTTATTTGTTAGAGAAGCAAGCTTCTCCACATTATTTGCCTATAATAAGTAGTTTATTATGTTTTAAGAGTTATGGGGTACTTCAGCTCTTGAAACTAGTTTAAGTCTTCTGTAAGGAGTCTGACTTTCGTTGTGTATTCCTAAGATTCTTATCAGAGGACTGAAGCTCATCCAGGGGTCAAACAGAAAGTGATACAGCAAGAGGGAGGTCAAAATTGTGACACGTCCTTTTGAAAGGATGGTATGAGTGACCAAGGGTGAAAGAGGCCTAGGGAAAGCACTGACCGTGAGCAGTTGTGTTTGTCCAGATCCAAATAGTGGAGGGAACTATCTTAATTTCTTTCCAGTACTCTCAAAATTTGCAACTATTTTGTAATTGTGTGAATAATTTTCTAGAAAAGAAGGAACAAGAGCCTGTGGAGATGTTTTAACGGCATTACTGGCTGGCTGTCTTTAGCTATGAGTCAATCTGAATTATATTGAAGAGGTCTCCTGGCAACCTAATGACATTAGCCTAAGCAGTGCCTTAGCATTTACTCTTCCGTGGTTAACACTGCAGACAAAGATAAGTTTTGGAAAATAAATGTTTGGAAACTTCAGAAGGTAAAAGGTGTGCTTGGCAGCAAGCAAGTCTATAGGCTTTATCTGCAATTAGAAGGTCATATGAAATAGAAGATATCTGATAGTGACATCACCAGGAAAACTTCAGTTTTCTGGCAAAATCATAAGAGCAAGAGCCATAGTACAATAAAAATTAATGGTATTATACTTAACCTACCTCTGCTTTCTAAGGTTAATAAACCCAGAACAAGGGTAGAATTAATTTGAAGATACAGCACACAAAGTTGGGTAAATTGTTAAAATGTAAGTTGAGGAAAGTCCTGAGACAGAGCCATAGAGAGACAAGGAGAGAACATAGGTGCAGCTTATCTGTTTTCAGCAATAAATGTTACATTTAATGATCTCCAGTGCCAATTATAATTGTAGAATTGCAAGGTATTTGAAATTTGAGGGAGTAGTAAAAAAAAAAAGCTTTTAAATAAACAAGGTTACTGATAGCTGGCTTTGTACGTGAATAAAATAATTTGCTTCATGTGAGGGTTTGGGGTTTTTTTTTAATAAGTGCTTTCTTACTTAAGTATGAAATAAGGTAGTGAGCAAGCCTGTTACACCACGATCTCTGGTAGCCTCACCATTCTCCTGACTGACAAAGTTCCACAAATAAAGATATGGTACGACAGGCTTTTTAGGGGTCTGTGCAATTGTTTTTGTTCAGGCCTGTGGAGCCCAAAAACCTTCTGAGCTTAATCTCTTTTTTACCTTCTGAACAGCGTGATTTCATTAAGGATATATGCATAAAAACATGTATGTGTGTATATATATGGTTTTATGTTTATATATTTTATATCCAAACAGAATTTTATACCTATTTATATAGATAATATATCTATAAATACATATGCATGTAATATTGTGTATGTTTAAACTCCACATTGTGAGATATGTTGCTTTGCTTTCCAGTGTTATTAAAAATTTAACCATGTCTCCAGCTGAGACACTTTGTCATTTTGAGAGCAATGTAAATGTTAATAATTAAAAGCAATTAAAAAGCGTGTTAAAAGTCATGTAATTTTTATAGGCTGTGTGACTGAATAATGGAGGTCTCCTAGATTTTCTAGAATGCCCAAGTATTATTAAACAAAGCCTTTTGCCATACTAGAAGTCCTGTAGAACTGAAATAACCTATTTTGTCAATTTGGAAATCCATCTGAGGTTTTGGAATGAAATTATTCCAAATTATAATCCCTGATAAATTCCATAACCATCTGCTGTTGGACTACTCCGAAGGAGCTCTTTCTTTCCATGATTCGAGATGTACAGGATTCCAAGTGACAGGTCAAATAAAAGAAATACCATGTAAAAAACCATCCTGAATATATTAAGTTTTATGTATTCTCTAGTGACCATAAAGCCTAAACTTTAAACACATTTTACAGAGCTTACTACGCAGAAGTAAATACTACATTTCTAGCAAAGAGGAAATGTTGATTTCTTTTTCTGAAAGAATAACCCAAGACCTAAGAACACAAAATGCCTCCTCCCTTTTCTTTTTCTAAAAATAAATGAATAAGTACATTTTAAAAAGCCATAGCTGCACAATTGGGTGAAGAGAATTTTACAGAAGAATAACAGAATTGGGTGGGTGAAGAGAGTTGTAGCAGAGAGCAGTTCACACAGAAATTTAAAGTCAATGTTTCTTGCCTGCACTGGTGTCTTATAGGGCTAAGCCTTTCAGCACTTAGTTTAAGCACAGACGTTGTATGAGCCTTAGGTATGTAATCTTTTTGCATTTCCTTGAAATCACTGCATGAAGTGTACAATATAGGTTACAAGTGCTTCTTACTGCTTGTCCATTACATCTCTGTCTGGCACCAGTGAATCTTGGCACAATGAATCTGTGCCGAAGAAGCATTGAGTTAAGCCGTGTTCCAAAGGGCAACTCTTAGCTATCACTACAGATTCTTCCCCAAAAACTTTCTGTTTCTCAGTGCTGCATATTTACTACGGTTGCTTGGTTCAAAGAACTGAACAGGACAGCAGGCTGCAATACCACCCATCCTAGGGTTAGCACTTTAATCCTGGATTTCCCATAGTGTCAAAGTTCTCCAGGCACATTGCCATCAATTCCAGAATCAACATGCAGACTGCCACTGCACTGTGTCCAAAGTTTTATAAAAATGTGAATTTTACCTCATTTACTACTGCACATATTTTCTAAAATTTCAGATTCTTGAAGCAGTGTTTGAGTAAGAATGAGACAACTTCTCTAGGACAGAAGTAAATTGTGCTTCTCTGACAAGGAAGAAGAGGTGACCTGGTGTGGCTTATGCGTTTCTATTGTATGTGAGTTCATACACCTGTGGAAAAGTCTTCTTCAGATTAGGTTTATAAACAGGATTGTTGTCAAAAGTGTCAAAAGCACTGACGCTTTAACAGTTTCCGGAAAGTGATGTTAAATAGCAGCGCTGAACAATCAGTAAGAGTAGTTTCACTGAGCATACAGATCGATGATTTACCATTTTCTTAGTTTACGTTGCCCCTGTCTTATGAAGTATCACTAGAGCTGGATTGATTCCAGGCTGTAATTGCTTCTGTTGTTCCAAATGAATAAAAATCACTTGACAGTCACCAGTTGTGAATGGCACTTGGAAAAGAAAGAATGTTTATTCTGATTTTCTGAACAGAATTGTTTAAGTTCTGTAGCCCATTCTCCTCCACTGCTCCTGCAGGTTCCTTGGTGTTGGAGTTTGTACCCTAGGGAAGGGCCTTGGGGTCGTACCTTTCTGTGTGCTTCTGTTGCAACGGTGGGAGAGGACTCAAAGATCTCTACTGGTCTGGGCAATATTTTGAAAAAATGGTTTCTATTATAAAGGAAAATGTAGTTTCTTTCTGAATTATTTCAGACCTCTGAACCAACCACATATTTATTCTATTGAAACCTCATCTCGTTCATTTATTAGGAGAGTGTATATTTTGCAATGCAGCTAAGCATTACCTTGAAAAAGAAAAATGTTCTCTTAGCTCTTCACTTACCAAAGGCAAATGATGGAAATTAGTTCAGAAATCTGCATGGATTTCTTCATGTCCTTGCAATGTCTGCATGCCATGTAAATTCTGCCTGCTTTTATGTCTGCAATGCAACCGTTGCCAGCCTCAGAGCTAGAGACCTGTAGATCATGATTTAGAGAACAGAAAAACTTGGTGAATCAGATGCTTGACTTTGCTGGTTAATTTCTGTGAACTGCAATTTATCTTCTGAAGTGCGTTCCTCCTTGGCAGATAACTGAGGGGAAAAAACCTACTTTTGCAAAACATCCTCAATACAGAAAATTACTATGAGTTTTCTCCACCCCACTCCCTTTTGCTGCTGTATCAATAGGGAGTGGAGGTGGGGTGGTGGTGTTTGTTTTGAGGGCTTTTTTAACTTCAATTTTAGACTTTAATTTCAGTTCTGTTTCCTGGATTCTAGCCTTATGAGTGCAGCTTCTTATCACGTGAATCAAATTAGATTGACAGATGAGCTGGGGCATATCCTTTGTAAGATATCAACTATTCAGATTCTGGAAATAATTTTCCTGAAATAGGACTGCGTCCTTATCTATAAAATGAATAAAACTGCAGTCCTCCCATGTAACAGTATTTTTAGCACATTACCATATAATTAAGTTTAGAAACAAGACAACCCCTTAAGTGCTGGGGATAGGGAAATCTCTGCCTTTGGGAAAAAGTAGCACCATATTTAGTAAACAAAAAAGAAAAGTCAGGAAGGGACTGTAAAAATTTTGTTGAATGAGGTTTAAGAGCTGGGATGCTAGCTAGGTGTGGTGTTTTATCTAATGTTATAAGAAGTGAAGCCCTCTTTCTTCAGGCTCAATATTAACCATTTGAAACCTCTCAGGATTTTAATCTCACTATCTTGTGTGGTGCCTAAGAAAGTCATCCGTGCTCTAGCACACTGGATATTTTTGGACTGCTGTTCCTCTTACAGAAAGAATAGATTTGGTAATGTCAGATTTTTCTCTCAATTCTTGTCGGAAGGAGGAGTTTGATAGAGCTAACAACTAAAAACACTTCCAAAAAAGTGTTCAGTCATTTCAAGTTGACAGTGTTTAATGAAATTTGATGATGTTTGAGTTCAGTGCCGAATTTAATTTGCAGATGCTGATTTATACAATTCTTGTTTATTTAAAGCAACAGATGTGTAGTGGTGAATACTGAAGAAAAAAAGTATGATGATGACTTTGTAGAAAAGCAAAAGGTTTTTTTCAGATTTTCATTTTGGGAAATTCAAAATAACTGTTTCAACCTAAATAATAATTTAAAAATATTCCGAGTTATCTGAAAATATATTTAAAGGGCTTAATTTTCTTTATATACTGCAAATAGTGCAGGTGATGTTTGGGGAATCCTGTGTTAATGGATACTTGGTACAAAAATTAAATTGAAAAAGAAAAAGCTCTAATGTTCTAAAATACTGAAGAAGTAAGAAGCTACAGAAGCCCTGTAATAATGTGTTTATTATAATTTTCCAAGGCCAAATTGCCAACTGTGATCTGTGAATCATTAGAAGACCTCTGGGAATGTTGCTGATTTCTCCATCTGGTTTCCATCAGTCATGCCCTTCTCCAAACTTTGTAGTTCTGAGAGTATCTGTCAATGAAGAAGGGAGTTAGTGCTCCGGTCGGCAGTTGCAGAGATCAGATCCAACTGTGAATTGGAGGATCAGGGAGAAGCTGGGGGGCAGAGGTTCATTCCATGCAGCAGCAAATGGATGAGTAGGTTTCTGCCAGAGAATGGTGGTTCACCCTATGGGAAAGTGTTGCTTGCCCATAGTCTCAGCCTATTAATGGAATGAAAAATACAGACAGTTGATAGGAATCACTACTATGTATAACTAAATTGCACTTTAAGTGTTGCCTTAGAAAAAATGGAGAGTGTTCAATTTTTTTTCAGTTGCAAACATCAACTTAGTGAATAAAAGTGAAA
Source organism: Rhinoptilus africanus (assembly GCA_013400135.1). NCBI lineage: Eukaryota > Metazoa > Chordata > Aves > Charadriiformes > Glareolidae > Rhinoptilus > Rhinoptilus africanus. The sequence continues at coordinate 923,166 of VXBO01007146.1, forward strand.
TGGTTATTTCTGCTAGTGAACAACAGCTCTAATATTTTCTTTCCCATTTTCTTCCCCCAAGATTCCTATTTTGAATCTTTTCTTTAGACTATGGCAATAAAAGTTCTCAAGCGGGTTTGATTCAAGTGACATTAATGTCTCCCACCCTGCAAATGCCTCTTCTGGTTCCTAAGCTGGCTGAAAAATCAGCGCCTGGCTTGAGCTGTTAGAACACATGCAGAGATCTGTGAAGAAAAATTAGCCCTCCTCACAGACTGCAAGAATAGCGAAAAGAAGAATAATGATGAAAGCTATTGCTGAACAAAACGAATTATTTTTAGAAGCCCTGTTCTCTTAGCTCAGCCAGTTGAAAAGAGAAGCCATTCTGTGCCTGTGTATCTGCCTGTCGCTGTATAGTGTAGACACATGGAGTATATGTAATAAAGCTTTTCCAGTAGAATAAGAATATCCCTCTATTACTCTTATACTACCTGTTCTTTTGAAGAGGCACTGATTAAAGAACAGTGAATTTTAGGTCACAGTAACCTACCCTTCTTCACAGGTTTAGAAATGGTCATTTCTGTGTTGCAACAGTCTACAGCACTTTTGTTTCTTTGTTCGTGTTTTTGAAAATATAAGAGATTTTGTATCTTATTTAATTTGGAAGTTGGGGCCATTTAAAATGGAGTCTCTCTTTTGCATATTCTTCAAAAATCCATTGCCATCCTCATCTTCAGATTTTTAGAATACAAGAGGTTTTAAAGATCATAAAGATTTTAATTTCTGGTAAAGTCCCATGAAAAAATTTCCAAGAACAAAGATGGATGTTTCCTTTTTTCTTTCAATACTGAATTCCTGTGTAGTTTTACCTGTGGATTCCTCTGCAGTGTCACAATACTGCAGTATATCAGAAAGACAAAGTTCTAATACCATAGGAATTAAGTTATTGGATCCCAGGCCACCAGAGATTATTGAGGGCAACAGCGAAACTTCAAGCTCCAGGTTAAACCTCATGGGAGCTATGCGATGTACCTTGTCTTGCTGGCAAACAGAGAAGTTATACTAAATCAGGCTGCGAATCCACCTCAATGCCAAATTCGGTCAGGATCTGCTTTGAATCAGAGACGGGTTGTCTCGTGGATGATTAAGGTGCTGTATGGCAGCAATGACCTCTGGTTAGCTGCCCCTTCTATCAAGAGTTACTAAATCTTCAAATGCTTTTGTCACCGTAATCCTTTGTGTGTCGCCTCTCAAACACTTTGTGCAGAGCAAGACCTGAGTGAGGCAGTATTTGTTACTCTGTCATTCTTTTCCCTTCTCTCTTTCTGTCTGCTTTAGAGTGAATTTCAGTCAGATAAGATTAGAGCCATCCCCCAAAACTGAGGAAGAAAAGAAGTGATTGCATTCATCTGGTAGGAAGTTTTAGGCACATGCTAATGACCCAGTTAAAGATCATAACTTTTAGGGATTTGCTCATTGTAGTGGACTCTGGTTAATGCAGATGAATGACACTTGAATGGTCCATAGGTAAATCCTAATACAAAGACGTTTTAGTATAGTTAAGGAAACTCAGAAGCTCAAAACAAAAACAAGCTAACAAACAAAAGCCAAACCCCTTCAGTCCAGCAGATCCTGAACCAAATGGTCTAATACAGTTCTAACTACTTTATTTATCACAGGATTTTCATATCTAAAAATAAACCTTTATATTTGCCAGCACTGAACAGCAGTTGGACAGGTTAACAGTTTTGCACAGCTATTATAGTTACGGTTGACAGGGCGTGATTATGTGGCCTCGGGTTGTTTGTACATACTAATCCTCTAGTCTACAGGCAGATAACACTATTGGTAAATTTTGAAAACAGTGCAGACTAAGGCAAAGAGCTTACTTGAAGTTACATGGGTATTATCTATTTTTTTAAACTGAGAAAAAGAGAAAGATTCAGAGGAAGAGAGTTAGGGGTTTCTGCCAAATTAGTGGCCTGAAGTGTGCAGTCTATTGAATGGTTTCCACTTTCTCTTCTCTACCAAAATGTATGAAAAAAGTGGATAGTTTGGCAAATGAGATGAAATCAACTGCATGCTTCTTTTGGGGGTGTTGATGAAGAGAGACATGCTCAACGTGAAGGTTAAGCAGAAGTGTATTCATATGTCCTTTTAACAAATTTTCTTGTATTTATTTGTGGCATCTGTTGAACTCCCTAACACAAAGTTACTGTGTATAGCGGGCTTTATTTTAATTGTTCTAGGGATCATTTTGGTAATGCTCTATTTACATTGGCCATGAACTATAATGGATTCAATTGAAAATGAAAAAAAAAAAAGCCTACAAAGGCTTGATCTGGGTTTTTTCATAGTTCTGTAGCAATATTATTTAAGTGAGTGTAGTTTCGTGATAAACAGGAAAGATCAAAGAAGATATTTTTTGATAGATGCTTGAATGCTTGTCATATCCTTGATACTTATTTATGGCAGTGTGTTGCCTAGGCTTACAAGATCAGATTGTACATATATAGTGACTACAGGTGATAGACGGCAATGTTTAAAGTTCTGGTCCAACATAGTAAGAGTTCTCCCTAACAGTGTGAATACTACTATTCTAATTGTGTTGACATTTTACTGCCACAGCAGATGATCATCCTTGTGAAAAACAGTGAATTTCTGAATCTGCAGGACTCAGCTGTAGACTTGCAGGTTTTCTTCCATATGTTTGTTAACAGTTTTCCCATGTTCAATGAGAATGCATCAACACCTCAAAACCAGCAAAAAGCATTTTGCCTTTGAAAACTAACCCATGTAGAAAGTAGGGTCGTGTCTTGCCAGCGACTAGCAAGGTGATTGAATCTGCTGAGGGGGTTTATTGTAGGAGAGAGGAGCTAGTGTACATATGCACACCATTATGGTCTAAATTTCCTCTCCTTCCTCTAGCCAGGCAATAGTTGAATGTGACAAAGTACTTAGAAAGTTTGCTGTGCTTTCCACAGAGGCATCTGCTTATCACTTGTTGGCAGGACAAGCTTCTTTCTCTCTTTTGTCTGTGTTTTCAGTTCTCAGACTGGTCTGTGCAGTTTTGTTCAGGTTTCACCTGGATTCTTTTTGAATTTTTTGAATACTTAGGTCTTTTTATTGGAAATTTTGTCTCTGGAGTTTTTGTTTGGGCCTTTTTATTTTCCCCCTTCTCCAGCAGGATTGGTGCCCAGTCTTACAAATTGTAAAACCATAGTTTAATTGTGGAATGTGTCTATCATTGAATCTTTTATTCTGTACCAATTCATAGAAGACCAAGCATGTCAAGCTAAAACCTGTATGTGATAAATGCACATATACCATTGCTGATACTTTTTAAAATCAGGAATGATACTAATTAGCTGGTTGAGGATTTGGCAGTGTATTGGAAACCCTCATTGTACAGCTACTGCAAGAGTAATTTAAACTGACAGATCGCAAACTATTCTGTTGCCAGTGTGTTTGCTTGGTTGTTCACTCTAGTCTCTTTCAGCTTTTAGAAGCTAAAAATTCAGTCCTCTGAAATTCCTGAAATCAAAGACTTGGTGCTCCCAGGGTTCAAGTTGGCAAGGAACTGCTCTAGGGCAACAGTGTCAGGTAGATTGTATTTAAAAAAAGAACCTTTCCTTCTTTTCATTTGCACAAAGAAGCTTGAAATGTCAAGTTTTTGTTCAGAATTCTAATAAAACCACAACTGGGAAAGTTAAAATCCTCCACGAAAAGGAATACTACCCAAAAGGACTGTGTAGTTTTATTTACAAAGCACTTTGTAACTAGGTATTGGATGACATCTAAGCACTGAATATTGTTATTTTGATTGTATTGCGATACAGAGCAAGCACCAATGAAACCAGTAAACTGCAACAATGCGATTGTACAGCTTCATTTTTTCCAAAGGTTTATTGCTTGTGTTCACTTAAAGTCTGAATTTTTGTTTAAAATGAGGACTTGCCTAGAGGAGATTATTTTTTTTAGTATAAATTTCACTGGACAGCAAAGCAATTACTTCCTACATTTAGAAATTATTCTCTAGCACATTATAGCAGGATTAGACACATTTTGGCATTTGAGCAACTTTCAACACACATTTTGCACCTAAGAAGAAATAATGCCATTTGACAATCCGGCAGAGAAAAAAATGTTCAAAATTTGGATTGTTTTCCAAGCTGCCCAGGGATTCGCAGGTTTTCTGTGGCAGGGATGTAGATTGCCGTAACATTCAGTTTGCCATCTTTCCTCTGCAGAGGCATACCACTTGATTGTGGGCATTCGGGGACCCTTGGGGAAAAATGCTCTTCATTTTCTACATGTTCAGCTAGCAATGGTTGAGTTAAGAGACAGAGTTAAGGAGACAGCATTAACTTAAATCCAGTCATTCTCAAAGAAAGAATGAAGTGATGTTAAGTCATTTGGTTAATTATGTAGTTAAAGCCCATTTAAGGTGATATAGTCTTGGCAGCACCAAGACTGAATCATGCTGAATTATGCTGAAAACAGTAAAGAAAAGGCCCAGATGCTGATCCTCTGAATCAAGCATGAAAACTGAATACAAAACATGCTGGCAGTGAGTTTCATTTCCTCTGGATAAATAAAGCATTGTCTGAGTGTTTGAGGGCTGCAGGAGTTTGCATTTGGTTGAGCTGCTAATCAAATGGCAGTTTACATTTTGAAAAGGACTGAAACAATCATAAATTTGAAGAGATGGAGTTAAGCTTCCTTCAGCTGCCACCTTTTCAGCAGAAAATAAAAGCAGAAAGGTGACATGGATTCTCTAGCTAGTTACAGTGTCAATAAGAGATGTAACTCAAAATTTCTCCCTTGTACTTCAATTTACTCCACTTTTTTGTTTCTTAAAAACACCCTAAAGCTGTGTATTTTTTTCTCCTGACTCATTTTCTGCTTTATGAAGAGCTTCACGGGTCTGTTGAGCAGAACTAAACTTTGCATAGCTGCATGAAATCTGAAATGCCTGGGTGAAAGAAATGGATTAGGCAGATAATCTCCTATCATACTTCAAACAATTTGAACCATAGGGGTTTAAAAAGCAATAATTTTGTATGGAGAAATTAAAAAAAACCACAACAGAAGGTTATATCAATGATATACTGGCAATAAATAATAATTTTATTTTCTTAAAAGAATTTCAGAGCATTTTAAAACAGTAAAGGAGTATCTTTACATGTAGGTTTGGCCACAGGTAGACTGCTTGTCCATAATGAGAAGAATTTATTCTACATCTAATTCAAATGAATTATGCTGATTTATTTCTAGTTCTTTTGTCCGTTCTCCACCATTTGCTAGTATTATTTGTGAAAGAAGGAAATATGCAAGGACTTTGTGCCTTCTGCCACACGCTGGGTGTAGTGCTGTCAAGGGGAAGTCAAATGGAAAAGAAATCGTCTTTTGTGTAAATATCACTTCTGGCCTTCACAAGTTGTTCCAGATCAAATCTTTTCTTTGAGAATTAGCCAAACATAGACAGGAAGAATAATCCTTGAACTATAATAAGCATAATCATCAGAAATCAATCTTAAAAATCATTTTCACCATTAAAGGTAGTGTAAATTGAAGAAGAAAATATGATGGCATGGGGGAGAAATCCTGTAACATCTTTTTCTATGTAACTCAACTTTACTGTTAATTTCCTGGAAGCTTACAAAATAGAACAACAGTAAACCACTAATGAAGGGAAAGGATTGCTAATGAGGGGATGCACAAATTTAAGAGAAAGTCAAAACACTGTGATTGCTGTTGAGGTAAATGATAAATTACATGTTAGGTCCTGTATTCATATCCTGCACTCCAGAAGGTTTCATGGAGGGAAAGAAAGTGTGTGTTTCATCTTGCAAGTACAGACAGATGTTTGAATGGTGCCTGTGACGTATTTTACAACATAATTGCTGTTAGTTTTTCTCAAAATTGCTTTAATTGCAAATTCCATTATTTGCTTTAAGCTGGTAGATAGATGATGTTTTTTTTCCTTTGTTTACCACTTGCTGTTTCCCTAGCGCTGCCATGAAGAGGTCCCCTTTCCAGTGTTACCTTGCTACTGGGTACGCTGGGTCCTTTAAAGACCCATAGTTTTATGTTGCTGAGGTTCACCTGATTTTAAATGCAAGACCGTGACTGTCCTGTGACCATATATGCCAGGGTAGGTCTTCACATTGATAAAAAGCTCATTTAACTATTATCTTGAGAGATCTGCCATCTCTTATCATGGTTTTTTATTTTTGGTCTTCCTTATTTTTTTAAGGAAAGTCAGGAGAACATATTCAAAAAGGCATTTTTTCTATTTCTAGCTTCTGCAAAAATGAATTGTATGACTGACTTGTAAAATGCTTACACAAGATTTTTACGCTCATAAATGGTGCTGCTATTTGCAAGTAGGAAAATACTGATTTATTAACAAAATTGAGTTTGCATTCCTAAAAGCAGATTTTATCCCTGATTTCTATGAGATAGGCTTCACACCAGAATGGCAACAGAGGAAGGAAAGAATTGGCAGGAGTGTCCAAAGTTATCCTTTAATGAGGTGAAAGGCTGACTATCAGAGTAACAGAGCCTTCTAAAGAAACAGCAAAAATTGTGGTTTCCTTTGGATGAGGATAGGTGATTTCAGAGCTGATCTGCAGACCTGGCTATGTTTTGGCAGTCAAAAAATAGCACACATAACTGTTCTTTATGTCTGAGGGGTGGAATTCTTCTTTATGTCTAGGTGGGCAGGGGGTTGGAACGAGATGGTCTTTTAGCTCCCTTCTGACCTAAACCACTCTGTGATACAGGAGAGTAAAGCTGTGCAGACTTTGGGTTTGTATGTTGAAATTACCTTCTGTCATGGGTTCTTTCTTTCATATATAGATTTAAAAAATCACATCAACATTGTGGAAGAACTTTTCTTTTTAGCAACTGAAAATGCTAGTAAGTTTTCTTACATGCACGTAAACTGAACAAATGAAACTCTACCTTCCTGTTTCCTGGTGTTTATGGTATTTTAGTCTCATTCTTAAGGTCCATGCATTCAGGGAGCTATATAACATGCGTTCGTTTGAGCCTCTGTACTAGAGAGGAGAGCTGAAATCAATAGTTTACCTGTGAAGGGTTGGAGTGTTAGATTAAAACTGAATATATATGATGAAATGTAAAACATTTAATCAAAAGCAGCGTGTTTAGCCACTGCTTTTCCTTCAACAGATCACGAGATTAAGCTCATGATTTTCCCATATTTAGATCAGATTTTCCACATTCATGGTTCTTCTATTTTAAAATGCACATCAATGGTGAAATGCTAGTTCACCAAAAGGCAGCCTCCTCGCAAATGTAGGTATCATTTGCACCAGCGTGCTAAGAAATGGTTCTCATAGAAGTACATTCTTGTCAAAATGTAAATACTATAAGTAGCAGTTCTGGAGCTATATGGCCTGCATTTGGAAATTTAGGAGAAACATTAATCCTTTATGTGCTGTTATGCCTATTAGAATAACAGACATTTTGACTGTCACTGGAGCAGGGAGATCTGTCAAGACATCTGATTTCTGGTACCTCGGTGACCTCTGGTAATCATTTTTCTGTAGGCAGGTGCCATTCTTCAGTAGATAGTTGGAAAAAAGAAGCAGTGATATGTTTTAGAAAACTTCATTAATGTGCAGCTGTCTGAGCCTATCTTTAATTTTGAGTCTCATTCTTCATTTTGCTGATAGCTGTATCAGAATTCAGTGACGCTCACCTTCATTTAAAGAGTGTGGTAAGATTTCATCTAGATCTCAAGAAGAAAAAAAGCTTGGCATCATTTGCATTTGACGTCCCTACAGTACAACATTTAAAATGCATGCATAACTACTATCACAGTCTATTTTAAAAACACAGAGGGTAGCTAGCTGCCTTTGCTTCGGTGTTAAAGTGACAGGTGAGACACCATGCTGTGTCCCTTGGAAGCAAAGGGGCAGAGTTGGTCTTCAGCTAATATTATTGATACTTTTGAATTAATAAGTTCAGAAATGCAGCTAAACTATGTTCTATTGAATATTCCCTGCTATCTTGTGGTCTACTTTTATTTTTCCTGAGGTTTCCTGATAGCCGTCATATGAACACATACATTTGCACTGTCTTTTTCAGTTCTTCATGTACCTAGAAACAGTGCCTAATTTCAAAATCTTTATTCATAATAGGAGATAAATTGAACCTTGCCTTTGACTAACCTTCTGTTTTGAAATTTAGCCCATTGCCATTCAGAAGCACCACTTAAATTTCTTATCTGTTAATATTTAAGTAAAACTAATTTATTTTGGCGTTATTAGAGCTAATTAGTTTGCTTGAGGACTGAAGATCTCTCGGCATTCCTTGTTACAAATAAATATATCAGGAAAAAAAGGCACTAGTTGAATATTCAATATGAATAAAAATCTATGTTAATGAAATTCATAACAGACAGGTAGAAATATAGTTGACAGTATCTGGTCTCAAGTGTCTCAAGTGCTGGAAATTTTAGTGTAGTTTCTAAATGTTCTCCAAGGATTTGTTTTGCATAGAGAATTATAATTACCTTGCGAGAGATCCATATCTTACTTCATGAATAGATTTTCAGCTGTAGGCTTGCTTTTAATTCATGGGTCGTGAGAGTTCAGAAATTAGACTGATATTGTCTGTGTATGGCTTAGGACGTTGCTATACAAAGATGAAACACAGGCTTATTTTAATCAAATATAATCTTTTCTCTATTTTTTTTCCAGTAGATGATTCATGAGAAAATATAATTTTGATGATTTTAAGAAACACACACCAAACAAATTTTATCTTTAATAATAAAGATAAATTATTTCTGTTCATTGCTTTCCTCAATTGCACTGATAATAAGCAGCATGTGAGAATCAGAAACTGTGAAGTAAAAATAAGTTCAGGTGAAATGAAATTGGAACTAATTGACATCTCCCCAGAATTTAAACTGAATTCATTCTTTTTTAGGTTTTGGGGTGGTGTATATTACTGTAGGTGTTTTTAAAAATGTGTTCATCCCTTTGCATGTCTGTTAATGGAAAAAGAAGAATATTGGTGAGGTAGTATTGGTGAAGAATGTTGATGAGTTGGCCTTACTATTTCTGGTATTGATTGCAATCCTAAAACATTAGGTTTTGCACCAAATCAGATCCTTTATTAAACGGAGTAATGATTTCATTAATCTGTTGCTCAAACTGGCCTTGTACTTGCTTAAAACTTGAAATAAACTTGGATACTGGCCTTTTGGTCCAGGCTGTACAGTCTTTCAATTATTTTAAAAGCTTTTCAGTGGCTCAAACCAGGTCAGAGATACGTACTCCATCAGTTATTTACAATTTAAAATTCTTTTTTAAAAATTATGATCAATTAAACTTTGTTTGATCAGTAGGTCAATGTTGATACAGTCTCCTGAAAAAGCTTTGCCGTTTTGAGGTTTCTAGACCAAAGCTGAATGTTAGCTGAATGAAGGTGTTGTTCAGATGAAAAGCCATTCAAATGCAGGTATGGAGAATGTTACTGTTAAAAGCATCCTAATTTCTGCCACAGAAGGAAGCCCAGAAGCTAGCATTTGAACTGTATTTGTTAGGATATACCAGTTATCAATATCTTCCAGTTAGAGTACTGGGAGATTAAAGTCATAATTCGTTTAGAAGTAAGTTTTTAAATGTGTAAGTATAGGATCAATTTTTTTACAATTTTTTGGTGAGTAGCAATTTGAAATAGGGAAAATAAGACATTCTTTGTGACTAGTGTTTTTACATTATTTCTCTTTCTTTTTGCTGTCCTCAAAGCCTTTCCTGCGAACTTCTACAAATCTTAAAATTTGTAGCTGCCACAACAATTGATTTTTGTGAACTGAAAAAATTAAATATGACAAGCCCTAAAGCTAAACATTATTAGCATTGGAATTACTTTCTTTTTGATCTTTAATTCAGCATGTGAAATTGTCAACACTTAATTTTGTAAAGTGGAATAGTATATTCCAGTAGTAGTAAACCTCTGCATTCTCACCGTGTTCAGAGAATTCATTGTCTAGGGTTATTTTCACTGTTCAGAGTTTATTTTTTTTATTTCCCATTTATATATCGTTTGAGTCAAGATTTATTTTCAGTTAATTCACAAATTAGAAATATTTTACAGCATTATTCCTCCCCTTTCCATTTCTTTGATTAACATTATTTGCTAATCAGCTGGTATTTTATATGGAAGAATTCTATGCTCTCATTAGACTCTTCCTGGTTGGTTGCTGCAATGGTCTTCAGACTTACTCGCTGTTCTCAGGTTGTTTACATTTTAAATGTAAAACTTTGATTAAATATCAGCAAATATCACAAGAACAAAGACTGTATATGGTTTTTAGGAGGGCATAAAATAATGAGAATTTTATACAAAGTGACAGCAAGAAAGAGATTTTTTAAAGCTATGTTCAGGGTATGAGTAATGCATGCTTATATTAAAAAGGCTTTATGGGCAAAAAGAAATTGAATTTCCTAGTGCTCAGATTGTTTTGAGTGACAGAAGGCAAAACCCTTTTGCAGTCTCTGTAACTATTTTACACATCTCATTTAATAAATGAGCAAGTAGGAAAAATGTAAACTCTGCTTCCCTGATGTGTCGAGGTTTTATCTTGGAAACAACTATGAATAAACTTTGGTTTTTAAATGAGTACAAGTGCTTTAAGTCCCAGAATGTCCTAGCCTGTTTCAGGGATATAGTAATGGCAAGCTGGATACAGAAATTGGGTGAAAGCTTACAGATTCTTTCTGTGCAGCTGCAAGCGGTTAATTATCAGCTTTTAAAGAATAAACCAAAATATAAATACTGATGTATAGATCACAAAAAGTTTCCCTGCCTCAGGTACTTAGGGAAGCAAGAACTGAGCATGGCTTGACAGCCTTCCTTGTATAAATAATATTAATAATACCTTACCAAATTACCCGTTTTAATGTGCTTTTGCCTCATCCCATCTGGTGTCTGAGAGGTGTCAGGCACAAGAAGGCCCTCCCCTTGAACAGCCCCCAAGGGGAGTGATGTTCTCTTTCCAGGCAGTGCCTAAAAGGTCAGCTCCAGCTAGGAAGAAAGATTAATTTTAATTTAAGAGTATGATGCGGTACAGCTTGAATGGGCAGAAGGAAACTCAGACCCTTTCTGTTTGCCCGTGTCATTAAGGAGGGAAGATGGATGCAATTGCATATATACAGGACTGCTTTCTGAGTAAGTGGGGGTCAAATACATTTCATTGCTACCAGATGTAACTCTAAGTAATAAAATAATAGTTTAAGACTGAGGGTAATATACACCTAATTAGTCATGTTAAAGCAAATTTAAGATTAATTGGAAATGCCAAATAATACGTTTGCTAAAACTTGGAAATAGCAAAGAAATAGGTCTGATGATTGCAACTTTAATGCAGATTTCTAGCTGATGATTTTCTACCCTGTTGAAAGCAGTCAGGACTCTCTTTGGATTTGTGTCAGAGTTTAATGAAGGGGAAAATACTAGGGGGTTGGGATAAATTGCTTCAATATTCTACTGCTCTTAAGCAGTTAGTTCCTTGCCTGAATTGGGGCCTTGACGATTTAGTTTTCTTTTGATTTTATGCTAAGCACAATAGTATATAAATATCCTGCTGGCAGCATTAATTAGAATTACGAAAGAGAAGATAAGGAAAAGTAACATGGCAGATATATTGGTTAGGTTTTGTGTTGTTTCTTATGATATGTTAACACAAAGTATTTTGTCTATTTTCTGCTCTCCTCAAAAATGCCTGGAAAATTATCCTTCTAGACTACAGAGATGTAGAGCAAATTTATGACAGCAAAATAAGAAGATGTGGTAGTTCTTAAAGGCTTAAAGACTTGTATGTTTGTGTCGAGTGTGATACACTCTGTCTCTGACTGCTTTCACGTTGCTGTCCACTGCCAGTCAAATCATCTCAGAGTACATTTCCAAAGTGGTTATTGCTGGCGACTGCCCCGGTTTTTCAGGGAAGTCGACAACCAGCAGAGGTCTTAACTACCGAGTTTCTCTTTGTGAAAAGCAGGTATCATGTATTTCTCCCAGCTTTACTCTACAAACTACTGACATCCTCAGCATGTATGTATATCAATATATGTAAGTATTATTCTTGTGGGGATACTGCTCTCATCCTCTTCATTTGCACTCTGCCAAATAACCTTTCCTAATATCTTTTTTTTTAACTCCAAGCTGTAAAGTGTCTCCAAGCAGCCACCATTTAAAAACTATAGCTACTTTCCTTTTCCATTTGCAGAGGATTTCTTGCCTCCAAAATTCTATATTAATGAGACTTGATTCTAGCCCCCATTTTGTTTTATGCTTTAAAAAAATACAACATAATATATTTAAGCAGGAACCTTCTTCTAATTGAGTAGTGCCTAGTATGAAGTTTGGTACATTACTGATATTCAAGCTTGAACTAAAGTTCAAGTAATAAAATAATGACATATTAATTGAAAAAAATAACTTTTGTCAAGTTCAGGTATTGTCTACCCATTGTATTTCTGCTTGATGTCCTTGGAATAGGTCTTCAGATTATATTGAACAGAAGGAAAAGAAACGGCATTGCTTTTGCTAGGTGATAGTTCTGCCTTCTCTTTTTTGGCACTTAGGAAGGATGAATGCACAGTTCACTCATTGCTTGCCCAAGGACTGTGAGTAATGAATAAATTTCAAATTCTGACTGGCAGACTGCTTAAACTCATTGTTTTGTGATATTTTTTTTCCCCGAGAATCCTTAGAAAAATTGTATTCGTAAGTTTTCACACCTGTAAATACACCCATAGTAAAACTTCTAAGCCTTGTTAAAGTTGTTACATTTTGCTAAATGGATGGAGAAAATTATATCTGTATTGTTTAGAACAAAATATGTAGCCCTTCCAGATTTAATGTTGGGTTATATGTAAGAAGTTACATTTTTTTTCCTAGTTTTCAAATTGTGTTTAAAATGGCTTGAAAAGAGCTTTGGTTAATAGAATATGAAACTTGGTGATTTCCCATTGTTTGAGAGCCCTGCAGATGAAAAGGCTTCCTGACTTTCCCACGTTTGTTCTCCCTGAGGAAGGAACGCAAAGCGTTGTTCCAATCTCTGTAAATGGGAATGAACTGTATTGAGGTGGGCACTTACTTGTAGATAATCTTAGTTAAGGAAGATGTCGTTGGACCACAGAAAAGGACCAACGTGCAGTTTTGTAAAGTTTTTATTAAAAAATCACACAGGGAAAGCAGTGGCCCATAATACTTTGCCATGGTTCTCATAAATTTGCTTAGTGTTTATATAGACCATTTCTGCTTAACAGAAGATGGAAAAATTGATTGTACAGTCTTACTTGAAGGCTGTAATAACTGTTTTGAAAACAGAACTTTTGGAGCATGAAGAGCTGTTTTTGAATGATGCTTCTGGCATCTAACCTTAAAATTATTCAGCATATTTTTCTTATATCTGTCTTGAAATGAAAAAATATCTTCTGTTTTCAAGTCACTTATAATTTTTAAAAATTGTGCTAAACTTTGCATTGAGATTTCCAAAATTATGAACATATCAATATGAATTTCCTTTTATATTATCTTTATATAAAAACTACTTTCAGAGCAATAAAATTACTCTGAGACAATTGAATCATTACTAATGACACCAGAGTTCACACTCTTTTTTAAAAAAACATTTGCCTCTCTAAATGTTTTGCTTAAATATATGCCAATCAATGAAAAACATTTAGCTTGTTGAGCTTTCATGTTGATGTTACGCTTAGGTTCAGTACATTTTCATCCTTTTTTAGTGCCACAGGACTGAGTTTTTCACCTGCTGGGGCATGACGTTACCATGACAACAGTTGATCTTTGCTGTTCTCTCCTCTGTGCATGACAAAAAAGAAAGCTTTTTGAGAAATATTTTTGAAAGCTGATCTAACTAATTGCATTTTAATTATTGGTGAAATAGAACAAGAAATGGCTTGCTCTAGCTCAGTAAAAATAAGAAATTTCTATTATAAGAAATAGCACAAAGAACTTGAGAGTTTAATCAAAGTTGACAAGATCTCTCCATAAGCTGTCCTTATATAAAAATATCTGCGACTGGTTTCTTAGATGAATACTGGCGTACCTGGTCTTTAGAAGATCCTATAAGGTATTCTGCCAAGGGATCTCCAATTCACATTGCATTCACCAGTCTCCTGTGTATGTTCTGTTGATCAGCAAATGGAAACCTTACTGCCTTAGTACGTAACTGAATAGATGTTTTCTCTCGCAGCCTTATCCCTAATGAGCTCCAGTGGTGATCAGAACAACTTTGTTCATGTTTTTAAGCTGATGTATTTTGTTTATTCTGCCACTAGTGAACTCGAAGTAAGTGGAAAATGTGGATGCAAGCCCCTTGCATTATCACAAAGTGTGAGTGGAAATTCACACATGTGCAGAAACCACTAAAACCACACTATGCATTTTAATTACTTTTAAATATTTGGTGGCATTTGTATTGACCTACTTAAATAAGCTAGATCATTAATACATCTGCTGGACTTAAGGGAAAAGAATAATTTACTACCAACTGGAGATGTGAAAGAAAAAATATGTAGTATGATGGTAAAATAAAAAGAAAATATTTGTTAAAGGTGCAGTAGGAAATATTCCCTTCAAACAGTGCCACCTTGGTGCCCAGTGACAGGACAAGAGGTAACGGGCACAAACTTGAGCACAGGAAGTTCCACCTAAACATGAGGAGAAACTTCTTTCCCTTGAGGGTGGCAGAGCCCTGGCACAGGCTGCCCAGGGAGGTGGTGGAGTCTCCGTCTCTGGAGACATCCCAAACCCGCCTGGAGGCGTTCCTGTGCCCCCTGCTCTGGGTGACCCTGCTCTGGCAGGGGGTGGGACTGGGTGATCTCCAGAGGGCCCTTCCAACCCTGTGATTCTGTGATTCTAAGATACCAGCATTCAAATGGGGTTTATGTTTAAGCCATGCTGTGTTTCCTTTGTGTCTTAATAGGAGACCAGAGACCTTGTTCACCCCTTTCTCTCTTAGCAGTGGAGAATTTGAGATGCTATTTTTTTCGTTCCCTTGGGTGTATGTTGTCCCTTAAGGAACTACAGCTGTGCCATGGTAAATGAGAATTAGAGCCTCCGTCTCTCAGATACATAGATTAATTTACTGTGTTGAGAAGTGAGTATAAAAATAATTGAAAGAAAACCCCCTGAATAAATATTGATTTTCCTTCAGTCCACAAATCAAATTGATTAATTTTCCGATACTGTCTGAGGGAAAACACTGCTGTAATACTAAGTTTAATTCACTACGAAAGGCTTCAGAAATGTATTTTTACTGTATCTTTGGCTATATTATGTTCCTAGCAGCTGGATGTTATTTGAAAGATGGAACACAAGTGTGCTCGGTTTTTAAAGGAAATACTAAGTAGTAGTTTGGCTAATGTGAGGTGAGGGTGTATCTTCAGGAGGGTAGCCTGACCAAAAGCTGAAGCACATTGTATAGGTGCTCTGGGTGGCTAAATTAGGAACAGCTCTGTTCTCAGTGGTTGAATTACTTTGGTATGAAGCTTGTACTAAAACATGTGTCAATCAAAATAGTTTTTATATGGTCACTGACGAAAGCATTATCAATATAGCATAATTTTTGTTAGTGGAACAGCCTTAGTCTGAAAGTATTACGGTGTCAACATACATCAGTAACTCATTATTGATGAGAATTGACCTCTCCATTACCCCTTATTTTCCTTTGAGGTTGGTAGACCTAAAATTACAATTGATTCTTATCAGCTTTGTATACTACTTTTCCACAACAAGATTATGTATGATTTTGTCTTTCAGGAATTAAGCAGCTGTCCAATAATAAAACTTCATTGTAAATGCTGAGAAGGTTTTAAAAGATGATACTGAAAACATAAGTTATACAATGGCTGTCTTTGCTTGTTTGGATTGTGTTTGATACTTTCTGCACAAATTAACAAAAAAAAAAGTAATGAAATGTGGAAAGACATTTGGTCCTTTGCTTCTGAGTATAGAGTCTAGTGGATGCATTCCATGGATCTCATGGAGGAAGCAAGGCATCATAAAATACAAACATAATAGCAAATATTAAATAGTGTTATTGTGCGGAATGTCTGCTTTTTTACTGTCTTCATGATTGGTCCCTTCAGCCACGCTAGCTATAAAGTCCAAAAGCAACGTCTTGAAGAGAACTTGCGTATTTGGTAATTCATTATAAACAGCTGCAGCTGGAATGTCTGCTGTGTTGTTTATTCAGAACTATGGATGCTATAATAAAACTGTTGCACTTCGATATATCTGAAGCTATCACTTTACCCATTTTAATTATTAAAAGGGATGAGAAGGTCTTGTCATGTTGGAATTATGTGCCATAGGGGAAGAAAATAAAATGGAGAGTGTGATAAACAATTTTCAGTGATGGCAGTAGTCTGAGCAGCAATAAATCAAATATGGTTCCCTGTGATTTAAAATGGGGGAATCTTCCAGAAGTTCAGGTGAGTCTGATATTGATCTGTCCTTTTCCTCTCTGATACTGCAAAACATAGCGGTGAGTACCTTATTGTGTAAGTCAGTGTTCTTATGGGAGTGATGGATTTGAGGCCATAGAAAAGATTGTGTGGACAAATTATGAGAAATAGTTGCATGAAAAGCTATTACTCCAAAGGACAAGACAAAATGAATGGGCGTGAAATGAGTTGGTAGCGCAAAGCTTGTTATCTTAAGAGTCTTATTGAAGTGAAAAATAATACCAAGCATTAATTGTGCTTCCTCCATAACATCTGGTCCTGGTCGCTGTAGTGCCAAGACACTGGTGATTTCCAAGTCCAATAAACTGCTACAGTTCCTGCGTTCTGTATTCAGTAGTGCTTTTTAAGAAGTGCTATTTTTGTATAGTGTTTCTTATGCTAAATTCAGTCTACTGATTAGAGGGATAAAGCTGCATTTGTTTTCCTTTGTTAGAACAAAGTATAATTTGCATGGAAAGGTTCCTATTTTTAAAATGAAAAAAATCAAATTGTGAAGTGATTTTATTTTAAATGCAGCATTTTTGAGTAGGTCTTCCTTTATGTTAACAGTGGTATGGAAAAAACTTACGTATGCCTCTTCGTGTTCTCTGTAGAATTCCTTAGTTTTTAAATGTTGACATCATAAAATGTCAGATGACTTTCCTGTACTACTTGCTAACAGGTACTTCATTAAGACAATTGAGAGGAAGAATCAAATGGAAATAGTAAAATACCTCAAAAAAATTATCTTTGATTATTTTTCATTGCATTTAATAATTTCCCATGTAATTTATTATAAGTGCAACTTTCTATCTCTCAGTGTTGATAACTGTGGAAGCCAGTACTGGGTAGAACTGTCCTCTCCATGGGACAGGAAGGGGACATTGAGCATCTTTCAGTGCTTTCTTTCATCCCACCTTTATCTACTGTCATGCTGCACCCAAAGCTGTCAGCTATAATGGAAGTGGTGTAAGGACATTAACTAACAGAACAGCAGCTTCTCTTGTGAAAGCCGTTTTTCTCTGCTTCTGGTTCCACTTTGCTCAGTGCTGTATTATATAGTGGTTGGAATTATGCAGGACAGTCTGTATTTTTCTTAGATCATCCACATGCTAATTACAAAAAGAAAAGCAGAAAGGTTTTAATGCAGTTTGTTGTACAGGCTGTGCCTCTCAGCCTAGCTCTGTTAGCTTGTCCATATTGAGGTTCTTAAATAGTTCTGCTGTGTGCTGTTCAGGATGAGTCAGCTTTGCCTTTAAAATCTAGCTCTTACAAGAAGAAAAAAATAAATTGGTGGTGATGAACCTGACCTTAGAAGTGAGTCATTTACAGGGCAAAAAATACATGAGAAAAGATCAGAAGATTCTTCATTTTTCCTTTCTCTTTAGGTACCTGTAGACCAGAGGTTTCACTTTTCTCTTGGATTAATTCTATTCATGTACCATCAAAGTAGAGAACTATCACAGGGGATTATAATCAGAGTGTTCTAATACAGTCATTCCAGGTTACTGGCAAAAACAAGTCTCAAAGAAAAAGAGCCACAAAAAAATGAATAGTGTATAACATTTTTTCTAAAACAAAAATAATTGATGGATGAGCAAACTAGCACACAGGGCAACAGATGCCTTTCTCCAGGCAATGTAGAACCTTGTTACCCAGACAGTGGTGTCAGATTGTATTAAATCCACAGAAGTCATCCTCCTACCATGAATTTTTTTAGTCAGTCCTCATATCCAAAGGAGAATTTCTACTTTTGCTCTGTTACGAACACACATTTTTGCCTTCATTTCTGCACTTAAAAAGATGCAACTTATATATAAGGTAACACAATTTATTTGTAATGTATTTTATTTTTAGTTTGTCATGCATGTTTCTTTATTAATTGTCTCTTGTTTTCTGAAGTACGTACTGGTGTGTGAGACTTTAAATCCATCTAGTGGATTAAGGGCACCCCTTAAAAATGGCACAGTGCAGGACTGCTTGTGTTTACATTTGGGAGAGCTGGGGTTTTTTTCTGATTTAGTTTACTTCACAGATTCTGAAAAGATCATCCTTAGTGTTGTTTTCTTAAATCAAAATGCCTGTCTGAGCTGAGAATGCCTGAAGCATTCCTAACTTCCAACAGGAAATATCCTTGCTGTTTGGAATTTTGTCTGACGTGCTAAATGTATCGCAGATTCTTTCTGCAAATTATGCTACTTATGGTGCTGACATGAATACAGAGTGATTGACACCACCACATATGTAATATACTTAAGTATGATGGTTTATGCTTCTTGTATTTAACGTGGTAATAAAGCTTAAGCAGGAGCAATCTAAGGTCTATGCAACTTCTGCCTACATATATTAGAAAAAGTTTGGATTGGTTTGTTCTGTTAAATTGATGCTAATCTGTGACAATACTTTCAATTTTTTCTAGGGGAAGGTGAAATAGCTTTATGTACAGCTCCTATTGTTTCTTTCCTTATCATTAATTTTCCACATTCATTTCTCTCTAAAATTTTTGGATGCATGCTAGACTAGTAATTAAATTGCTTCAAGCCCTTGATTTTTTTTTAAATGGGTATTGTGTAGCAACGTCATTAGCAAAGGGATGTCAGACTGTTCAGCTAACAGTTGAAACCCAATGTCAAGGCTCTGGAGACTGGCGAGAAGCTTTTTTGGAAATATGAAGTACTGCTTCCTTTTCACTTGCACAGTAGTCAGCATTTGCCTTTGTCTTGCACTAACTGGCTTAATAAGTTCTTAATCTTCACTCTACTTGTCTTTATTAACAGCTGCAGTGGATTGATTTGCATAGGTTAAGTGGTAGACCTCATTTGACTCTAGTAAAACATTGCTTCTTAGGTACTATTAAATTGTCAGAAATGTTACATACAGTGAACAAATGAAGAACAGAGGAGAGGGCAGCAGGGGAAAAAAGGACAAAACTCTCATTAAATTTGTAAAAAGAAGCCAAAAGCTGTTTGTATAAAATACTAGAAAGTACGAGGGAAGAATAATGCTTTCCACAGGTTTCTTTTTTTGACTGGTACTGGTTTATTTTCAGGAAGTTTAAAAATCTGAATCATTTCAAGCTTCAAAATAAATTGTGAAATCACAAAATTTCCTCTTAGGTCTAAGCAATAACAGAGTGATGCCTCTTTGCATGTTCCCTTTAGAATTCGGTAGCATTATTAAATTGAGAGTGCGGAAGGCTGTAGCGGAGAATCCCTAGCATCCACTGGCAAGCTGGAGGCACGAAGCACATATCCAGCCTGCTGCCAGTAAGTCTGTCATTTGTGATGGCTGCCCTGTGTATTTGCTGACCTCTTCTTTCTGTTGACTTGGAGGTTCTGTTTGGAATTGGCAGTTGGAAGAGCTGAAGTGAGAAGTGTTGCCCTCTTGTTAATGCATTCAGTGCTAGCTGCCAAGTAAAGGAGAGAGAATGGAAAAATACTCTATTTATTTCAGTGTAGCATCTTAAGGAAGCATAGCATTCTTGTGCGAGAAGAAACATAGCTGGGATTTTCAAAAAGCATCTGTCTCCCTTAAAATGTGTTTGAAGTTTCAAAGCTCTTTCAGGCTCCAACCATAAAATCCTAATGAAGATAACTCACAACACAGTGAAGTGAGTATCAAACATGTTGAGTTCCTTGCAGATGAAAAGCACACTTTTGTGTGACACTTTGGCCCCAGTCTAGTGGGCGTATTCACTATGGTGGTATGACAGCACTTTGAGAAGAGTAGCCATGAACTGGCAACTTTCTGAGACTGACCGTGAGCCAATAAGTATTTATACTAAAAATTCGAGTTTTCTAGTTTGTACCTGGAAGAAAACAGTAAAAATTCCATTTTTCTCTACATGACTTCAGTTCTCTTTTCTAATGTATGAATTGCCTATTCAGTGGAACTTAGTTCTGGGGTAGCTGGGGATTAACTTTGATCTTTTTTTGTTGAAGGTTTATATTTAACTAATCTGGAAAATATTGAGGTTGATATTGTTAAGGGACCAAATCACTGAAGGCAATGCATCAGACAAAAAATCGCATTAGACAAAAATCACAAACTGCTATGATTAATAACTATCATTTGCAAAAACGGAGGTGGTATTTCACAGCCTCAAGAAAGGAGGAGATGGTGAGGAAATGTATAATGAGTACTCTAAGTGTGTTTCTCCAAGTAAAAGTTAGCATTTGGAAATGTTCAACACTGGAGAAACTGGGCATGAGGAATTTTGAGAGAGACGTTTGTTGAAGTAGTATTCATGTACGCTACACAGAAAGGAGCTTGTGTTCCCCTTGGGGCAGCAGAGTGTGCTGCTTCAGCTGACCACCTCCCAGGTTCCTTTCAGGGACGTGACTGATAATACTGTGCAGGGGCTAAACAACTGCAGCTGAATCTACCAGAATTATTCTCAGAGCCCTTGTCGTAAGACTTTATTGTTGTTGAGAGATGACTCAAGTCAGCAAATGATTGAAACTAATATTGTGGCAATTTCTGAGTTGACAGTAATTATGACTGGGATCATTTCCAGAAGACGAAGCCCAGTAAAGGAACTTGGCTAAAATTTAGAAGACTTTGGGTCAGTTTTTGGCTTTTACCACTTTATTGCTCTGAGACCTTTGATGAGTCATTTACTATTTGTTCATTAACATATTTTCTGAGAGCAAGCAATCTAAATATTGTAAGTGAACATGTATTTATGTCATTTCCGAACATACTGAAAATATATACAAATACATTACATCCTTATTGCAAGTACTGCAAATGGAGACCTTGCACCTGAGATTTAGTTGCTGGATTTCTATATGTGTATTTTTCGGGCTAGAAGTGTGCCAGTAATTTCTGCTACAGTTTCAGGTGGTTCTTGATCTTTATGGATTTAGTTGGGATGGGGAACATAGGTGGTGCTTTATCCTGGCAAATGCAAAAAAATACTGAGAGCCATTAGGATGAACAGAGATATTAGTGAAAAGAAATGGGCTTATAACTACGGGCCGATGAAACCTGGATAGTTACTGCCCTGCTTCCATTTGTCCTTGCAAATAACATGATAAAAATCTATTTTCTTCAGGTAGGACTAACAGCCAGCCAAGTTGCTGTGCTGTCTCTTGTAAACTGTTTTCCTTTCTGGAGAATTTAAGTAGGGTGTGAAAGATGCTGGCCTAAATTGCTATCAATTACTCCTCTCCCCTCCATTTCTGCTTGAATTCCTTTTAATAATGTTATTAAAACCTGGTAGCTCATTGTCGCTTCTTCCCCACTAAAGTCAGCTGAGCAGTATTGATTTGTAACAAATGCAAATTGATACGTTCAAGTCAATGTCAAATCTGGCCTGACAAAAACCTGCAGTTGTAAGGGTTTCAGAGCTGGTAGTGTGGTTTTTTTTCACCCGGGAAAGTGCAGAATAGACAGACGATGCTTTACAAGTGACTTTCAGCAATTAATAGGATGCAGTGATTTATTTGCATATCCAAGGAACTGTTCTGTGCAGTTTGTTGATATTACAAAAATATTTACTGATTTAATTCACACCTTTGAAAATGCAACGCGAGCGAAGTTTTGGCTTGTTTTGGCCCTCAGAACTGTCTAGCAACTCACAGAGCCTGACTGCCACTTTTAATTGCGCCCTGAACAACAGATTTAACAGACTTGAGAAACTGTAATTGCTGAGCTGCTTATGTGCGAGATGATAGGTGTGTCTGCAGTCAGGAGATTCGGAGTATTCTGCAGTTTGTCCTCTTGGTTTAGTTCAGTGCAGGAGCACTTAATGCTTAGTCAGAAGAACGGCTTCCCACAGATGATGCGATGTTCTGATACTGTACAGTGATGGGGCTGTAACATGTAATTACTTCAGATGAACTAAATTTCGCTATCCTTTTTTATGTTCAAATTTAACTATCGTATTGGTATTCCAGGGGTGGGCAGAAATGCAGTATCTTCTCTGGAATTAATTGATATGTTAAAATCACTTTTACTCCAAATGGCCTTTTCTGTGTGAAATGTGTTACAAAACTGACGTTTGAGTCTCGTTTTCTGTAGAAAACATTATTCACATAATCATACTACCTGTTTAGCTGACCCTGTAAATTTTGAACTCAGTGGTTAGTTTCAGTCAGATTTGGATGTCACACCTTCTTAGATATCAGTCAAGTAGCCAAGACAGAAATCTGTAAACTTCATTAGTTCTGATGCTCAGGTAACAAAGCTTAGGAAATAATTTAGGTAAACAGTTTAATAACTTCTGTTTACCGAAAACACTAGTTTTTTATTCAAAAAGTGGATCTTGTGTGCAGAGAGCTTTGAAATCGATTTAAGAAAGATATGTTTAAAATAGCAAGTTTTTGGTTCAAGTAGCATGAAAAACATTTAGATATCAGAATATTAACAATCCTTTTTTAGGGCTTACATTAGTAAATAAAAATTGGCAATTTAATTTTTTTCACATTGAGAATTTTAAAGAGAAATTTTGATAATGCATTACTTGAACAGTTTTTCTTAAGACCTCAACAGAATTACTAGAGAATTCTGCTAATAGTGTGCATTTTAATGGTGCAAAATCATAAATCAGTTCAAATCGTTCAAAAGTGGGCCCAGTTTTGCCCACCTTAGTATAGTTTTTGGCAAATATAACCAATGCTTTCAGAAGATCATGTATAATGCACACCGTAGGATGGAAGGGTTACAGGCTGTCAGCATGAGTGATTGCAACTTCCATAAGGAACTGAATTTAAGATTTAATCTCAGACAACTACTTTTGTGAACTTGTGCAAAAAAGAAATTGTCAGAAAGCAGGATGCTGCCGTTGTTTCCTGAGCTCATGTATTTTGATTTGTGTGACCTGACAAAGCGTTTCTACCTCTCTAGTTTGACCTTTGACTGTATATTTGAGCTTTATTTACTTCTTTTTCCCTCCTTATAGGGCTGTCTAAATAAATAAAAATACAATCCTGAGGCTGTAGTTAATACCTCGATCTTTACTCAGAGGTTACTTACACTTTGACTTCCATCTGCATTTCTGATTTGCCTTCCACTGTAGTACATGATGTTCTACCCAGATTCTGAAAATGCTTGTATTAGAATGTGTATATATACATATATTATAAGTAGATATACACTGTAAGTAAAGTGAAATACGTGAATATAAAAACACCTACATGACTACACATTCCAGTTGTTTTTTGCCCTCAAAACGCCTTCTAAAGACCTTAAGTTTGATAGCATTTCTTTTCTTCTGGGAGCCAAGTCTCTTTATGTTCCCAGCTCCAAGTGAGGCATCCAGGTTTGAACTCTTTGGTACATCCACAGGGAGATTTTTTTATTATTATTTTTATAGGTGCCTGGCCTGTCAAGTCAGGTCATCTCTCTTTGCCTGCACATCTTTAATCAGATCATCTACTGAAAACATGTGGGTTTATGATAGAGCCAACTGTAATTGCAAGCTAATCTGTGGCTTCTGCACCTTCAGTGCCTTTGGCTCTGTGCCTGATATTACTCTTAATAGTTTGTTAATACAAAGTAATGCAAAAATATTGCTTCCTTAAGTACTTAATAGGATGTAATGTAATGGAGATAAATGGTCTATAAAACTCTTCGCTTGTGTTTTAGGAAAATGAACTAAAGGATGCTGTGCAAGAAAAGAACCGCCTGAGCCTTCAGTATGCAAGTGTGTCCCACAAAGCACTGCAATATGACCAGGTAACATCGTAAGCACAGAGCTCATATATTCATTTGTTAAAGAAATCAGGCTGCAGAGTGGATAAAAGTGGATCATAGTCATTTTTTCTGATTTTCTTGCTTCTTCTTGAGAATGTAAAATATTTTCATTAAAAATAAAATTCAAAAATTAATTTTGTGAACAAAGGTTATTTTAAAGTGAAAATTTAAAACACACTGATAGACTTTACAGAGGTACATCATTTCTCTGATGCATGTTTTCTTAGTATTGTAAATTGGTATAAGGCTTCAGTATAAGGACATTTTCAGTGATTTTGTTGAGATTTGATTGAAAAGTTCTCTTCCTGATAGAAATAATTGCTATAGTAGGATTTTTTCCTACCTTTCTGCATTTTTTCTTTGCATTTTTAAATTTCTCAGTAAAATGTTGAAAAGCTGTTGTCCAGGAGCAAATGTCCAAAACTCTATTTAGCAGTTTTATTTCCCCCGTAGCATGGCACATGGCATAGTCTCAGCTATTCCGGTCCTGATATAAAAACTGTTTTAATAATAAGCATTTTTCTTGAATTCTTTTTTGTGCCTGTTGTGGGACAAAAAATATCTTTCTGACGACAGTGTGATTGTATCTATGGCAAATAGTGCATGGCATGACTAGCATGGGAGGAGAGGCTGCTATGCCTTACCTCACCACATAGGCATTTGGTGGAAGAAACATCATGAACCCTCCACTTTGCAGGGTTACATTTAGCTAAAAATAAAACCCCAATCTGGGATTTCTACAGGGCTTAAGTGAGTTGCTGGGCAACCTCAGTCATATCAGAAGAGCTGTAACTCACATAGGCTCTGATGAAAGCCCAGCCTCAAAGCTTACAAAACAGTGGTGGCTGCGTGCTTTGCTATCTCTGACGTGTCACAGAGTAGCCCACTGCTGAATTACCAAACCAAAGGAGGTTTGGTGAAGTCCCAGAGACAGCACAAATTACTAAAATTTAGAGACGGCTATGCATTTTGTGTGTAGCACTTGATATCAAACCAGACCTGAAATTTCCTGTTGCTGAGGAATTTAAATTGTTTTTATATAAAAAGGCAGTGTAATAATACTTTATGATAGGAAGAAGCCATGTGTATCATAGCATCACTTAATTTTATTCATCCATCTGTCTAGAATTTCTCCCTTGCCTAATGTGTTTCTGTTCTCTTTATTGTTGTTTACACGTTGCCTTTACTCTTTATTTCATGAGGCACATAAAGCCTTACTTAGGCAGTTTTATATTCTAGCTGGCACAGGAATAGCATGCATTAATGCAGCGAAGGGTTAGTACATTGGTGGCACTAAAGGTGTTAGCCCTCTTACTGTCAGAAAGTGAAGAACTATGCAGTTAATAATGCTTTATTATAGGTAGAGTTTGTCTCATACGATAATGAGGAGCTTGAGGTACATTGAAAAACCCAGAAAAAGCAAATTAAAATACAAAGGTAAAATGTCAACCTTTGACACGTTAGCCACTAAGTTAGTAATAGAATTAACCTTGTACTATTGTAGTGTCAGAATTTGTCACACTATGGCTGTTTGTTTCTTCAAATATATTAAATCCAGTGAAAGGCACAATGCTGAATGCCTGTGCTACTAATTTAATATCAGCCTCAGTAGGATCAAAGACTTGCTTTAAGTGTACCCTCCCACTTTTAACAATTTTAACAACATGCAATCTTTGCAGTGTACCTTGGATGTTAATTAACCTTGTCTTTTCCTTCTTGTGTAACAAGTTTCTGAGGGAATTACTTGGATTTTTCTGTTTGTTTTTGTTTTGGTGGGGTTTTTTTTGGGTTTGGGGGTTTGGTTTTTTTTACCATACACAATGAGGTTGAGGATAGATTGTGCAGTTTAGATAACATTTTATTATTCAGGAAGTGTGAAACTACAACTTTGGATATAGAGGTTGGAGCAGAATTCTAACGGAGTTAGGGCTCATCCCTGAAGGAGAAAACCTGCCTAAAATAATTTATTCTTTTTCACCCTTGAGAGCTGGCCTGAAAAACAGGCCAACTTTTTCCAGGCAAGTGGGGCCGGAGGAGTGTTTATGCATTCTGTTATCTAGCGCAAATAAAACTACTGCTCGTTTTTTCACAATGTAGTTGCTGAAATTTGACTCTAGAAAGGAGTAGGTATGAGGCTGGCTACCTTTAAATCCACAAAATAAAACTAAAATTGTACATAATTTATGTGATTTAGGTTTGGTACCCTGCATAAGTGTAACAAAGTTGCATTGCTGGAGTGGCATTCTTGTGAAAAGATTTTGTGTCGTTAGGAGTGCCTGTGACACTGGGCACTAACGTGTTTTCATGCTCATCTGAATATATATGTATATAATGGTTTTTATGTAAAAAAAGAATAGGCATTTTTCATTCAGAATTTATTTCCACAATACCTCAAATCATACCATTTTCATGGTAGTTTCTGAATAATGTTTTCTGAACAATGTAAGTCATTGTCAGGTGACTAAAGTCTAGAATTCAGGCAAACAGTGGATTATAAGGCTGATGGAGCTTTCCCATTGCAGTAAACTGCTGGTTATTTTTGGTATGCTGGTTTTCAATAACTAGTGTCTGTTCAAGTGTTCAGGAAGTGGAAGAGACTTCAGCAGTATTCTGGCCTTCGTAACTGACTGGAATGAGGGCACATTTAGTAACCATGAATGTATGGGATGAAAAATAAATTGATTGATGCATTGGATAGAGAAACATCACAGATCAAAATGTTCCCTGTTTCTGTCATTAAGTTAGAACTGTTTATGATGGCACTCTATTTAGGTCAACTGTTTTTGCCACTGGGAACACTGATGTTTTGATGTGCTCTGTGTGTAATTCAAGTTCACGTATATCCCATATGTTCTTAAACAGCCTGCTTGGAGAGAGCATTAAATTCGCGTTTAAGAACAAATGTTGTCTAAACAAACAAACAAAAAAAGCAAATTACAGACTCATCAAGTCTTATGCTGCCTTATGGGTTATATAAATGTGTATATCACAGCATTCTATGTGATACACGCTCTTCGAGGAGAAAGTCCTGGCAAGAAGGCCCTGTAGAAATATTAAAAGTAATCAGTGTTGCTGGAAGTAACAAGCATAATTAAAAGAGGGTGACTGGTAGATTTGGTTGAGTTCTTTCAACCTTCAAAATGAAAATATGCACAGAACTGTGTTGGAAAGCTGATCTACCAAAAGAGAAAATAGAGAAATTATCAGAACCATTTGTGTATTCCTAAACTTTAACGAATTTAGGTATGTGCTTTGAGATCTCAAGTGAAAGATGCTGAAATATGTAAAATATCAACAGTTCTACCTATCTCTAATTCATCTTGTTCCAAAATTACATTAGCACTCTGATAGTACCATTTGTTCTGATTGCCCCTTCACTGCCAGCAGGGAAAACACAGCAGAAAAGTACCACTAAAAGTCATTCAGACTGTGATGCCTAGTAAGTTTTAGAAAATTCTTTAAAAAAGTAGTAAGTTGGTATCAGTTGTTTTAGAGACAGAGAATACTAAAGCCTGAGGAAAATAACCTTTTCTTGCAACTTGTTCAAAATATTGTACTTCATTCATCCTCAGTAAATTAACTGAGAATCACAGACAATAATACAATTGCATCATTGATGGTGATACCTCATTGCTTCCTTTTCCACTCCATTATTCTTCAACAATATACATTGACTGATCTGAGCAATAAAATACAATACAAAGGATGCAGGAAGTTAATAGATTCTGAAAATCTATTGTTTAATAGTTTCCTTCATTATAAAGAAATGAGGGAAGAGGAAAAGAAAAATCTGTGCACAGAAAAAAAGTCCTGAAGTTGACAATAATTGCATCAGTTCTTGTGGAAAACATGATTTGTTCCATTTTCCTCTTTCTTTTTTCTAGTCCACTGCACTCTAAAGAGCCCACTTACAAAGATGAATACGAGGGCTGGCTGCAACCATTTAGGCTGTTTGGTCCATGGCAAAATTTGCAAGTTAACAAACTGGAGCCAGAAGGCAAATAGAAAGGCTGAATCAGTTTCCAAAACATCGCTTTTGAAAATGTCCAGGAGATATCCATGTCAAAGATTGCTTAATGCCATTTGTTCTTTAAAAAACCCAAGAAGTTACAGTAATTGAATTGGGGGGGAAAAAAGTACTTTTCCCTTCCTTAACTGAAGTTAGAAGGAAACACGAGCTGCACCAAGATTAAAGCCTGTGCCTCATCCCAGTGCTTTGTACTGCTTTGCCTTTCCATAGTCAGTAATCCTGCCAGCAGGCTTTATGCCTTTATGCTGTGTTGCAGTTAACAAAGGAAAGCAGATGCTTCTTGGAACACTGTTCACTAAAAATATTATGGCTCTTTCTTTTGCTTTCTTACCTTTTATCAACGTCGCAGGGAAGTGGAAATAGTATGTGAACATTATGTATTTTTTTACCTAGGTATTTATTGCTAGTGGGTTTTCAGTCTTAACATAAAAATTGAAGTTTCTGATACTATACAGGCTGTAACAACCCTGTTGTTATACATCAATACAGGATATGAAGCCATAGAACTGTCAGGGATAAGAAATCAAATTTTCAGCTGATCTGAATTGAAGAAAGAACTTTAC
>VXBO01007146.1:951975-966522 GCA_013400135.1 Rhinoptilus africanus
TGCAGGATAAACTAGTTAATATTGTATTTTCTTATTTTCTGTGTGTGTTTATGAAGTAGTTACTATCGCTGATGATTCAGAAAATCCTGTATAAAAAGCCTTAGTCATACTGAAATGGTTAAGCTAGCACCAATTAAACTAAATCAGAAAACAAATCCTACTTGATGAGTATCTGGTCCTTTAAGAACCTTCTGTATGCAAATATTTTAAAGGAGAGCAAGGGTATTGCTGCTGAAGAATATTTTTTTTAATTGTAGAGACACTGATTTCAAATGTTAGCACAGGCTGATATGTATATTTGAGCTTATTCTGAAGTCAATTTAGAGTAAAGAATAGTCAAGAAAAATGTACATATGAGTTATATTTCTATATATACATGTTGGATCCCTGTCCCTTTATATAGTACACCCATCTTCAATGCTTTAGAGATCCAGAGAAATTAGGAATTGTTTGATTGTCATTTATTTTGTGTGTTATATAGTATGTTTATTAACATTGCATAACTTATGCATAACTACAGTTTGCTTGCCAGATTGTAGTCCTTGTCCAAAAGAAAATGTGTTTCATGCATACATCTATGAGAGACACACACAATTCCCTCACTAAACATTCCCTTCCATTTTTCACACATTTTTCCTATTTTCTTTGAACTTTTTTTCCTTTTTCCATTTTAACACGCAGAAATGTTCGTGTCAGGTATAGTTTTCCCTTCATTAATTAGCTGTTTGGGCAATAATCAGATTTTAATTTTTCTAGGTAAAATCAGACTATGACCATCTTAGAGAAAGCCTTCTCAGAGTGACCAAAGAACGAGATTTGGCTCTAAAGGGAAAACACCAGCTCCAAGCCAAGCTGGAGAACTTAGAGCAGGTCCTAAAGGTACGTATAATACCATAAAGCCCAACAATCTGGTACTTCTATTGCGGTTTTAATATTCCTGATGTTCATTCAGTGAGTCACAGAAGCTTAAGTGCATTGCAAACTAGGGAACTGAATGCCCTTATTGGTTATGATAAAACATATGGAATACAGTAGACCAAGTACCTACCAGGGATCTCAAACTATCCGAGGAGGGACATTTTTAGATATCTTTGTCTACTAATTTATAAGTAATTGTTTGTAGGTTTTCAATATACAGTTATTGGAAGTAAGTCAAGATGAGAAGAAAAGGCTAAGAAGTGACTATTGCTGATGAAGGAAATATGACCAACTGCCAAGATGTTTTACTTTAAAGAGGGCGTGGTCTGCCAGTCTAATTTGATGCACAGTGTTATTGTGGCCTTGTGAAACAAATTCTTGATATCAGCTCATATTGCCTGTGCAGAGTGCATACCGTTGTCAGGACAGGGTTGCAAAACCTGCTATTCTTTTATCAGAGAGATCTTACTTAGAAATAATTGTAGTGCCTGGTATATAACCACCTTTCTTTTAACACTCTTCTGGAGAAGCATAGTGCATTGGTGTCTAGCCATGCTTATTTTCTAGATACACAGTGGTTTTCATGTCATCAGTTTCCTGCTTCCTTTTCAACTTAGAAAAATTCAGTAATGCATTTTGAATCCTAAGTGTATTCCTCAGTAAAACTTTCACAGTTTAGTTGAAGATTCTTGAGAATTCTTTAGAGAGAAATTCTTAGCGAGAATTCTTGAGAGAGAAGACACTTGTAAACAGCTGTATGTATTTCGGACCATTCATAAAAATGAAGGATGTATTTGTCTGGTTAGAATGGAGCATTGATCCAGTGCTGAAACTTTTTTGGACGGACTGCCAAAGAGCTGTTTATTTTTCGTCTTCTCAAGCCCAAGGTCTTCCTTCTTCAAACCACGGAAGAGTAGTGAAGGAAGGATGGATGCCCTGAGACCAGGAGATGGAAATGAAAATAGGTGGTCTGAGATCTTAAATTTCAAGCAAGACTTTTCTTTGCAGAATGTTTTAATAATGCAAAGTAACTTCAGCCAATGCTTGTCATAACTATAATCACTTACTTAAAATTGGATTAGTTAATGATTTTGACTTGCATCAGACTCACTGTAAAAGGGGGAAAATAGTTTTGCTGTTGGTGTCATCAGAATAGTCTGGGCTTTTGGAGATGATTGTAGTGATGAAAATGGCTACCTGTCTGAATTTTGAGAAGGAGAGGTTTTATTTTTGGCTTGCGGCACTGGTAAATACATCGTTGAAACCCTCTCTCAAGCTTTATTTGATATTGCTTAAGAGGTGAGGAGGACTTCCAGCTACAGATGGAAATGAAAGGTGGTTATAAGTTACATCTCTCTTGCTGAGCCTCCAAG
This sequence comes from Rhinoptilus africanus, assembly GCA_013400135.1. Taxonomy (NCBI): domain Eukaryota; kingdom Metazoa; phylum Chordata; class Aves; order Charadriiformes; family Glareolidae; genus Rhinoptilus; species Rhinoptilus africanus. The sequence goes on from VXBO01007146.1 coordinate 954,267, forward strand.
AGTGGGGGGTTATCAAAAGTAAGCTGGCTGCTCCATAAACCAACTTATTCCAGCAGGTCTGGAAACATGAGCTGTTGAGATGCTATATGTATTGTTGGGCAATATCAAAGCAATTATCAACGTCCTATTTGCTAGTCAACAGGGTAGCACTGGTGGAATAAATCTAGATTTATATGCAAATAAGAAATACATGTACTGGGAAAGGAAAATTACAGTGCTTAATTGAACAGAAGAGTGATACACTGTTAACTTTCTTCAGACTAATAAACCTTCCCCAGGAACAAGGTGGAAGTTTTTCTCTAGCAATGGATGCTAATTTACTTTCTTTTGTCATTTCCTTCCTTTTCTTCAGGGGAATACAAAACTGACAGTTCCACAGACCTTTGTCACTAATTTGCTATTCTACTGTGAGCCATATGTTAGGACCTATAGAGAACAGAATCAACACCTAGAAACTATTTCAACAGCTATAGCTTGCCAGTGCTCTTTATATAATGATTGTGGGATTTCAGCTTGATAGCCATGGAAATTCACTTCTTCAAGTGGCACATAGTAGAGAGTTAAGAGGAAAAAAGTCTAGAAGTGAACTGTCTATTCATGATTCATAAAACAGCTGAGGATTAGACTTTGCTTTAAGTAAACTGGCATTAATTCTCATTTAATCAAATCAGAACACAAATTATTACTGTCTGGACTCCAGTGCTGCTAAAAAAACCCACATCATGAGCAGTAAAACTCCTTTCTTGTACCCTGTTCAGATACTGGCGTTGTTAGGCTTGTATGGTTTTGAACATTTGGAACTCCTCTCATGACAGACTGTGTTTTACTTTCATATAACAAATTAAAGAATGTACTTTCTTCTTTGACCATACCAAACAATAATTTCTCCACTCTTCAATTAGAATATCTACTGGCATTTGACTTAATGATTCCTCCAATTTTTTTCTGTAGAAGAGCTGAATCTGGTTATTTGACTGATTTTGCTTAATTGCTACTGAAATAATACTGAAATAATACTTCTAATGCATGTGGGAGAAGCATTCTGCTTAAGAACTCCTTCAAAAGTTTTCCTTCACTAAAACAAAAATTGTCTGGTGGATATAGAGACCCTGACTTTTCATTTTCAGTAGTTCTCTGCCTTAACCAGAACACTTCTGAGCTGGCAGAGTACCTTGAACAGACTTGAAACTAAGTTTCCTTTTTAGCATTAAGCCAAGCAGATGCAGTTATTAGTGTATTTCATGCATGTCCTCATATGCTCAGGAAATTAATAGTTTGAAAAAATGTTTTGCAGCTTTCCAACCATTGGAAAGTTTTGATAAATATTTAGCCTTGTTTCCCTGTCGGAAGAGAACTTCAGTTACACTTTCTGTTATCTCAGGATGTATCAACAAAGCAGAAAAGATGAAGAACTGCTGAATTAGTGAACTTCTGAGAAACTTCACAGTGGCTCTTGCACAGAACAGTTCTGATTTTCTGATGTGTTCAGCCAGCTTTTCCCATTCATTCCTCCGTAATGGTGCCCACCCATCTGCAAATGCAGATGACAAGTCCTTTGATCAGAGTACTTGGGTGAGAATTAAATTTGTTCCCCATTCAGCATCATGTATGAGTTGTGTCTCATAAACAAGACTCTAGTACTTGAAAACCATTTAAGTTTGTTCTAGCATTAACCAGATGCACATTTTAGAACTGCTGAAGTCACTGCTGCAGGAAAGCAAGCCATTCTTTGCTTTGTTAGCAGCTGTAGGTAATACAGTGCAACCACCAAAACGGTTGGAGCTTGGATGAGCTTTTCATTGTCAAATCCCCCTGCTGCCCATGAGGAAGCTGGAAAACCAAAAACTATTTGAGCAGGTCCCTTAAGTGCTCTTTCAGAAACAGTTTATACTATTCAGCTCTCTAGCTCTGTAGTTTGAAAGAAAACTGAGATAAACACCATCTCCCCAGTTCATTCTCTGCTGCGTAGCAGGATTCTTGCCTTTGATCTGAAAGATGCACTGTAAAGGTTCTTTCTTCACACTTTATTTGAAGGATAGAGCATTATTTGCCAATTGTTTTGAACTATGAAGTCATTACTGTGTTTTTCTATGCTCTTTAGATGTGGATTTGCTTTCTGATATTAGAGAAACATATTGGGACCTCTAGAAAGGGCGCAAAAAGGAAAGTGCAGATTTACATTTAGAAAGTTCTAACCTGACTCCCATTAGGGACAGAGATAGCATGAACGAATGGATTGCCACCACCTACACGATCCATGGTGATGTGATCATTGCGGAAGTCGATCCTGAAGGAAGATGCAGAAAGAATCCAGCAGCTCAGAGCTTTCTCCCTGCTGTTCTGGTGATCTCTGCAGTCCTCCTCCATGTCCCTGGCCTGTTCCCCTCAGGCTTGGAAGAAGAAATGACAGCAGCTGATGTGCAGACAGGAAGCGCCGAACAGATTTGCAGACAGAACCGATTTGTGAGCAGAGTGGGAGGGGAGGAATTGCTTCTGGTCTGGGGAAGATTTAATTGCTGTGCCAGGGGAGGGACAGATGCTGGGGTGAAGAGATCCTTGCTGCTTTAAATACTAAGTAGATCATGACAATACTAAAATGACTGAGAGATACTTTTAGGTTAATATAGATGACCAAATGGTCTTTTCTGACCTTAAAATCTGTGAACTGTAGATCACTAAATACGTATTTTAGGAAACAGAGAAATTAAAAGCTGGGGAGAAACACAGATCATGTATCACAATCTGTTTCTTCATTACATTTTCTAGACTCACTATATGGTCATGATATTAATTACTTATTAATCTCTGCAAAGGGCTGGAAATGTTCTGTAGTAGCTTTTGTAAAAGTAGTAAGAACTTAACAGTATCAAAATATGCTCTACCAAGTCTGGTACTAAATCTTGAGAGAGGGCAGTAAGAGCTTTGTTTGTTTCTGATAATTAAAAGTTTTAATTGAAGGTGTGAGAATGACTTGATTGCCTCACCATTTCTTGAATATAAGAAATGTGCTGATGCTCCATCAGTGTTAAGTTTTACATAAGACTTGATGGAAGCTGCTGAGCTCAGTAAATGTAGCTTCATGCTGATTTAAATAATGAGTAATGCTCATTAGCAAAATAGGCTATGTTCATTCAGATGAGATGAAATTCGGAACCATTATTTTTGGTCATTTTAAAATACTGAGAATAGATATTACCCATGAACAGATCCCTTTAACTTTTGTACAATATGCACAGTTCAGAAACAGCTGCAGTCAAAATACCTGAATCCTCACAAAAGTGCTAGAAAACAAGCCATGGCTGAGAGTCAAAATTGATGAACTGGAAAAATCTTTGATGATTTTTTTTGTTGTTGTTTTTAATCAACACATGAAATGAAAATAAATAAATCCCAAGTAGAGGCCAAATGGAGTATTGGAGACATTTCTGCTTCCTTTGCAAGCATATCCAGATTGGGAGAAGTCAGCCTTTCTGGGCTGTCCCTCTTTGTTATGAGTAACATGTAGCAGAGAAAAACAGCTCATTAAAGGTTATCAATGCTTGATAAAATTTTCTCTGGTACACAATAAGAGATATTTTGGGCTGTTCTTTTCAATTTTAGCCATGTATTTGTGTTTCCGAGTGCCGATTCCTAATAGATTTATGTGTAATAACTCATGGTGCTGCAGATAAGACATTGTGTCTCTGCTCTGACAGTATTATGGGAATAATATGTAATTTGGAAAATAAAAATCTTTAATACCAGTTTCACCAGAGGAGAGATCAGAATCTATAAAGAGATCTATCTTAACTCCCGTTTATTAACAGGGTGTTTGGAAGTTATAATGATATTGGGAGAATAATATTAACCTGTAATGAAAAAGATTTCTATCTGCAAAGGATATCTTGACATTGTTCAGCTTGTGCCCTTCCCAAGAACCTTCTTCATATTGCTTTGAATCATTAGTAGCAACTGTACTTTAAAAGCTGGTTTTGAGTACTGTATAGTCCCTTTTGTCCAAATCCACCTGTGTTAGTTTTGCTCTGTCTAATTTGCTGTAAATAATAGGCAGAGATTAGCAAAGGTAAGCTATTTCTTTTGGGTCATGTTTTGCAAAACAAATCACAAAACCATATCCTAGATAAAGAGGCATTGAGGGAATTGTCAAGCTAATTTTTTTCCAAGCTTTAACTTTACAGCACAATGCCACATACGAATGTGTGCCTGATGGGTAAAATGGGAACTGTTCGCTTGTGCACTACAGAGGCCACATTGCTGGCAATGACAGAGTCCCATATCCTAAAAGAGGTTGCTGTGGAAATACCTGAGTTTAGCATTGGCAATATGCCCCTAAACACTGACTGAATTAAAATCCTATCCAGTTTCCAGCTTGCCTATCAGCGACAGCAGAAAGCTTTTATGTTTAGATGAGTGTCTGCGTGCTTGGGAATGGCAGCACGTTTGGCTAAAGGTACAATATGTTAAAGTCACCTGATAGTTTTTCTGCTTCCTTTAAAACAGCATATGCGAGAGGCTGCTGAACGGCGGCAACAGCTGGAGTTGGAGCATGAGCAAGCCTTGGCTGTTCTCAACGCCAAACAGCAGGAAATTGAACTCCTGCAGAAGGTAAGTGGAGAAAGGGAAAGTCAGGTGAAATAGCATGTTGCAGCAACAGAGCACGGGTCATGAAACAGATCTCCTGGTTTAAAGGTACTTAAACCACAACTGCCAAATTGGTTCCTGTTCTGGATTGTTCTGCGTGATTGCTGATGCAGTTGTAACAAGTGGATGTTTACTGTTGGATTTACATGACTATACTAATTGATTTATAAATGTTTATGCCAGTGAAGATTAACCTGACCATTATATATATAAGTCCTCATATTTTCCAATAGGGAGAAAAATTATACAAATATATGTATTTTCTTTGTATTTCCATTACTTCCCTCTATGTTGGGCTCAGGAATATTTTTGCACTCCTTAAATATCAGGAAGGAATACGGTCTTAATTTCGTGATAATCAAAATATTGGGGTATCCGTTATTTCCTTGTCAGTTTGCTGGAATAGTTAATCATTCTCACTGACATATTAATGTTATGTTAGGATTTCTTTGGCTTCCTCTTCCAGACACTGGTGATTCTTACTACCTTTCTCCACTAAATTAGATTAAAGTAAATTCTTGTCAAGGTATTTACACATCACAATTGATCTTCTTTTTCATAAAGTAAACAGTTGTTTAAGTACCTCATTTCCAAGCTCATTCTCTAATTCACAGATCACTTTGAGACTTCTTTTTTTTTTCACACTGCAACTTCAGGGTATCCATTAGAATATAAAAACCATGGTATTGAGTTTCAGTCTTACCAAAGTCACTGCAATTGTCTTAACGCTAATGTTCATTTATCCAATTGCTTTACAAGATTAAAAATACAGAAATGATAATGCTAATGACAATTTGATAGAGAACTGGCATGAAGGGACATTCTCAGCAGAATAAAAAGATGTATCTAAATATAGTTTGCTTGGAATAGAAAGCTTCACTTCACCAAATTAAATCTTCCAGTTAATTTTCTTTTAGCCTTTTGCAATTAATCTATTTAGGCATATTTCAAAATGCCATTTCTAGCTATATTCAGCTGTTATTATTTGAACTTCCACATAAATTTTGGACTTAATTTTCTTGGCACAACAAAGAAATCAAAGAAAGGTACAGCTTTTCTTGCTAGATTTTGTTACAGTCTTCTAATAAATCCCCATTACATGGGTCTTTTTGTTACAGATTGGCAACAGGGGACAAATCTCTGTAATAGTGTTTTCTCCAGTCATTTTCACTAAGCTATAGCATTATAAACTTCAAGCACAAACGAGATTGTATTGTATTTCGTATTTTACTCAATGCGACTAGCTCAGCATCTGTAACCAGTGATTAAATTCTTGTTCGGTGGACCTGAAGTAGCATGGAATACAAATCATTTATGTTAAAAATTATTATCTAATAATCATTTACCACTAAGTTTGACTAGAATTTTAACTTAGAATTCCTAGAAATCCTATACTGAATCCACCATAACAATTCATCTATGCAGTACTTAATAGAAGCATTTAAGAAATAATTCATCCTTTTTACTGGTTTCATTCATTAGCCTGAAATGTTCCTCCTAGGGCTTTGCATAGACACTCATTTTCACCCTGAAATATCTCAATTTTTATGCTATTAAATTGCTGGTGTGTCTTTTTTAATTATTATTGCCTCTCAGGATAAGGATCTGCGACAAATAAACATTCTACCTATCACATCTCTTGACAAAATCCACATGTGATATTAATCCCAGATACCATTCAAAAAGAAAAAGGACCTTCCAAGCTCACTTTCTTTTCCATCGTGACGTGTTGTGATCCCAAGTTGGTTGAGATGCTTAGTTGTTTGTGTAATGCTATTACTAATGGTGTAGAGTAAGAATGAAGATTAGTACCCTGTATGGGTAGAAGAGGGAAAGTATTCAAAACACTGAAAGATTTCAGGGGGATGTCTGTATTGTGCACTGTTCTACCTTGTAGTGAGACACCCAAGCTACCCTTAGTTCTCCAGGCATGGCACAGACTAATTAAATCTGCTTTTACCTCTAGAATGGTGGTATCCAACACATCTCCTTTTCAACATTATAATGCAGTGTATATTGTCAGAAAAACAATTTAAATCTGTTTCCAACGAACTACATTACTTTGCTTCCAACATTAAACAGGAATTGCAAGCTCACGTTTCATACAGAGATGACCTCTCAATGTACCTACTACATGTGTGTTAAATTCTTTCTTCCTCTATTTTATTAGAGTCATCTAATTACTTGAAAAAGTACCATGAAATGAAAGTAGTAACTCTAGGCAGTAACAGGATGACATTTCACAGCATATCTTGTTTCTGTTGTAAAGTTCCTGTTGAACCACAGAAATGTGCACTTTAAAAGAAAGCAAGTTACTGGTGCAGTCTGATGTATTTGCTGTCACATTTTGCTATTATAAGTACAAGTTCATTGTGTTTTTAATATATGAACAGACTGCTCAGATTTTCAGCCTAAAAGGAAGGATGAAGAATGTAATATTGTTCATCAAGGTTTTTTGTTGATAGGGAATCAGATGGTCTTTTTCTCCAAGAAAAATACAAGACAGTTTGATGTAAAAGAGAGATAGCTATTGATGCAGGTTTTCTAATCATTTATCAAGAACTCATATGCTGGGTAGATGTTATTAAACTTGTAGTGATGAATAACACAAGGCTTTCTATTACCTGTCATCATGTTTGCTAATGCTTATGGAGCCAATATTTTATCAAGTGCTAGCAATAAGACTTACGATGCAGTACAGGAAGAAATATGACTATGCTTGCAGGACTGAAGGAGGCTTTATTAACGTGCGTGACAGTGAAGTATAGTTTGGGTATATGTTTTTGGTTGTGACTTTATGGCCTGACCCACCTTCCATTGCAACCAATAACGCAATAGGGTTAACCTCATAGATGAGGAAAATTAAGTTAACATAGTTGTATGTGTTTGCCATGGGAGTATCTGGCCCATTAAATTAGAAAGTTGGTGGGGTATTGCTCTCTGCTAAACTGGAGGGGTTTAAGACGTCTCTCTGATGAGGAATGAGCAGAATGTAGTCTTTGGGCTACATTAATAAGGAGCCAGGAGGCAAAGTTAGTGCATCACACTGCTGTCAGCCTGATACAGTGGTTAACAAGAAGTTTTGCTTATCTTGGCAAGCTTCAATAAAGATGATGGTGAAAACTTAAATGGAAATGAAGTGAGAATAATAAAAAGTTACTGGGGTTTTTTTTCGTTTCCAAGATTTAGACTTTTTCTACACAAAATTTGATAACTGAATTTTTGAGCTACATAAAATACACTTTTCTGGTCTTATTGATTCCCTTTGGACACTAAATGTTGTACTCCTGTTTACAGACAACCTGTCTTGTTGTTGCCTTGAATGCTTTGTGAGCTATTTACTTAGATGATAAATACTGTTGCTTCATGTAAAGAATGAGCTTAATTTTTGTGTTTGTTTCTCCCAGATGGTACGGTAGGTTTCTACACAATGAACCTCCTGCAATGTCGAATAACAAGCTAATTTTTCAGTTTTAATTTAGAGGGTTTCAGAGATACTTCTGATGTGTTCTTGCAGTGTGTTGAGCATGCACATCTTGGTCCAACAAAATACTGATGCTATTAATCTTCACTGAAATTCAATCTCCTAAAAATAAGCAGTTATTTCAGTGGCTTGGAACCAAAGCACTATAGTAATATTGATGGAATCATCCCTTCAAGACTCTAATTGGCTTTGGATTTGAGTAAACATTATGCTACTTTATGTGGTTAGAGCATACTATATGTGGCATGATTAATTGGTTCTCTTCTCCTCTCTTCTCCTCTCTTCTCCTCTCTTCTCCTCTCTTCTCCTCTCTTCTCCTCTCTTCTCCTCTCTTCTCTCTTCTCCTCTCTTCTCCTCTCTTTTTATTATAAAAACAAGGCTCAGGTTGAAGCTAAGAAGGAACATGAAGGAGCAGTTCAATTGCTAGAGGTAAGAAGATATCCTTTGTGTTACCTTTGCTTGTGGAGGTTCCATTCTGAATGTGATAACTTTACAGCGTCATCACTTTTGAAGGTTTCAATTAATATATAGACAAATAGGGGTTTTTTTCCTCTTCTGATGTATTGTATCCTTTACAGATTATAATTCAGTTAGGAGTGCATTAAACTGAGCTGTTGGAAGTGATGTGTGTACCTCAGTTTCTCTTTGTATAGAATGGAAATTTTGGTACCATTTTTTGTAAAATACTATAAAATATATTAAAAGGAAGTGATTAGTTGTGAGAATTATTATTGTTTAGGATGGAAATATAGCTGCAAATCCCAACAAATTACCTAATGTTCCTAATTAAATGGAACTAATTAAATGCTAAATAAATCTAGCAACGTGCTAAAGAGCCAATATTTTTAAACCTAATAAAAGAATTTGGATACTTTGGAAAAAACTTTAAAGGGTGTGGTAGAGAGAGAACACTTCATTCTTTTTATTGGAAAACTAGATCTTTTCAAGGTGTCTGAACTGTGCATTTGAAAATCAAGGACACCAGAAACATACTCAAACTTTAAAGCAGAAACACGGGATAATTCTGTTTGGAAGGGACCTCTGGCTATCTGGTCCAACTCCCTGCTCAAAGAAAGGCCCTCCTCAAAATTACTGTAGGCTGCTAAAGGCTTTGCCCAGTCCATTTTTAAAAATCTCTGGGAATGGAGATATGACAACCTCCATGGGAATCCACTTTCAGTCTTTAAGCACTTTAATCGTGAAGAATAATACTCTTGTATCCTGACAGAAATTTTGCCTGGGTGCTATCCATGTCCATTGCCTCTAATCCTATTGCTGTGTATCACCAGCAGGAGTCTTAGTGTTTTCCATTAATGTTGCAATATGTTTTTAGAATTTGCCAGTGACTGTTGGATTTAGTAAGTAAACACTGTTAAATAAGTTTTGAGGGATGATTCAAATGATCTGATTTAATTTTTAAGGCTCTAAATACCTGCACATACTGACATCATCCATAAAGGCAACATTATCCATAAAGATAAACCAAAAAATATTAGTGTTTTCGTTAGCAGTTGCTCATAGCACAGGGTCCTACCTGTAAATTCATCAGTAGTTGTTTTTATGGACTTTGCATCACATTTCAAGCCTTCCTTCAAGTCATTAATCCATAAAAAAATAATCTAGTAACTTAGTGTTCTGTGCCTAAGGATACAGAATTGCTTGTGTCTTGTATAGAAGTGGCATGAAGAATAGGAGAAAATTCTTACTCTCCTGTTCAAAACCCATGAGCTTTGCTGTCAGTTTTAGTTGGAATAGGTCAAGGTTTGCAAAACCTCTTTGTCTTAGGGTGGAGTGAATTTTTTAGAGATTTTAAACTGCAACTCTTATAATAATGGAACCTTTGTAACGGATGCATACAGTCATGGTTAAATTACATATGAAAACACAAAAAATATAATGGAGAATTGAAATAAACTGATGATCAAATATCTGCCTGGTGCTGACAAAACCTTTTATTCCCTTTGCTGTCTGCTGTTTAGGAATGCAGGCTGACCCACAGTGTTGTGTAAGATACAACAAATTTCAACATGTAGCAGAAATTAGAACACCTGTAAGGAGGTTCCTAATGCAAACAGTTCCTCATCAGTTTCTCAAAACCAGTCTCAACAGATTCTTTAACCTCCAATAATATTGTTTGATGTACTTGCGTAAGGTAAAGTGTCAGAAAATATAGATGCACGAGTAAATAGAAAGCTAACTGCATCCAGATTTCCTTTTGTTCTTTTTTGTTCTTCATTTTTTCACGTAAAATAGGTTTTCACTGATAACTACCAAAGTAATTTTTCTGCCTGAGAAAAAGAAAAGGCATTTAATGGTTATTAAGTCTTAACATACCATACATATGATAAAGAATATGCGATACCATAGACTGGTTATAGCAAGTGCATTGTCAACATTTCACTTAGACATCCCTTTTGAGCAGAAGGTAATTGCTACCTTCTCGTGGTAGTTCTTCTGTCTGTGTACTTACTGGTCATGCATTGATGGAAGGTATTTTTTCTGGTGCATTTTTAATCTTTAAATTTTATTTTTTTTTTAAATTGCTTATATCTGTAAAACAATATTACAATAGAAAGTGTTTTACTCATGCTTTCATTATCATCATATATCTTGTTTGTTTTGCCTTTAAGAACATAGGATTAAATTATTATTTAATGCCTGGTGGAAAGTATGTGATGCAGGAAAACATAAGTAGAAACAAAGCAGGCAACTGATTATTTATCCCCCTCAAGCTAATAAAAATTCCTATTTAGCTGACTTGCCTGCGACCTCTGATTTGCATAACCCCATCAAAGTTTCCTAAGCTTTTGCTTTTTATTGCCATAAACCCATTAATTTTTAGCATTTTATTTAATCTGCCTTTTGCAATTTAAGACCAGCAGTGGTATTGATTTCTGAAACGTTCTATAGTGTCGTTTGCGTTAATGCATGTTTTTACACGTTAACTGTTCCAATATATTTTGCTTTGAAATGTAAAAAAAGTGTTCAAAACTGTTTTTATTTCTTTGTTTATTTCACACCTCTTTGTTTACTGTGTCTTGTTTGGAATTTATTGCTTTGCACTTCATCCAGAACACCTTGGACAGCATGCAGGTATTTTAGGGCATAAATTCTCCTTTCTCTGTCCCGAATCCTGCACTTTTCCCTTCAACATGAGTACGATAGTCCTGCCTAACCTTGCATGGGATGTGTGCTAGAACCATTGTTATGCAAGCATGCTTGGCATTTATTGGCCTAATACCAAATGACCAAAATCAGAATTTTCCTCTACCAGAAGATAATCTTCAAATATAGCATGATTCAATGAGAACTGAGATACTGGTTTTGAAAGTGAATTTCTTGTGAGCATGCCCAGTAAGAATGGTTCGGTTGTTTATTCAAGATTGTAGCTTTCTGACTGTGTGGATTTTTGTCTGAATTCAGATTGTTTCTTTGTTAATACAACAGTAATTTTATGTGATATTTTCACCTGAGGGTGATTTATTGAGCCACCTACTGAAAGGCATTGCTGCTATGTAAACAACTAAAACTATGAAATGGTATGTCTGTAGCAGAGCATGTGCGTGAATTACTGGTCTGAATTCAAGCCTGTCCACCTGGAAAGTTGCTCATCATCTTACCTGTCTTGTGCAAACAGTATCTGTTTGGATGAAGTCTACTTAATTTTCAATTTAAGAAGCTATTTATGTCCTAGAAATAGCACTAAGTATTGTATGAGAAACTTGGCAAGTGCTAAGTGAAATATAGTCAATATGGTCTGCAGTAGAGAATGTCTTTTCATACAACCACTGATACAGGCAGATCCAGTTTTAGGGAGATCTGGTAGAGATCTTGTTGGGTTCTGGATCATGAAGTATTTTTTTTTATTTTATGCTAGAGTATCCATAACTGCATGTGGAAAGGTCAGTATATATTCTTAGAGAGTTGAATAATTTAAACTTCCCATTGGAAAAAGGGGATCTAAAANTTGGCACTTTTGTGCCATCATTATTAAGATAGACTATATGGGCAGAACCATGATACAGAATAAAAATTCAGTACTTCTGAGAGTGTAAGCATACGCTTCCCTCTTCTGTGACATACATTAATATGTAGATTTTCTGCAGCGAGGTGAGTCTGGCTAACAATGAA